>WFKH01011926.1:71309495-71322374 GCA_016163765.1 Magallana hongkongensis
TTTTTTTTTTTACTCTTTGTTGTTCAGCAGATATTTATTCAACCTACGGACCTAGAAATTGTGTTTCAACAAACAAGGCATTCTGTATCGGTAAAGAAAATAAAAACCTATTTGATCACGTTAAGGATCAATATAGTTCCTACACAAACATGATTCTTACAGTGCATCGACGTTTACTTTGACTATACATAACCAATTGAAATAACAGTCGTATGATCACTGCCTTATTAATAATTTACGATGATCGCAAGTATCTTTTAAGTTTTTTTTTAAATTGAAACAATCGATATAATTACAGTCGTACGATCACTGCCTTATTGATAATTTACGATGGTCGTATGTATTTTGTAAGTTTTTTTTTATTACGAGGTAGCAACGGTCAACCAAATTAATGGTTCCTTTGATGAGGAAAACTGATTAAACATATATTTCAACCAAACCCTAGCTGAGTTGTAGACTATTGCAAATACCTGGTTGGGAAAACTAATATCATTCAATATGTTCATTGTTTTGTTTTTTCATAAAAATGATTTGAATGATTTTGGGTTTGTTTATTCATAATATCGAAATTCTTTGTCAAAATAATGGTTTTTTTATTCCATATTAATAATAGTTCATCATGTACACAGTGCAGTTCATCAATACATTGACTTTTTTATTTTAATTTATTGTACAAATCAGGTAATATCCTCGTCTAAACTGCATTTCTTCTCGCATCGGAAAGGAGACAGGTTCCTCGAACAAAGGCAAAATGTTTCAAATAACTCTTGTATTGATAGTGCAATATGTTGCTTTTAGTGAATCGATTTTAATAGAGCGGTTCTGTCAAGATTTCATTAAAATCAACTTTCCTCTTTCTGCATCCTGTAAAAAATCTGCAAACTTTACACAGAACCTCGGGAATTGTTTCCAATCCTGCATGATTTACAACGGGTCTTCATACATGGTCAGCCGCAATGCTGATACTACAGAGTGTGTATGTTGCCAGGATGTGCCGTCAGAAGATGTCTACAGTTCCGGAAACTGGACAACATACTCATTCGGTAAGTCAGAAATGTCATTCGACAAGTAATTTTTTCTACACAATTCTAAATACTTACAATAATGCTAAACATCAATAGTTTTTCTTTGAGCATTTACTGGAATTTTCGTAAATAACATGAAAATAACATGATATTATTAACAGAAGAAATTTGAATGATAAGTGCAAAGTTAACCTAAAAAAAAATGGCAATTGCTTTGATTGTGTAAATATTGGATGGTACATGTATCAGTTATTGTGAAGTCAGTGATAATCATGGTTCACGTTTATATGGTATAACCAAACAAATACGTTTTATGTATAAAGCTCCTTAAAGTAAGCAACGAAGTGAACGGAATTTAGTATCTAGCAAACATTGAAGAATCTAGCCACAGTAGCTTGTTATTACAAAACATGTCTTATGTTACTGATAGCGGCAAACATTGATGAAATTAGCCCAAGTAGCTTGTTATTCCAAAATATGCCTTATGTACATGTAACTGCTAGTAGAAAATATAATTTAATGTTGCTCTAAACATCTTTACATATTTCCCGCTCGCTTATAAAGCCTGTGTTTAGTATATAAAATTAGAAGCATGTAAAACATGAAAAAAAAAATAAAACAATAAAAAGTTTTATTACATTCTATTTTTCCCCCCAAAAGTAATACCAATTCACTTACTAGAGTACGAGTATGTGCACTCTGTATGTACATGTACTTACAAAATTCTAATGTTATTTTTGTTTAGTTTGGATAGCATTTCAGAATTCCTCAAATGTATTTTTAGCATGTCCAGTCGGCTATACGGAAGTAAGGTCGCACACCACACGAACTTGTTTGCGATTTATTTCCTCTACCGTTGATTACCCTACTGCCGCATATGACTGTCAACAACATAACGGAGATTTGGTTAAAATAGATAGACCAAGAATGAGGGATATCTTCCTGGAGTTTCTCTTCAGTAAGAATTCAATCGAGTTCATGTTTTAGTTTTATATATAATACATATCATTTAATATCGATTTTATATGTATAACATTGTAAGAAGTATTCCAGTTTAGAAATAGGCATAACCTTTTTTCTAAAAAATGTCGTTTTTTACATTTTCTGAAGATTACACTACTGCCGATGAGAGGGTGGATGACTCCGTATGGATACAAGGTCAAGAAGATATCAACAGCGTCTGGAGATTTAATGATGGTTCCCAAATGCCGGGTTTCTTGCAACCGTTCATGGTTCAATCAAATGGCCCAAATGAAGACCGACTTCGATACCGTATTCCAGATGACAAGTTTGCTGACCGTGACCCAACTTTTCCCCATAGCTACATATGTGAACACAGATTTTTATAAATTTGGATTTTTTTTTCAAATACCATGGAAGCTTAAATTAAAGTCCATAATGTAATTTAATTCATTAAAAAATGTCCTGCATGAAATTATATTTACTTTAGTAATAATTGAAAAAAAACGGGTTTTTAGATCGGTGGCAATAAAAACCAAATGACGTAAAAAATAACGTAAAAAACTCCAAACAAACCAACAAACAAACAAATTAAGGAAAAAACCTACAAAAACGGCTGCAAACTATTTATCTTTATGAAGAAAATATTTGATACTCTTATGTGTATTCCTTATGCATAAAAGTAGCAAAACAATACGCTTTTTTGTTCTCTTTTTTGTTCGCCGTTTTTATTTTTGGGCTTAAAGCTTAAATACTTTGTGATGCGGAAAATGGGTATTGTTTGAATATGAAGTTGTACAGGAATCCCCCCCCCCCCCCCCCCAACCGCCAGTGACAAAGATGCGACTCACGACTTGGATATGTCACTCTTACTGAACCATTATGCTTGTGGACACATTCTATACTATGACAACTATACTATGACAACTATTATTTAATTCCACAACTATTCATGGATCTTTGGTGTTGGTGTGTCGGAGTGGGTGCCACTGGTCCAGTTCGACGTGGGATACCCGAAGAGATTAAACAGGTCTCCAAACTATTTTCAACTAGTCATTGTAGCATTATACTTTCCTACTTTCGAGAGACTTGTTTGGTCTAAAACATTTATTTTGTGCTCTGTTGATCTGACATGGTTAAAAATAAACCAAACTTAACCAGTTTAAGGATCCTCGACACCCCGTGACATCAACATTATTTAATTAGTATGCCACGACATGGCGATTTAAACGCATTGAGACACAGTGCATATATCCAAAAGAACTAGGTACGGTTTCCTTAAGAATTTGCACGGTTTTTGTGGGGAAAAAATATATTGCGATTCTGATAGGTTGTCTACATATAATTTAAAGAGGAAGTCATAATAACTTATGATAATACCATGTTAAGATAGGCTCATTCATTCGCATGCGTAGTAAATGATTTATCAATGCTACATCGATATGCCCGTTTATGGTGGTTTTATTGGTCAATCTTTAATAAATAATTAAAATTACAGATATCCAACCCCGTCGCCAGGGACAATTTTCTATACGGAAATAGTTTATTAAAAGATACGCTCATCCTTTAAATCGTGCCCGGGTTACGTTGTCGGAAGGGTTGAAATATAAATTTGAAAGGTTTTAAAATATTGCCGCCCATCGTGGTTTAGTTTTCCGTTACAGTACCTGCGACGTTATTTTTTACAAGATAAGGGATAGGATAGAATTCACGCACGATAGGATAGCATTAACGCTCGATAGAACAGTATACACGCACGATACGATAAGATTGATAACACGATAGGAAATGATAAACGTATAATCGCGTTAAACGATCTTCAAGATTAACCTGATAATGGCAGAATTTGAGAAAAAACACGTACGAATCTAGATATACGTGGAATTTCTTGTTATTAACAAACACCGAGTTGTTAATCATCGCTGCATCATTTGTATTGTTAACATTGTTTTCATTACCAAACACCCTAGCCGATCGAAGCGAAGGATGCAAGACTTTTTGTGACCCGGACCTTTCCGGACTTGGTTCAGCAATCGCAACTTCTCGGGGCTTTCCGGCAGGCTCGGAAAAACACCTCGAATGTATTAACATCACCGGATGTTAGAATTTTATACAAAATGGAGTTGCTTCCGATTTAAATAAGTATCGGCTAGACAGCCTCGTGTGTCGCTTTTGTGGTATATTTTAGGGTATATCATTGCCTTTAATAAAGTTATGCTCACATCTCAACAGATCGTAAAATGTGTTGTATTTATATCAAGTTTTATAAAGGGGGGGGGGGTGTCATGGACGCCTATTTAATACATTCGAGGTGTTTTTCCGAGCTTGCCGGAAAGGCCCGATAAGTTGAGATTGTTGGTTCAGAAGACGTTTCGTGACCCGGACGTTTCGGGTCCTGGATGTTTCGCGACCTACATTACGACATTTCGGGACTTAATTAATTCATGAAGACGTTTTAATATAATAGTAATAATTTAAGTTTTCTTTTAAAATAACGTTGATCTTTCACCTCAACTGTAAATTTTTACATTAATTAGAAACATCAAAAAATGACGATAACAAACCGTCAACCATCTCAAAAATCCAGAAAACGAAACACAAATCCAAAGAAAAGCAACACGGACCTCCAAAATGAAAGAAATAGGATCAGGGGTGCCATGGAGTAGTAAGCATCCTCTGCCGACCGGTCACACCCGCCGTGTGCTCTATGTCGCAATCGGGAAAAAACTGAAAAGTCCGTAGACAATTAGGTGATTAGTTATGGTCTAACAATTAGTATGTAAAACGTCAGTCAGCATGCGACCCAGTGGAAGATTGTATTTGCTGACAAGGTCGTTGTATCGACCGTAGAACTTACGAAAAGATGACTTCAAACGAGACTGTTGATGGTCCTGTTTTATCAACTTGTTTGTAAGTAGCTTTCCTCGCCTCTAAGGAGGGTGGGCTACCGATAATTGTTATAAAAACAATCAAACCACACCTTGTAACCTGGCCAGTATTGGTGTTAATTATGAGGAGATTAATGAAAAATCCCTCTGTCAACACACGCGTTAGCACCTGCCATTTCTCCTGGGTACACAGTCAAGAGAAGATCAACTATGACAGATTTGTTGATTAATGAATATAATTTCATTCTTATTCATAAAGTATTTAAGATTTATATTAATGCAGATTTGTTCATTAAAAGAGGTAAATATAGTATTCTCAAATGTTTCTACTAAAGTATCATTTGCTCCAGGAATTATACATTTATTTCTTTTCATGATATTGTTAAATTTATTAATAAGATCATTTTCAAATGTAACACAAACCAAAAATTGTTCAAGATAAACTGTAAGTTTTGTGTATTTCTAATAACCTATGAATACACTAGCTATCATTATTTATTAACAGCCTCTATATTTGAACATATTGAAATATTATTCTAATTGATGCATTATATATAGAACACAAGTATTATGAATATGATTATTTTACTGAGTACTTTCAACAAAGTATGTAATGTAACGATGAGTATGTAAACATCAGATGTACATGTAGATCATATAAAATATATGTCAACTATAATAATAGTTACATTATACATACATGGCCACTCATAAAGTTAAGATGAATTTATCGAAGCAAATGAAAATACTTACACAATAGGTTATATGAATAAGTTTTAACATTTTTGAAGAAGACTTCAAATTACAAGCTACTTTGCTAATTGTTTTTTGAGAAGTTGTTATTTAAAATGTTTTTATGTTAGAAACTCTTATACCTAAATTATTTGACCATTGTGGTCTCAACCATTTTGTTTGGTAATATTTTGGGATGGTTTGAAAATTATATTACAAACAGAAAACAGGCAGTTGTGTTAGATGGTAATACTTCCAAGAACATGCAGTAAGCTTGAATGCAGGTGTACAACAAGGCTCAGTATTGGGTCCTTTTTTATTCTATCATACATGTACATTAATGATTTTACTGAAAAAAAAACTACTATACGCAGCAATGTTAAGGTGTCCCGGAGCTTAAATACGACTGAAAAACGATATTTTTTTTATCAACAAATATTTACTTTGACCGGGAATATTACTTAAAATCTAAAAAACATATATGTACAACAATGTTAAACATTATTTTTAATGCATTTTTTGACGTCATATGTACTTTGTTGTCATGTGAGGTGCGTATCCTAACATTGCAAATTTTCTAAATAAATCGCATCGGCGCAGGTGATTAATGACACTTAATCATAAATATTATTAAGAAAACTCCTTTGTTATGTCATATACTTTGAAGTTCTTGCTTGGGAATGAAATAGATATTTTGTTTATTAACGATATTGTAAAAACACTTAACCAAATCATCAAAATAAAGCATATTTTTACTAATTGAAAGCTATTTACTTAAACTTGGGGTAAATCCGTTGGTTTCCCAAGCATGATTCACATTGGTACTTATATTTTCTATCAATTTAACGTAAAATATTCTTAAATTGTATTGATCTTTCGCCTGCGCCAAACTATTTTTACATGCATTGAAATTTCTTCATTCAGTTGTTTACACGTAGCAGGGAGGGTCTCCTAACCACTAATTAATAAACAGTCTTTTACTTCAAGCAAAGCTTTAAATCTTTCTATTATTTGATACTGATTATTAATATGAATACATTTTATAGTCTAGCATTAAGGGCAGCATTTATGTAAAGGAAACAAGAAGTTTTATGTCTGTTTTATTATAATTCACTTTTACCGTTATACAGTTTTACCCGATCTCTATTGAATGGAATGCAGATCGTGACGTCAAAGTTTATTATGACGTCATATTGTTTGAAGTACGGACAAGTGACTCTCTACACATCGCTGTGGATGCCTTAACATACCCGCGTAAAGATATAAGATTATTTGCTGATGATTCTTCATTATTTTTATTGGTTAAAAATGTTGATCATGCAACCTCTTCTTGAGTAACTGACTTAGTTGGCAAATTGAACTGCCAACTTTAGCTCTAACCGGTAAGCAGTTTCTAAATAATAGGGCGAATTTTAAACAGTTCCAACAGTATCTTTTGACGTGATAACCAACAAATACATGATTATTTTTAGGTAAAACAGAATGCAAGACACAACATTTTCACATGTTCAGCCCCTCGCAGAGTGGAAGAAGTGATGTCAAAATCTGCAGATGTGAATGCACCCCCAGCCAGCAGACCAAAACCAACCAACTTAACAAGAATGGCAAACAGAGTGAGGCTGACAATGAGACCCAAGGACCCAAAGGACTTGGACTTTGAGGTAAATTAATATAAATTTAAAGAGATCAATTGTGTCTCATTATAATTGTTTTCGATAGTTTATGTAATTAGACATTTATTAACAAACTTTTATTGTATCATTTAGTTTGATCAAGAGTTTTTGGAGGACCAGATCCCCAACTTTAAGCCACTTGATGCATCAAGACAAAGACACCTACTCGTGTACTCCGAGACACAGCTCCAAATCCTGTCGAAGGCGAAAACATGGTACATGGATTCGATTTTCCATGTAGTGAAGATGCCATGGACCCAGCTGCTCAGCATCCATGCCTTCATCCGACCACTGGTATTCTGCTTCATGTCCAGGAAGAGGAACGATGGCTATAATGAGGTATTATATGTATTTATAATGCGATGTTATATTGGTATCACAACAATTAAAATTTCAATGTTCATTAAGCATATACATTTCTAAAATAAATATAGGAGTTATCCATAATGCTATTCAATTTTATTGCAGATACTTCGCCAGATTGAACATCTGCTTCCTAAGCAAATCAGTCTGCAGAGTTTTGTGGTAGACTTCGAAGCAGCAATGTGGAGAGCCACCCAGGATCGTTATCCTGGACTCGTGATTCAAGGATGTGCTTTTCACTGGACCCAAGCTGTCTTCCGGAAAGTGCAGGAATAAGGATTGCAGGTAAACACTATTGTCTAAATAATGTTTCCATGTGAAAAACAATTATTTTAGCTTGATAACAAATCGGTAATAATGATAACAAATTGGAAATAATGTATGTATTTTGGGGTTTTTTTATGATCACTTCCACTCACTGCTTTTCATTTTTCCTCAGAGAACATACAACGAGAGAGGAGAGAGGGGACATTTTCTCCTTCCTGAGGCAGGTGATTGAACTACCCTTCCTACCGCCTGAACACATTGTGCCAGTGTTCCAACACTTGGAGGAGAAGGCGAGATGCACTTTGTTGCGAACATTCATGTATTACATCTGGAGGTAATGGATAACGAACTCAGTGTTCCCAGTGAAGAACTGGAGTGTGTTCATGCTCTCCGTGAGAACTAATAACGACCTTGAAGGCTGGCACAACTGCCTCAACCGACTTGTAAATCAGCAAGGGCCTGTGCCATTCTACCTGCTGTCGACAGAGCTCTACAAGGAGGTAGAAAACATTCCCCTGCAGGCAAGGCTTCTTTCAGAATGGAACGTCTGCACCGAAAGAAGTCTCGGGAACTAAATAGAAAACTTTTCCAGAAGTGGGAGGAATACAACAATGGAGAAATCTCGACTACTCGACTCCTACGTTTTTGTACATCCCTCTATGGAACAGTTCCCGTGTGAATGAAAGTAGTGATTATCCCAATATATGTTTTTTTTTTATCAAATATCCAATTTCTTAAAACTAAAAATTAACATTATTGTATCCTTCATGAGGTTTAATAATGACCATGTTGACTGAGTAAATGAAGTTCAATGGATGTATTTGATTCCCTGTATATATTTGTTCATGTACATGTGATTGATTTTGATGATGCATTGTTTTGATGTGTAGTGCTGATTTTGATGATGCATTATGTTTTGATGTGTAGTGCTAGGTGTTTGTACATTGAAGTAAATATCATGCAGTACTAGTATTGTAATGTAACATACCAGATTTACCTCTGAATAATGTCTTACTATTTCTATGCCTGTTATATGTATAGCTTTGTTAAATATTAAATGAGTTCAACTTCATCATTGAATTTGTTTCCTTCATAGTGTTAAATAATGACCAAGTCAAAGATAAAGAAGGTGGGATGCCCGTCATATTAGTCATTGGCTTTTTTATAGTACATTGTACTATATTGACTTCGATGAGAAGAAAAACTATATAAATTATTGTCAAAAATACATCCAAGCAATAAAATAAGATATATGATATGAAATAAGATAAGATATGGTCCTAAATGCATAATTTGTTTACCCAGGGTGTTTATGGGTTTTTATCATTAACAGTGACAAAGAATTCAACTTCCTAATAAACATGATAAGGGTTCAAGTCATGATGTTTTAAAAATACACACACAAGGTACAATGGTACCCATGATATAATTTTATGAAAAGAAACACCGGAATATTATATTATCATAGAACTAATTTCATTTTATGGCATAGCTTCAATGCTGTTTTATTAATCAAATAACTAAAGAACATATAAAAATGATGAATTAAACTCACCTTTTATCATTCATGAAAAAGGTTTACTTCACTACACGTACAGTTTACCCGCATTTCCTCTGATTTATTAAGAATTGATTTACATGATTAATTACGCCAAAAAAAAATACTATAGTCCCGTCTTATTCTCGAAACATTTTAGCCCAGAAACATCTTATCAGGTCTCGAAACATCCGGGTCCCGAACCGTCTTGGTCCCGAAACGTCTAGAATTCGCCGCTAACAATTCAGTCCGAGATCAAATTACACAGAAAATAGCGGGTTCAATTAAAATACAACTCTTGTTCTAAATCAATATAAAATCTATCATTACTACATTTCTTTCTGTATAAAAAATGTTGCATTTAAAACGAATTATATTATTACAAGTTTAGTTAATATTTACACAGATACACATTTTGCATACGATTTGTTAACATAGTTTTAATAAGATAGCAAGGGACAGTTTCGGATGAAGTACCCGGTCAATATTTTTGTAAAATTGAAAGTTGCTGTACTTGAAAGCTTATAAGTGTTGCTAAAATTCATGAAATTATTTTCAATGATTATCATTAGTTAGAGTGATGTCTCTTGTTGAAATTGACATGCAATATGTAGGTCCCATATGTTAGGTACATGAGAATTAGAAGTAAAATGCGAAACCGCGGCTATGACTGTTGTGTTGACTTTACACCGTGAAATTGCAAGTGACAGACGGGAGTGACAGAAAGTAGGTGGATGGGACGTTGTAAACTATACACCGGTAAGTTTCTGACATGTGATGGTGCAACATGCATGGTACGGAAGGTCAACCCTTTGCAGGGAATTAGCTAATCTGAAAAATCATGAAAATTAGCAATATTATAAAAGGGTCAAAATCTCATAAAATCCAGTATGTAGAAAATGTTACAGATTTTGGCAAGTAATTTTCTTCACAAATTGGTGATTTGCCCTATGACAAGTGAATTAAAGGTATTTGTGCTGAATGGGAACTGAGGAAATTCTAGTAACAGCGTTCCGAAGACGCACATCCCTTGGCTACAATGAATTGTGTCAAAAAAAAACTGTCTCGTGCCACCTTACCGCACACCCTAGCCGATCGCCGAAAACATTTCGGCCCGAAATAAAATATAACACGGAAAATAGCGGGTTTATTAAGGTCTTCCGTTTCCAACGGAAGACCTTTATATTATTGTGCAGATTAAGATTATTCTTATTTTTCTTTTTTTTTTTTTTCTTCCTAGACGCGAACTTTGAGGCTTCATATCTTGCTCATTTCTGAACGGTTTTTGCTCAAATTTTCAGGGCTTATAGACTTTACAAAACACTATCTAAACCATTTCATAAATTTTAAAAATCCTCTTCCGTTAACGAGTTATTCCCCTTTTTAAAAAATTTAGGGCCTTTCGTTTCCAGACAAAGGCTCCGAGACTATGATAGCAGGGAATGGGAATCCAACGAATTTGAATAACAGAGACATTGAAGTTTTGCACATCGGTTTTTGTTTTTGGATTACTTTCTTTATTTAGAAAAAGGTAGGGGGTCAAAAAACAGGGTTCCAAAAAGTGCGAAAATTTAGACATATTTTACTTTGTATCTTTTAAACAAAAAATATTTTGTTAAGACATGTAGAATAAAAGTTGTGCAGAATGTCAAGGACTTTCATTTGACACCAATAAAAAAGGGCTGGCCCCTTAAATTAAGGGCCAAGGGCCCTTGAAAGTTTTTGCTAAATAACTAAAAAACGGCTAGGATTTTGATATAGCTGTCGCTGGAAAAGTTGTTTGTTGAGATCCTATAAATGTTGTTACAATGTTATTTTGTTGGTGAGTTGTGTAGTATGAGTGTAAAAAGCTTTACATCTTAACATGTACCTGTGTTTATTTGGCAAGTTAACGAAAGTCATTGTGCGTACAACCGACATTAAGTTACGACAGACAGTATGCCTGTTTAAAAAGGAGGCTTTAATTCATAAGAAAAAAATAATTTTTTTAGGATACATGCTTTTATGTGAGGAGTTTAAGTCATCTTCGTAAATTCTGCACAATCCTAAAAAACGAGAAACAGAAAATATAATCATTCTTATTCTTTTCTAGTAAATCACACAAACTACCGGAAAAAAATAAATCTATGTGATACATTTTAGTTATCATGCTGCGTGCATTTAAAATATATCTGGAATCAGAGCTGTGTGTGTGAACCATTACGTAAGCTATCCCTCGCTTGCAGCCGAGAAAGTCGGTCGCCATGGTCGCGGCTGGACTACCTAGCGGTCAGCGATTATCTAATACACCGGAGTCACGTCTCTCAATTTATGAGTTCATTTAGCCGAAAACAAGAATTGTTTTAATTTTGATCACACATAGACGTTTATTCTTCTCAAATTGAATTAAATGATAGAGTGTCAATTAAGAAAACGTTCTGTTAATTAATAAAAGAAATGTCATTCTCAATCGGAAGTAATATCAGGCATAGTTCAATTGTGGGTGTTAAGTAAAAAAAAAATAACTTCTATTTGGTAGATTTTAGTCATTATTATACTGCAAACATTTCAAATCTTCCTGGGTTCTGAGCTGTGTGTGTTGTAACTTTACGTAACCTAGCTATTCCTCGCCCGCGGCCGAGGAGATTGGCCGCGGGTGCACTACCAAGCGGTCAGCGGTTATCTAATACACCAGATTCGCGTCTTTCATGTACTTGTTTTGAGTTTATATAGCCGCAAATACAGGAACTGTTTTAATTTTAAGTTATAAATGTTTTATTTAAAATGTAAATTAAGAAGTCATTCTAAAAATTATAAAATCCGATATTATTCCTAATCCAAAACATCGTCAGACATAAATCAATGGTGGGTTTGTAAGTATAAAATGTTCTAAGAACTGTACTAATAATGTTTTAGATCAACAACAAAATACCACAAAGATTAACCCTTTAAATGATGATCATCCCTCGCACGCTCGCACATGGCCGAGAAGATCGCGCGCGAGGGGACATCTACATGTACCTTATCACACGTGTATGTTTATTGATATTTTGTACGAACACAAAACTATTTGTTTATTTTATTTTCATTTATATTGGTTGTAGATGAAAGATGAATTTATCTCCCTTATTCAGTTGATTAAGCGTTTAAACGTTAGGGCGAAAAATCTTTTAAAAACCTCTCATTAATTAATAAAAGGAATCTATCAATTCGATTCTAAATATGCAAGGCCGATTGTATAGATAAAAGATTAAATATAATAAAACTCCGAGACATTTACCGGTATATGTAAAATTGATATGTGTTTAACTTAAGATTAATATACTACATCGTCGGAACCACGGGTTTTCTATCCGTTACACTGATTTCAAGCAATGTAACGGATGGAAAACCCGTGGGGTCCGACGATGAATCGACTGTAGTTACTCATGATTATTTCCGTTAATTATTGCTTA
>WFKH01011926.1:71333586-71345379 GCA_016163765.1 Magallana hongkongensis
GGGGGGGGGGATAAAATGCTACACATGTCTTCTACAAATACACCTTTGCACTACATGTATGTCGTACATGTTTATTTTCTGCATTATTCATTGTTTAATCTTTTAAAAATGTTGAAACGCAAACCAAATTATTGAATACAAATAAAAGAATGAAAACTTACGACTTGTTGTCTAAAAAATGTCGTTTTAACATGTATACGGAAAGTGCGTAGATAAATAAAGTGTATAAAGCATGGTAAATAGTTTCTAAGCGAGAATTGAAACTCTGTATTTTCTTAATTTCATATGAAGTTAATCAAATTATCATGACAAATTATATAATTTAACATTACGGTCAGCACCGATATTCTCAGCAACATTATTAGCAATCATTTTATGCTTACGCCAAAAGGTACGACTACCCATGGCTAGGCGTAGATTTTTAGCTTAACTTAGGTCGGGCGCAAAGTTACGCCTTTTAGTGAAACGGACCTTAGTCCAAATATTTGACTTAAGTCCGGATTTACGACAGACGTAAGGTTACGCCGGGCGTACGCCTTTTAGTGAAACGGGCCCCAGGACTTAAAGCACATATGTATGACGTTGAAATATTTTTGTATTAATATGATAATTCTCTGTTCTATAATAATAATTATCATGAATAGTACAGAGACCTATCTCTTTATTGCAAGAACTTTATTTTTTAACATCAGCTAGCGGCTTAGCTGCTGTACCTCACTCCCAAGCCCCCTCCCCTCCCCCAATGCTCTCGAGATAAAATAAAGCTGATTTCTAGTGGTATTTAGCATTGTATGAAAATAACATGAAGTTTAATGACAAAACTTAAAACCATATCTAATCATACACATCAAACAAATTGAAAACAAAACCGTCACAGTAGTATCAAAAATGCTTTAAGATTTCTTTTTCTCGTTCATTTATCAACTTAATTTCACATACTCAATGTTTCTCATATTTTTTTATTGAAAAAAAAATTCAAGTGCCTAATTTAAATCCAACTTATTGATATCAGGATTATTTATTACTTTATGCATCAGTCATATGCCATCGTTGTTCGCTTCTCAATCTGGCAAGGTGAAACATCGTGCCCGATGATAATAAAATAGTATAATCGATAATTTAATTTACAAATAATTAGCCCTCCCAATGTAGGAATTTCGATCTAGGACGGAGCCAAAATGGTCATTTACGGTTAATGTGTATAATGTTTAAAAAAAACCTCAACTGACTCAGAATAAAAATAATTGTCTACGGACTTTTCAGTTTTTTCCCGATTACGACAAAGAGCACACGGCGGGTGTGACCGGTCAGCAGAGTATGCTCACTCCTCCATGGTACCTGAGCTTACCTCTATCTTTTTGTAGGTCCGTGTTGCTCTGCTTTGGATTTATATTCGTTTCATGGATTTTTGAGATGTTTGACGGTTTGTTATTGTCCATTCACATATGATAGTGTGTAATATGATCATTCATGCAAGCAACAATGGCGTCTTGTGAAATGGGATTGTGTTCTGCTTCTTCAGAAACTAGTATGACATTTGCCCTCTTGTTGACTAAAGTTTTTTTTTCTTTAAGTGGAGGCCTTGCTTAATCAAGCTTGACTAATGTTGTGTAGACCAAATTCAGTTTAGGATATGGATTTGCAGGGCATTTGATGCCATTAACAAAATGGGAAGAACATATTCGTGAATTTTCATTGGGTATCTAGTTTTTGTCACCGTATCTTCTGTTGACAGTATTAATCCTCTTTACTACATGATCCCGTCTCTCAGTCGGAAATGGTATTAGGGGCAAATGCATGACCTGTTCCGTAGTGGAAGTTCTGAATTGCGCACACATTTTCCGTCCGTTGTTTCAGAGAGTAGAAGCTTGTATTAAAACACTTTATCTTCTACTTACAAAGAGTATGTAGACCTAGAATTGATAAAAAAAATAATCAAATTATTTGTGTTCCTGTTGTTGTTTATTGTGACTAACCTTTGTACAAATTCCCTTTGTTTTCTCGTTGAAATACGGAAATAGTTTATGTATAGTTTCAAACCCATTAAAATCCGACTACGCCGGTATATCGAATTTCAACGCAAAGGCGGCGCATCGAATATATATCAAATTGATATGAAATTCGGAAAAGGACAATTTCAGTACAAGAAACTGCTAAAACAAAAACAAATACTATTGAAAGGGATCAAGAGCTTCAGTTTATCTGACTTTTTGACTAATAGTCAAAAACAGAAATGAAAACACAGAGACTTAATAACAAGTACTAAAAACACCTCAAAGTGATGTCAACAGAAGTAAACTGTGTACATAATGACTGCAACAGAGATTAACAGTCAATGCTTCTTTCGGATAGCAATAACTCGAGTATTGTTCTGAAAAAAAAAATCAAAAATAGAAAGAACATTTAAATGTTTGCTTTCTTAAATGAAAACAAATAAAAAATAAAGAGTATTTCAGGTTTTCTATTGGTTTTTAAAATATATCCATAACAGGACGCAATGATGTTGCAATATATGTTTGGGGTTGCTCCGGGTCACTGGACTTTGGCAAGTTTGACAGCGGACTAGAAATGATCAAATAATGCCAATAACTAGAAAATTTAACATTAATAAATTTAGTAATTTTTTTTTATGTATATCTTTAAGGTTTAAATTATTTTTGTTTTCATAGGAATAAGACCAAAAGTCTCAATACTTTCCGAGCAGCCCACGTAAATGTCAGATTCAATGCATAATTATATTCACGTAAATATGTATGATAATGTAGATGACGTGGTGATAACGAACAGTGATTAAAATCAAAAGTCCAAAGGAACAAAAAACATGAGCAGAGCAAACAAGTACCTCTAATAAAATTAGAGATAGGATCAGGTGCCATGGAGGAGTGCGCATCATCTGCTGATCGGCAATCGGGAAAACGGAAAAATCCGTACACAGTTAGATGAGTTAATATGGTCTAACAATTAGTATGAATAACTTCAGTCGGCATGCGACCCAGTTGAAGATTGTATTTGCTGACAAGGTTGTTGTATTGACTATAGAACATACGAGACTGTTAATAGTCCTGTTTTATCAACTTGTTTGTCAGTATCTTGCCTCGTCTTAGAAACGTTCATAGGTAGGGCATGCCCTTGCGTATCGAATTAACTGAGAGAGAAAAGTTCCATATGCAGGTGATGAAGGTATATTACTACGTGCACATAAGTAAGAAAAGTTGACTATAAAAAATTGAGTCCATCATGTTTATCATAGAGTGTTGTTAGGTTACAATCAATGTCCCATTCCATTGAAATATCCAAATATGAAACAGACGAAGCTGAATCCCTGGTATCAAAAGGGATATGTCGAGTCGACGTAAGTTTAAAAGTAACAGTTGTTAATTAATAATACGTTGTCTATATAAAGATAGTATCTACCAAAAAACTTAAACAACGTTTGATAGAGCACTTCAGAAAAGCTAATTATTTTCAACTTTAAAATGGATGCGACAAAATATAATAAGAGTGTATTTTTGAAACTAAACAACACGTTGAAAGTTTATTAATGGATTTCGTATAAACCAATATGGACGATAGAGATTTTTTTTAAATTTTGCCTTTTTAAGAAAAATAGGATAGCCTTTATCTTGCAAATCATATCTCGGTGTATATTAAATCCTCATTATTGTTTGGTGTGTTCACTTTTTCAATCTCTGAGTAGTACTTCGTCGTCTCTACCTTTGCATCTAAAATCATCAAAAGGAAAGAAAAAACCCAATGGAAACTGGATGCAGAAAACTTCGTAGTAGTTATTTGATTTTAACCTTTCTTTTTGAAACATGTATTCATTATTTTATTATTTTTTTTTTTGAAATATTTTCTTTACAACTAAAAACGAGAAAAACCACTTTTTTCTTACAAAAAAAAAACCAAACAAACGAAAAACATTGTTCAATTTACCTGATTTTACATCCTTTGTTCTACAAATAAAAAATAATTATATGGTATATTTAGCATAGAAGAAAAGTAATATTTTCTAAAAACAAGATACGCATTCATTAAACGAAATAGTGAAACAAAAGTAAGTCATTTAATCAACCATTAATTAATATAAGAAATTTACCCTTTCTGCATGGCTTGCATTGCAACAAAATCATAATCATAACACATGTAATAATGTACTTTTTTTTAAAAATGGTGAATTTGTAGATGATAACTTTTGCCTTAATTTCTTTTTATCAGAATAATGAAAAAAAAGTTTACCTTGTAATAAATGAAACTTTAAAAAAAATACGAAGAGGAGTTTTCTAACCGTTATTTGTCTTCCAAATGATGTAGTTAGCGACACTTCCCAATAATACAATAACAACTGCTACAACAACACCAATAACGATGGGACTTTTATCACTGCATGTATGAGGCTCCGTGTAAATATCTACAATCAACATTATATTGGCCACATACTATATTGACATATCTATTCAACGATGACCAAAAAAATTGGTTATGCTTAATTGAAAATCTTCCATTCTTTTGATCTAACTGATGCAGATGATTGCTGTATGATTTAATCAGGGGACTTGATGACGTTGTAAGATGAAAATTAATTCAATTATTCATACTGATTTTCGTAGCTCATGTCCTAAGAGGACATCTTCTTAGATAAGATAATATGTCGAGACCCACAATAAAAAGCAGAAGGTTTCCGATGGGCCTGATGCAGTCGTTACTTATTGTTGACTATCACATTTAGTATCCCTAACATATGTGATTGTTGCAATCGTTATTTATTGTTGAATATCACATTTAGTAACCCTAACACATCTGACGTTACTTTATGATAATTATAAGATCGAGTGTCAATTTTATAAAATGAATGATGCCTTTAAGCAACTTTCATATGCATTTGAACTTTCATATGCATTTGTTACCAACACATAGATTATTAGATGTATTTGGATTGAAAACAAATTTTTTAAAAAGTATATTTCAATGTTATGTAAAAACAGCTTATCACAAATGTAATGCATCAGTGGTAAAATAATAAAGTATTTAAACGTAAAAAATCCAATTTCTTACCTGGACTTAGCCCGGTCGTTCCATCAGAATTTCCATCTCTGGAACATACACACAATTTGGAACATTGTTCACCAAAATATTTATCTTTACAACCTCCGACGCAAATACCGTCAACTCTGGAGCAGTATCCAGTTTTACAGTTTTTGTTGCAATGATTTACACAGGTATCACCGTAAAAGCCGCGTTTACATCCCGTTATGCAGATACCCGTTTCTCGGTTGCAAGTTCCATCACAACCATTGCTACAATTTTTGGAGCAAAAGTCGCCATAGAAGCCGATGGGGCAGTCTGACAAACAGTTTCCAGTTTGACGTTGACATTTGTAATCGAAACATGTCGCATGACATTGTTTGTCGCACTGCTCGCCATAAAACCCTACAGTACATGCGCCGACACAGGTGCCCTGCGTCCTATCACAGGGGCATGCTCCACATGGAATCTCGCATGTAAGACCGTAAAATCCATTGATGCAGCCATTTATGCATGTACCGTTGGTGTGAAAACACGTGTTTCCTTCACAGAACGGACTGCAAGTGCTCTCGCAGCGAGTTCCATAGTAACCTTTCTGACACCCTCCAAAACAGGTTCCAGTCGTCCCGTCGCAGGAACTTACGCAGTGATCACTACATTTGTAGCACATGTCTCCTGCCTTATAGTAGTTACTGCCACATCTATCACACCTTTCACCGACCCGGCCAGGCGTGCATCCTCTGGTACAAATCCCTGAAGTTGTGTTACACGTGGGCCCGGATGTTACATTTACACAGCCCTTGCTACAAGCCGTGCACGTGGCGAAGTAAGGGTAGTAACCACTGACACATTGGGTACACGTCAAGGCGCCTGACGCACAACTTTCACAATTAGGAATGTTACACTGACCTAAAGCAAACACATGACAAGCAACAAATGAAAAATACATTTTGAAGGGAAATTTGCTTGAACAGATATGTTGAGAAGTAAGGACGTTATCCATAATGAAAACTTTTCAAAAATTATTTTTTTTCGTTAAATATATAAACGAAATTATAGTTAAGGCAATTTCATTAAAAACTTAATCAAGAGTGTTTAGTGAGGCATTAATTACTTATCGAAAAATACTTTTCTAAGATTACGGGCTTATTGACACTCAATGTTCAGGTTGGAAATGGGTACTGATACTTTACCTATTAACTTAATGAAGGTGTGAGTCTCCAATATAATATAAATAACATCACTTTAATGACACTCTTTATAAGTAAAAGGCAAAAGTTGTTAAAGATTGTATATCAGATATTTTAGATTGTCTAGGGGTAAACAGAGTTAATCAGACATATTTCTAGCCATGTTATAATTTTGCAGAGTGGATAAGTAATTAAACAAGTTTTGGTTTGGTTCAAAGCATAACAGAATTGTACATCAAAAATATTGAATTCGATAAATGTAATTGATTTTATAGTAATTAATACATCAACAAAAAGTTGCCATTTTGCGATTTCCCTGTCTCAATATTTTTTAACATGATGGCCACAAAAAAAGAAAAAAAAAACACTTTTGAAATCAGACATCTTTCAATAGCACGAACAATATTTCATTTTTTAAAATCATATTAGAAAAAATCTATCCACAATTATTAAAAAAAACCAAATTTACATGTGTAGACTTGGAACCATGCAATGAAAGTTTAGGTTGTATTGCTTAACAGCCTTGGAACTCTAAATGGTCATAAAATAAATTAACATGGATGGATCTCTGCTATGTCAATAATATATGGTAAAGATGCACACACTATGCCAGTATATATGTTGGTAAAAACAACCTTTTCTGACTCAGTGCAGCAATTGATAAATCCCCGTTCACAATTGGCGCACAAGAAGAAGCGAAAAAATATTCGTGTGACCGAAAAAAAATAGATATGGTTCGTAAACTGTTGCCAAAATAATCGCATATGAAAAAAAACTCGTACTTGCGATATATCTTACGTTTATATGCGAGTGTTTTACAATTAAAACGAATGTTGTTAGATATTGCGATAGGATCAAAAAACCAGATGATCGGACGATTTAACGTGCGTCAATGCGATAGGATGAGTGGTGCTCGTCCGATCATGCGTTTCATTTTAAAAAATGTTTGCACGAGTCAGAGGGTGTATACATTCCGCCCGTTTCCGACGGGTGTTGCTAAAACGCGGAACGGAAACGGAACGGAAAGCGGAACGGAACGGAAAACGGAAATTATAATATCAAGATTTTATCGCTAAAATGGGTTTAGACTTATAAACTATTTATTTTGCATCATTTGTTCATATCAAACGAAATGATTAAACATGGTTGTTAAATTGATATCTTTATGAATGTTGATCAACTATAGCATTGCATTCAATTTGCTTTTAAATATTTGTGATGAAATAATTATGTTAAGAGTACATGTAATTATATTATAAATAACTTTGTACTTTTTTTCTTCTATGGTATTGCTGGCCTAACAGTGAAGTGCAGTTTGATATAGCATTTGGTGCGTTTTTATGAAACGAAGATTTGCTGCATCATCTGTTTGCTAACCTGTCCCACAATTCAGCTATTTAAAATTATAACATTTAATCGAAAAAGCATCATTTTATTGGATCAAAAATGTTGTAGATGTGTCATGTAATTTTTTAATATACTGCGTGGCAGTAAATACAAAACTTACAACATGACAACTTTCTATTTACTGCCACCCGGTAAATTCAAAATTTACATAACAGATGTCTTGTTATGTCTCATTCCTTTCTTCTAATATCGGTGTTCGTTGTCTAAATATTCTACGTACCGTTTAAGAATACTAAAGTACACTAGTACTTTTAGCACTGCTCTTTTGTTTACGTTTGCTTTAGCGGTTGTATATTGTACATTATATGATTCGAATAGGAACCCCTAGACGTTGTCTGGTTTGATCTTCCGATTATAAATTGAGACTAGTGATCTATGCATGCACTGTTCATTTGGAGGAAATCATATATTTTCTGAATAGGTAATTTCATATTGAGAATCCTTTAAATAATACATAAAAAATACATAAAGTATGTTGTTTTAGCATGATGAACACATATATAAAGTAATAATATTACATAAGATTTTCCGTTTTCCATTCCGTTCCGCTTTCCGTTCCGTTTTCCGTTCCGCCTTATAGCAACACCCGTTTCCGACGATCAGTAGAAATAATTTGATGCACGAGAAGATACCACCGAAGAAGATGAGAAAAGCACCAGCCTAAATAAAGGTCAATTGTGGCCTGAAACAGATATGATTAGACATACCAATATCATACAAGGGTACCATCCACCCCCGTTTTATTTTGGCTCATTTCGATCTTTCTGTAAGTTAGCAGATTAAGACTTGGTTAACTCCAATGTCTCAAATTATTATCCATTTTACCAGAATATTGTTGGGGCGAATTTAAGACGAGGCAAATCCGTATTTAAAGAGAAAATAACACCGGAATCCTGTATCCAGTCTATACCAGTGACAAATCATGGAACCTGAAACCGATAAAATCTTGCAGTGATAGTAAAAGGTTGCAAGATTACATGGGACACGTTGAGCAACAGTCTCATGGTAGAAAACAAACGCAAAAACAGCTGCAATTTATTTTACGATCTTTAAAAATCGTGCATCGCTCTTATACACACAACTTTGAAAAACATTCGTACGTATGCGTTGCATTGCTATATTTTTTATCGCATTCGGCCGCGTCTGCATAGTGTGCATGTCTATAATTTTGAGGAGACTTGACGCGACGACAAAAACGCATGCAACGAATGTGAGAGTTAAATCGACGTGTGCGAAGCGAAAAACTTCCGATCGCAAAATGTTGTAAACAGATCGTCCGCCAATCGTGAAAGAGCTAGAAATAATCAGCCGGCGATTGTTAAGCATAGTCAAGTTAAGAAGATTTAAATGGCTTTGTTGTAACTCAAACATACATAACCATGGATTGCAATTATCGAAAGAAAAAAATAGATGAAGATATTCTTAGTCAATTTTGTAGAAGCGCCCATTCTAAAAAAAAGACAAAAATATAATATCATCATAAAATAACATCCATATTGTTTGTTACATGTTCACAAGAGATCGATTGTTAATGACATTTAATATTCTTTAAAACAAAACGATGAACAATCATCGGTCGTTTAGCTTCGGTCGAAAGGCATTTTTGACACAACATACTTTTTTACTATTTTGCAACACAAAATAAGCAATCTGATTAAAATCAGCCGTTCTGATACGCTACCGCTCTCGAACATCTGAAACAAGCCGCTTAGAGGTCACGTCCGAACGACCCTAAAATTTAAATATTTAAATATAAGGTTGTGACCTTTTGACCAATGAGAATCCCCGTCTCTTAAAGACTATCGGGTGAAGTAACAGCAAGGTTAATTTAACCGCACAGATTTTTTGGAAATTATCTGCTGGCAGAGTTTTCCTAGCCAGAATTTGATCGGCTTATCGAAAGGTCGTTCGGACGTGACCTCTAAGCGGCTTGTTTCAGAGGTTCGAGAGTGGTAGCGTCAAAAGTGACGTCAAAAGTTTATTGTTTTTGTATCCCATAAAGCAACCTTACCTATCGAAGTTGGCGTCGTATTTCAAGGCTTTGATAAAGTTCTCTCAAGGAATTGCATTTAAATCAAACAGTAACTGTACGTATTATGTCGCTTCGAAGTATGTGTTTACCTTATTTAAAGAATGATATATTGGCGTGTTTGTGTTTATTTTCTAGTATAAATGATCCTGACTGCATTCTGATAATTATAACTCCAGATAAGCTTATCTGGCAGAAAAATTGTAGAAAAAAACATGTCACTGTTGAATATCAGTAAGGAAACTGTTATAGATATTTGTTTATCATATTTTCCAATTATGGAACCTGCAAGTTAATATGCACGTCTTTGTTCTTCAATCTTGCATCAATGAAAAACACAAAAAACTAAATGTTAACAAGCATTCTGGGAGTATTGCATAAGCAATACACGTCCCCTACCGGTTTGTATTTTTCTATGAAAGCTTCCAAGCACACAGCTATTTCAGAGCTATTGTAAACGAGATGTCATGCTTTAATCAGAGATAAAAGAACAGAGGAAATTAAAACAACATAGGTAAAATAATACTCATATCATCTCATGTAGTTTCGCAAAGTCTATTCTGTATTCGCTGGTAAAAAGTGAAAACAATGCACTGTTATGCACAATATCATTTCTTACCGTCTTCTGTACCCCGGATATAAACAGCCCAACCCGACAACGAACCCGATTGTAATAATACCAAAAAAACCCTGCCGATTAAATTTACAACACAATGCTTGACTCTATTTTACAGAATTTATTTGTTTGTTAGAAATGATAAAATGAATGGTACAAGTAACGCACGATATTATTACTGACTATATACTGGCCTCGTTTATTCAATACACACCGAACCCGATAACGAACCCGAACATTAAAAAATTGGAATATAAAAAATTAATTTTCTCGAAAATATGTCAACCAGACGCTACAAAAATGTAAACTTATCTGTAGTTTGAAATGTTGAAGCTGTTCAGCAAGTTTCATATTATTCCTCAAATGCATAAAGAAAAAAAGTGTGGAAAACAAGTGGGACAGACAGACGGACGGACGGACGAACGGACAGACGGACTGACGGGCGCAAAGGAAAGCTATAGTCCTCTCCGGTGAAACCGGTAGGGGACTAATTAACATGTTATTTCAGATGGTATTTGTTGAGTGGTAGTATTTACATCTGAAATATTTCCTTGCGTACGTTCGTATCTTTTAAATTAGTATATAGTCACAATTAAAATGGGTCTGCTAAAACATTTCAATGGCTAATATTTCATTAATTGTGTTTGCTTAATATGTTTTTGATTTCCTAATTTGTTTACACCATTTTAAATAAATTATTATTTAAAGTACAAATTCTTACCTTGGATTACAGTTGTCACTTATACAGATAGAATCACAGGTTTTGAGATATAGACTTCCTCTTTCTATATCTATTTAACAAGTTAATCTAAAATTAGAAAGTTTAATTGGTTTAAAGGGTTTACTACAACAGGTCTAACTGCTACATATGGTGACATTTAGTTTAAAGATATTTATTCATATAATTATTTTGTTAACAATAATGGAAGTTGGAGGTGAAAAAAAAACCGTCGAGGTGAAGTGAACAGATACATCTAAAATAACAAGAATAGATACATCAACTAATGAGTCATGATTTTTAGCTCACCGAGACGAAGTCAGGGGGAGCTTATGCTATACCCTCGGCGTCGGTGTCGGTGTCGGCGTCGGCGTCGGCGTCGGCGTCCGGACCTGGTTAAAGTTTTTGTTTCAGGTCCTGTAGCTAAGTTACTAATTGTCCTATCTTCACCAAACTTACATGGATGGTGCATCTGGACCTACTTATGGACTTGAAAGACTTGGATGCTGAATCTGGGCCATGAATTTCAGATGCTGGAGGAGGTTAAGGTTTTTGGAGCAGGTTAAAGTTTTTGGTGCAGGAGCCCTTTGATAGCAATTTCTAAGTTACTATTGGTCCTATCTTTACCAAACTTGCATGGATGGTGCATCTTATGATACTGATGCACCAGACAGGCATGAATGCTGAATCTGAGCCATAGGTTTCTGATGCTGGAGGAGGTTAAGGTTTTAAGAGCTGGTTAAAGTTTTTGGAGCAGGTACCCTCTGATGATTATATCTTAGTTATTACTGATCCTAACTTCACCGAA
>WFKH01011926.1:71351404-71367891 GCA_016163765.1 Magallana hongkongensis
AGAGGAGATCTAAAAGGTTCTTGAGGGAGGTACAAGGGAGGGGGGATAAAAAGCTGCGGGGGGGGGGGGGGGGGGGGGTACGATGGGGCCACAATGGGGGTTGAACTTTTACATATGAATAAATAAAGTAAATGTTTAAAAATCTTCTTTTTAGAAACTAATAAGCCAGTAGGGCTGAATTTAGGTGGAAGCATCTTCACGTAGTTTAGATTCAAAGTTGTTCAAACCATGACCCCCAGGGGTAGGATGGGGCCACAATGGGGGAGGGGGGAGCAAACATTTACATAAGGCAATATATAGAAAAAATCTTTACCTAAAAACTATTTGCCTAAAAGAGCTCTAACGTAAGTGAAAGCAACCTCAGATAATGTAGATTCAAATTCGTTCAAATCAAAATCTTGAGGAGTAGAGTGGGTCCACATTATGGATCCAATTTTACAAAAGAAAACATTTTTATTATTCACAAAAACTAAAATGTTATATGGTTTTACTTATATGCAAGCATTTGGACATATTGCTGATTCTTTAAAATTGTTTAGACTTTGGCCCCTGGACGATTATTGGACCTCACAAGGAGTTTAGAGTTTGATGTAGATTTATATACCATATATAAACAATTGTTTGGGATCTTTTTGAGAACTGCAATGCTCAACATGTGATATGACTATAAAATCATCCTGTTCGAAAAGGGACTTGATTATAAACTTAAGAATATCCAGTGAGAAAAAATGGTTTTTTATTTATACAGGATCTACATGTATTATACTACATTTTCCAGATAGTTTGTATTTTGACTCCATTCAGATGATATTTGTCATACCTATTGTTCCTCAGGTGAGCGATATGGCTCATGGGCCTCTTGTTGGTGCTAGATCTGTTATTATGTCATAATTCATTCGGTATAGTATTTTCCCGTACTTTCTGAATAAGGAAGAAGATAATACATTTTTCTTGATATTCCATTTAAAATCCTATAAAAAGTAGTCCCAATTCATATGTTCAACTAAATATCTATTTTGAAAAAGAGGTGAAGAAAATTTTTTAATGTAACTCTTTCTCTCAACAGCGTTTACGCCAAAACAATAATGTGAGCATTTGTTGCAGCATATTTAAATTTATGAAAAAAGACGTTGGTTTGCCTGCCATGGATGTGCAGAATCATGATTGGATGTGTGTACTGCTCGAAGTATATACATGTAATACTTTGTAGTAAATAAAACTTACTTTTCATCTACCCATCTTCATTCAGTTTCTTGAAGATTACTAAGTATAAGATTTAATAAAGTTATTTGTTTTGTTTTTTTATTCTGGGAAGTAAACTGTTTTTGTTTTAGAATTGAAACCTTGTGACAATTGGGCCAGCAATCTTTAACTGCCAAGAAGAGCTTATACTTCGCATGTAAAAGATTGAAACGGAAGAAAATTAGCAGCAGCAGCGAATCGTGTTGAGTCCAACATGACCAGGACAGTAGCTCCGTCGTCCGGTTGTCCGATCACTGTATCAGGCCCGGTGTAAGGTAGTGGACTACCGTCATCCGCCTTCCAAGGATCAGCAGCATTCGTCCTTGACCCTTGGACAAATGTTCTTTGTAAGGACTTTACGACTAAAAAAGTAATTTAAGTCTACAATATCATTATACGACAAACAATAGCTCTATGTATAGACCTTGCGACTAAAAAACAAAAATTACACGTAATTAAAGAAGATAAACGTTAGATTTTTTAAAGTTTCCTCCCCAAAACTATATTTGTTTTCATTGACGATTTCAAAAAAAAAATCATGGCTAAGTAAGTTTTTTTCTGTATTGGTTTAGTATAATTTTCTTACAATAAGACTCCAATTTCCATATTTAGGAATGAATACCCGGATTTTGATTAAAAAAAAAAATAAAAAGAAATCCCGCTAGGATTCAATACAAAACTTTACCAACTAGCACTAACCAAGCTGTTCTGCCAGTGCCTGCGCTTCTTGTGCCGAATTTACCAACAGGAGGCTCCCGCCGTCACTTATACATTGTTGTTTGGCGGTATTATACACGACAGGGGTGTCTGAGTAGATACGGTAACATCCCAGCAGTGGGTGTCCTGTGTACCCAGGGGCCGTACAGGTCACTGAAATATGTAGCTGGGCCAGTCATTTAAAGTATACGTAGCAACCTAGAACAGTTCGTTATATGTATCAAGAATAGTTACTGAGCTGTTTCTTCTTATATCAACTCAAAGCTGTAATCGGGATGCAACCATTACCCTAGGAGTTTTTCTAAAAATAAAAACTCAGACCAGTCAAAAGAACAGAACAGCCACAAAGACGGCTTTTCTTAACATTTAGTATTTAATGGATTGTGTAAAAACTGTTCATGTTGTTTCACTTTAAACAAACGTCTGTTTTAATAAGCGGTAGATATCGCTTTTTGATAACTTTGCAATTATTTTATAATGATATCGTTTGCACACCTTAAAATGTTCTTAGTATAACACTATTATACTTTAACCTAACAAAAGCAAGACACCTTCTTTACTCAGTATCAAAAAATGTCGGAGCTCAAAACATTGATCAAGCTGTTAAAGTAAATAATTTAATATTACTTGTATTGCTGATATTGGTATAATAATTGTTACCGACTTCGGGGCAATAATACAACATCTTTTTTGATCGATCTAACTTTCTCTAAATGGAATATATATTGGAGATTAAGAGATTCGTCTAAGTTTTATGGCCCCGATGCTAGGCTCCATCAACAATATCAAAGGATAAAAAAGCAATCATTTCATCAAATAAATTTTGAATGCAAAGATATGAAATGCTATTTCATGCTATTTAATGGCAAAAAAAACCCCTGTAGATATCTTTATTTTAATAATTTTGCAATGATTCTATAACTTTACCTAACATTTAAACCTCATTTCAAAACCTTTCAGTCACATTTCGCTTGGCTGAATAGCACAATTTTATCCTGTATATGGAAAAATCCGCGTAGAATAATATACACCTCAAAGCCTTAGGTGTTCGATGGAGTGATTTATACCTGTACATATATGATCGAACGTGGATAACAAATAATATATACATGAAAGCCGTTTAAAAATGATCTTGCACTCGATTACACTCAATATTTTTTTTGGTTGTTTCTTTATATTCTGAGGTAGATTTTAGAAATGAAAACGAAAGGTAAAATAACCGATGATGGTTTGGCTGCAGGGAGATTGACCGTCAGTAGAGCTGTCGTAAGAAGACCAATCTCTAATGGACTAAAATCATAATCACCGTCTGCAAATCAGCAATACATGATAAACTTTTTGACGACTTTTGCAACTACAAACATTTTACAGCCCAAAACCCACTCCAAACATGAATGATTTAGCTCTATATATGTTTAACTAATCATAAACCAATAAATGCATCTAAATTATGTCATATAGGAAGTGTTTCCTTTTGACTATAAGCAAATGCAATTTGATGGTGAAAACAAACTCTTAAAAAAAATCAAAAGTATGAATGCAGTTGATCATACTAAACAATGCCATTTAATGTCGAATTGTACTATATTAATGACTGTATATTAAATTCTTGTCTGGTTTATGATTGTAAAATAAAGTTAATAGGCAAAAAATCATTTAATACAGTTTTTTCATAAATTTTCGTGAGCGTGGATTTCGTAAAATAAAAAAAAAAACAAAACAACAACAACAACAACAACAACAAAACCCAATAAAACAACCCCCAAAACAAACAAAAAGAGAATAATTAAATGCTCGTATATTCTTGAAAATTGGTTCTATCAATATAATATGTTATTAGAAATTAAATCTAATTTATCGGGTTAGTAACGAGCTCCACGAATTCAATGGAAATGCATTATACCACAATGCGTAAGATTAAAAACAATGACACCATCCAGTTAAGTTTCGTTCTGTGAAATACTTACACACAGATAGACCTAGCGCTGAACCAACCAGAAGTGAACTGAAAAGCAGCCGGTTGCTTGTTGTCATAGTGGTCAGTACTGACATGTTTGATACCATCAGAAATAAAATCAAATATCTTATCATGGTGGCGTAGGAATTTTGCGATTTCTGACAAACTACTAAAATGAATTCTAGAAAAAAAAAATGTGCAATCTATAATTTAATTAATTTTACTCAATTATAAACAAACCGCAAAATAGAGTTTAAAAACAAAATGTGCATTATCTTTGTCAATTTACAAAAAACCATGCATTGTTCAAAAATGAATAATTTTTCAAACCAAAGTGCATTAAAATGTTTAAAGAAGGAGGAAAATTTACAGGGATTTAACATGTTGCTATCTAGAAATATTAACAACACTTTTAATAGTAAGCATGCTTACCTCACAATGCACTAAATCATAGTAAATTCTCGAAACACACAATAAGAAACTACTGTATAGAATATTGTGCACTCTATCATTTAATGTGACATTCATTCTACTAGTTGCCCGCAAACTGAAACATGTATTTAAGGGAAAGGTGAACGTTTGGATTATGTTCTGTTGCATAGTTTTCCGCATAACACATCACTCGGTGACATCTAGTCATTTCATAACGCATAGTAATACACTGAACGTAGATACCCTTAGTTAGACATACCTGTACCTGATATTTCATGAGGAGGAACAATGACATCCCTGTGTTTTTAGCAATTTACAGTGCGTAAAGTAATGCCTGTAAATACAGGTGAATCTCGATAACTCGAACTTCAGGGGACCATGACTAAACTTCGAGAGATCAAGAGTTCGAGAGATCGAGAGTTTTAAAAAATCCGGAAAATTTTGTTCCGGTCATTTTGGTTCTAAAATTATAGTAGCCGGAAGTTTATATTTATAACATGGAAAGATAGTCTAACATATTTTCATTCATATTTTCTGCTACAATACTTCAATTTAAACAGTACAGAAACTTAGTTATGTGTTTATTAAGTGTTCTTTTTCACTTTAAAAATCTTTGAAGTATTTATGTTTTCTTTATCACAGAATATTTTAATAAAGAGCAGTTTAATTTACCGTAATTTTCACAAGTTGTTGAAATAAATAGATTAGTAACAAATTACCTATCTACCTTTTGATGGAAGCAAGGGGTAGTGTCACTTACGTAATCAACCAATTATAACACTACCGCGCTAGCCCCAGGCGTTAAGTTGACCATCCAGGTAAGGTATATGTGGAGCTATAATTACACGCTTGATCGGTCGTGTGTAATAAAAAAAAATATTAATGTTTTATTTTGACCAAAATTAAAAAAAAAGATTGTAGTGGAACCAAGAGTTATCTTTCTTGATATTTTTTCTATATAGTCTTAGAGTTACTCCTCTTTATGTGGAACACTTCTTTGTTCAGTTTTCACGCTATGTACGTGCGGTCGCGCCGCAGTGCTACACATTTCTATTCTTACCATATTTCCATGTTTCATTCGTGTCCCCTCAAATTGTAAGTATCATATGCATTTAAATATATAAAATGTTCTTTTTATATGTTGGTTTTGTCATGGCATGTTTATAAAAGCAGTTAAAAGCACCCACGTAATGATTGTTGATGCAGTAGGTTGTATACGCCATATTTTCTTGTGTTTACATATCTTGATGTTAAACATAGGATACCTTTATCGTGTATATGGTATAATGTTATATTATTCTGGTCATTAATGAAGTACACATCACACATATAAAGTGTAATTTCTATGTTAATATTTTTCAATAAATTTTTTACACTTTTTACCTACATTCCATAATTTCTCTCGGGCCACTGTTTCAATACTGGGTGCACATTTTTGGAATTTGTGTATTTTGATTATTGTCAATTTATTTCTAATGATAACTATGATATATGCAATATTGTGTGGATTGTTAAATAAAATTTTCATATTATACCATGTATTCATAAATTGTTTATAATTTGTTTCAGCACTTTACCACATCAGATCTCTACATTCAATAAAGTTTCCATATTGAATAGACCTATTGGTTATACTTGCTGTTTTTCAAACAGTATAAAAATTTAATACTAAAATATCTTTGTAATCAAATGTTCACGCTTCCAAACGAGAAAATAGATGCATATATTTCTGACGTTTCTTAAAAATATAGATTGGGCAGAGCATAGCGCGAATGTCAAATTACATCAAAGGACAATATCGAGAGTTATGCACATATATTTTTCTCCTTTTTCACGGATATGTATACATAAATACTGTCGTTAAAATATGATGTGATATAAAAGTGATCAGAAAACATATTAGAACTATTTAGACTAGGCATATGAGATATATAAGATGCACCGGTGTCTTTAAAGGTTTACGTATAGGTAATAACAAATGAAATGGATTATTTATTTGTTTTTTCAGAAATCAACTCTTAATTTTTTCATTAATTCATCAACTTTATAACGAATAAGCAGCTAGGGCAATTGTACTACAACTCTTACCAATATATCAATTGACAGCCTGCTGATTTATGTTTCCATTCTGTGTTAAATTACTACAATTAAATTTCCGAATGCCTCACTTGAACTGCCTTCGTGAATATTATTTCTTGAATACGATTGATTTTTCGATGTTAAATTCTATTACAGATATTCTACTTTCAGTACCAAGATAAGGTTTACATTCCAATTTAACTCGACAGTGATTCACTCTTAATGAGAATTGCTTTTTGCAGAAGGATAATGATTTATTTATCGAAACTAGTCATATTCACACATATTCATTGAACTTTTGTATGAAAAAAAATGAATAAATGAATTTATTTTAGAAATGGTTCCATAATGAAACCAGTTTTAGTGGTTTTGTGTGCACATTTAAAGTAATAACAACTACTTCATCTGAGAAAATGATATTCATAGTCGAACATGTTTTTTTAACATAAAACATAGAACATGTAAACTTGATTGTTTTTTAGATGTAAAATACCCGTGGCCTATATGCAAAAGGTTTTGTTTCTGTAGATTAGCAAAAAATCATGATTTTACTTTCACTATGTTCGCGATGTATAATATTTTCCCAACATTAAACCCATCGTGAATACTATCATTAGTTTTCACAAACGTATTATAATTGTGTTAAATACAAAGAGAGATAACTCTTGCAGGGTGAAATTCAAACCATCGCAATTTTGTCTTTCTGAGAAATCATGAAAGGATCACTTGTATATAACAAAAGAATTGACCTTTAGGGGAGATAGATTTCCCGGAAAAAAAATCACTTTTAAAAATCAAAGTTCATTTGATATTTTCTACTGTACATATTTCTAATGTTTTAAGAATTTTCATTTAAAACCTGGCATTTTACGCTTGTAATTTTTAATTAAGCTTAAAAGTTTGCTAAAACATCATTTTTGCTTCAAAACTGTCGATTTCTGCATGGCGTTTGACCTAGAAATCCATCAGGGAAAGGCTACCTTTAAAAAAAACTTAGATTTGTTTAATAGATTTTGATCAAAAGAAAAAAATAAAAAAGGATTTTTTAGGGGTTCCCCCCCACAAAGCCAAAAATTTCAAAAAAAAAAAAAAAAAAAAAAAAAAAACCCTTTCTTGTATTATAGTGGTTTATATATACGTGATACACTTGTAAGGTTTGAATAGCTCAGTTGGTTTCACCATTGTCACTTATCGCATATCTAATGGGGTTTTTTTGTACCCTGGTTCGATTCCACCTGTTAGCATGATTTTTCTTAATTTTTTTAATTATCGGTTTGTATAAACACCTTTTTAGTGGGTTTTTTTCATGCAGGAATGTGTATTTTGTATATTACTCCGATTTTCTTCCTTTAATGCACGTTTGCTCTTCAGATTGAAGATATTTATGAAAAAGTATGTACAGAACTGAAAGCAATCAACCGTAATTAACCTTAGTGTAAGCACGCTTTGTTTGATGACAAGAATCATTCACTCTGTGTTATTACAGCAACACACACTAGTTCCTTCTAAAAATCCACAAATTCAAGATGCCGCAAATACAATCGAGCAAATCTTTCTTAACCAGGTACGGTATCCATGACTCCAAACATCGAAGTGGTATGCTGTTTCATCGTTTTGTTAAGAAACGCTAACATATGAAAACCGAATTCTGTAATTGTCAACAACATTGCAATAATGTTAAGTGCCCGTGGTTCTCTTCTATGTTTTAAATCTAAACTTTAAGGGATTTCAATTAGACGAACAGAAAAGTGCACCAATCAAAAAGAGATAATCCAAATTGAAACTTCTGCACTTTCTTTAGCAGTTTGTAGAAAATCAGAAGCAGACTGTAGAAGGTTTCTTTATTTATAAATGAGGTCACATGACTTTTTATTTAAATCGGTAGTAAGCTAAGGTGATCAATCGGACGTGGGCGATGAGCACAAAAAATACAGCTTAGTTATAAGCAAAAATCCAGGCCGTTTTGACTCTGTTCAATAAATCCAATATTGCAACGATGTGAACTTTGTGTATTTTTAAGAAGGGGTTATTATTATGAGAAAAATATTTTACTTCAGGAGGACGTGAACAGAACAGGAGCCTCGCCAATTGACACCAAGCGGTGCTTATTATACCCCCCCCCCCCCCCCGAAAACAAAGTTTTGGGAGTAGTATATAGGAATCATCTCGTCCGTCTGTCTGTGCAAAATTCGTGTCCGGTCCATATCTTTCTGATTGAGAGACATTGGAAGTTCTTACTTCACACAAAGATTGCTTATGACCTGAGGGTGTGTCATCACCTTGACCAAGGTCATTCGGGCAAGGTCAAGGTCACTAGCAGAAAAAGTGCAAAATACGTGTCCGGTCCATATCTTTCTTATGGAGAGACATTGGAAGTTCTTACTTCGCACAAAGATTGCTTATGATCTGAGGGTGTGTCATGACCTTGACCAAAGGTAATTCGGGCAAGGTCAAGGTCACTGGCAGAAAAAGTGCAAAATTCTTGTCCGGTTCATATCTTTCTTATAGAGAGACACTGGAAGTTCTTACTTCACACAAAGATTGCTTATGACCTGGGGGTGTGTCATGACCTTGACCCAAGGTAATTCAGGCAGTTGCAAAGTCATTATTTAAAAATGCTTAATTCTTATATGTGTCATGTCTTGTATAAATGGAAATGATTAGAAGGTAAAATTGTACACAAAGCTTGCTTGTGTAAAGCGAAATTAAATTAATTGTAAGATTCTCATCGCTGCCTGCCCCTCTGAAAATGGTCCGCCTCGATATATTTTATATTTGTTCGAAAAAAAAATTGTGTGGAAAAAAAATTCAGTAAAACATCGGGCTCGGTATACCAAAAATTATAAACATTTAATGGCTGCTTCACATGTGGATTTTCGTTTGGTTCCAGTCATGTTTGTTATCATAAGGATACAAATGTTCTCATGCATTAACAGTTAAGTTGAAGTAAAATGGAATTTAAAGAATTGAAACTGGTTTTTGTACTCATATTAGCATAAACAATTTAAAAAAAAAAATAGAGTAGATGTTATATAATAGAAAATGGATTGTTAAATAGATAGCATCCATCATTTTCTACAATAGCAAACTACTTGAGTTATGATTTTTTTTCTTAGCGGGGGGTATCAACTGTGAGCTTGCTCACAATACCTCTAGTTTTTTAATGAATTACCGAAAATATTCTATAATCTGACCCTGTTTTTCAAGCTGTAGTGCTTCATTTTAGTATAAAATGAAAAAATGACAATAACAAACCGTCAAACATCTCAAAAATCCATAAAACGTAATACAAATTCAAAGCAGAGCTACCTCCAAAAAGATAGAGGTAGGATCAGGTGCCATGGAGGAGTGAGCATCCTCTGCTGACCGGTCACACCCGCCGTGTGCTCGTTGTCGTAATCAGGGAAAAAACGGAAAAGTCCGTAGACAATTAGGTGATTAATTATGGTCTAACAATTAGTATGAAAAACGCCAGTCAGCATGCGACCAAGTGGAAGATTGTATTTGCTGACAAGGTCGTTGTATCGCCATTGAACTTACGAGAAGATGACTTCAAACGAGACTGTTGATAGTCCTGTTTTTCAACTTCTTATATTTGCATTTCTTACATTAATGACATTTATCGAAATTATATGTATCATCTCCAAAGAAATGAGATGTAAAATGACGTATATACACTAACGGGATAAGCAACTTCTTAACCGCGATGTTGACATTTATTTCCGAAAATATCATACACGTTTTTAAAAAAAATTGTAAACACGAAATTTAAGTTATCCTCCAACACTAAGGACCACATCGCGTAAAACATCTGTACCAACAAGAGAGATTAATATACAGACCCTGAAACGTGCTACTACACCTCTAAAACGAACCGTACTGTTCCGTGCAAGAAACGAACCGTACCGTTCACAAAACGAAACGTACCGTTCACAAAGCGAAGCGTACCGTTCACAAAACGAAACGTACCGTTCACAAAGCGAACCGTACCATTCACAAAACGAACCGTACCGTGCAAAAAGCGTGCAATATAATTTATGCAAGACCCGCCCCCAAACGGCCAAAAAAGCATACCGTACCGTGCAATAAGCGTGCAACTTCCATATACGGCTTATTGACTAATTTCTTTCGATGAATACGGACGGATATTATCGCTGACAAGACAAGTTCAATATTTTTCTAGATTTCAGTTATACGGGATTAAATAACACATATTAAAATTTAACGCTATTATTTTTATTAAAACCGTTACAAAATTGTTTTAATCTAATTCCCTTTCTTAGATATTAATCTTTTCTTTGCATAGCGGCATAAACTTTCAATACATGTAAACGTGTATGTCGTAAATTGTTAGATGAACAGGTGTCGGGAATCAACTAACAAATCAGTTTTTCCTCAAATAATAAACTGATCATACATATATAAAGGTGTTGGTTGCTTTAACGCACATTGAATCATAACGTGTTACTTGGCTTTCTTGTGTATATTAAGTTTAAGTCGCTATCATTTCCTGTGTATAGTGATTAACAAACCCAGGGTACAAAACGACATGCCCTCGGGGGTTTTCACACTTTTTCAAGCAAAAGAAAAACTACAAAATTGCGTACGTCTTAGTTTAACCGTACATCACGGCCATTCTTACAGAGAGAGAGAGAGAGAGAGAGAGAGAGAGAGAGAGCTTGTGTGTTAATAATATTACTTAAATTGAAGTTTTATCACTAAACCATTGTTTCGGTTTAGGTTTTTATATTCGGTCTGTTGAGCGGGATTTTATTTCAGGACTCCACGTGCCTTGCCTGTCAATCTGTTTAAGCATAGCAGATCACGCCATGCGCCGCATGCTACTTGGCTCCTCCTACATAGCCACATGTAGAAGAAAATCATCGAATGAAAACGTTTTAGTTTTATGTTTACTTTTTAAAATCCTGCTGCTATTTGAAATTATTCAACAACCATTTCCTTCCGAGTTCATAATTATAACTCATGCACTGGCGATGAGAGTCTCTATCCATCGCTGTCGTATTTTTTTTGTTACTAGATAAATTCTTAATATATTTATCGCTTTCAACATTCAATTGTTGATTGCCGGGTATTTTTCCGTGTCCTGTTTACAACAAATATTTGAGTAAAAAGGTACATGAAATATAAACAGGTTAGCCAGCATTTGTAAACCGTCAGCTAAATCGCATGCAAAACAGTGAAGAGCGGACACTTGTCCAACAAAATGATAAATATCACCATTAAAAGCTATTGACTTATTGTATGTATCCAGTTGTGTACATTATAATTTATCGTAAGAAATGTGTACTTATATAGTTTAACTGAATAACAAAAACTAATAGTCATATTTTGACTATACACGCGATATTATTTCAGGTAAGAGAAGCGATTACGGGTTACATGTAGTTGTGATCTGTGTATACGACCAAGTGCAGAAAATCATAGAATCAAGATTTCTAAACTGAAATTCATTGTTTATCTTAAGTTGTTTAAATTTCGTGTATTTTTACATTGTCTATTCAACAGGGGAATTTGATCGGCAACAGAACGCAATAAAAACTGATCATAAGAATTATAAATAAAAAAAATAGAAAGATGCTTTTAAATATAACAACTAGCCGAAAATCAAGACAGCGAGATGGAAATTAAAGAAATATCGGGAAAAGTCTGGGCTATTTTTCATAGCAATTTTAAATGGATTTGAAATACTTAATGACTTCAATACATGTATAGAAATAATAATCTTAAGATGCTTGTTAGAATTATTGCCAGATCGCTGAATTATATGTAACAAACACATATCGGATTTAAGTAAAACAGTTCTTTTAATCTATTGTAATAATTGCATTTATGTAAAATTAAATACATGCACGAATAATAACAGACTTATCAAAATGAAAACTACCCTCCGCTTCCCTGTTTTCAGCGAGTACACGTTTCGCGCAACGTATCAAAAACGAGGGAATGGATGGCAGCTCTGATTTTAATTAGATTGAAATCCCTTTGTAATATATCATATAAATAAAGAAAAAAGGCTCGTCATAATTACCAACTTGCTGAAGTCAATCAGGCAAAATATAAAGAAAATTATAACGAGAAAAATCAAAGCGTTCAGGCCACGCCTACCTCATTAATAAAGCGCGCAAACCGTACACAAAGCATGCAGCTATTTTTAGCAAAGCGTACCGTGCACAAAGCGAACCGTACCGTTCACAAAACGAACCGTACCGTTCACAAAGCGAACCGAACCGTGCAACTGGTGTAGTAGCACGTTTCAGGGTCTGTAAGAACTTCTTTGTCAATCGTTGTGAAATAAATAAGTTCGAATAAAGAAAATCTTGTAAATACATTGCTTCTGATTAGAGCAAATGAATGTGTTCTTCTTGTTGATACAGATTTGTTTCATAAATTTTGAATTATCATGTTCAAAAATGAATGAAATGTAAGTAAAATAAATTCCCGATTTTTACGTCATTGTGGACACGGCATATGCGAGAATTTAATCATTGTAATTATGATCCTTTACGAAAACGAAGTAAAAAAACATATTCCTTATTTTTTAAAGGATATTGTGTTAAGGGTGTCGTTTACTCAGGGTTTGAGTTCTCAAATTCGGATTGTTATAAAGTTCAAAGACATGAGTAAAATTTGTTCTAAACACAAAAAGTATTTATGAAATGAATTATTATTGACATACCATTCGATTTTTCTACTATATTATGGAATTAGGCTCAAACAAAAATTGACTTTTAGCCAAACAGAGGAAATTCGGACTAAATTTTGCAGATATTGTTTTCCGCTCAAACTTTTTTGGCAGTACTCTAATATTAAAGTTAAGATTTTATATTGTAGTCTTTATAATTTTGCATATTTTCTGTTGGGTTTACCTCACTTATTCATTAAAATTATCGTATGGCACGAATTGCAAAAATATTGAAAAATGCTTAAAAACGATAAAAGACACCATATCTCAAAATTGATCATTGATCATTGACCTCATATAAATTTTATGCCAACAGAATAAGGTCAATATAAATAGTTTAATACTATAAATGTTTTTGTGTCATCATCATTCAATTTTTTGTAAAATTTTATCAAAAATGGGTAGGAATTTAAAAACTGATAGAGGAAATTCGGACTGGAATATTTTTAAAAATTGTTGCTGAAATTTTAATGCTTTATGTCTATTAAGTGCCACTGCCGTTCATAAACTGTATTTCATTTTTTAAAGTGTTTAATTCTTTCTAATATTTTCACAATTAAGAAATTCTCAATCGTAGTGTAAAATTTCATTCGATTTTTTTTGATTTTTTGTAATATATTCAATAGCCATTAACTCAAAAACTAGGTCATTGACCTACTTTTTTGAAAGTGAAAAATAACACTACAATCAAGGGCCTATAACATACAATAGATGGGTTTTCATTATCATCAGTGGAATTTTTTTTCATTCTGAGTAAAGGTCATCCTAAATGGTTTAAATAGAATTAAAGAAAATTGATGCATAAAACGACCTTTGTAATTGCGTCACGTGAGACTTTCGATAGTTGCTTATATGTCCCTGATTGTAAGTACGCGCATATAAAGTATCGTATTTTAGAAAGTATACTGAAAAAAAAAATACAGATAATAAAGTAAAAAAAATCTCCATAACTCATACTGTTCGGACAACGACTGCGAAACTTTTTTTCAATCACTTTACATTAAGAGAACTAGAGCTAAGTGTTTACTCTCTATGGCCTAAAATCAAGAAAAGGACGGAAATCGATATGATTTTTGTAAAGACAGAAACCAATACCGGCCCTATAGGTCGATTGTTTTGTTATATACAAGTGATTCTTTTAACACCGTGGACTAGAAACGACTTAATGAATTATAAAATTCAGTTTGCATTTCTAAAACGCCTATATGTATACGAAACTGCGTTGTACTATGTCTAGAAATTAACCAATAACCTGGTAACACACAGATATGTTAGCAAATATATTTATTTTTTAAATATACTTCCGTTTTTGGCTACAAAGGAAATGTGGACATAATTATCAAATTATTAAATCTGCAATCCCAATTGATTAATTATTCTAGTACGTAGCTTTAAAAAACACAAACACCAATTTGTGTCGTCCAATGTTTTATTGATTGTTTAATTAAGTGTTCAGTGTTCTCAGTGAAGTGTGTACTCTACTTTTATAAATAAGCGTGATTGAAAGAATACTTAATAATGTGTGTTTAACTGAATACGATTTTTTTCTCGTTTTGATATTATGTTTAATATCATTTTACAACATTATTTGTTGTCTTTGTTATTATTTTCATTAAAACAATTCTCGGTTGTGAAAAGTCATAACGTATCGTCATTCCAATTTTTTGTTCCATGTTGTACAGTTGCAACTTTTGTAAAACACTCGACAGGTATTTCACGTGGTGGTGCAAGCAATACTTCATCAAAACGAAGAGAATGTCTTTTTGCACGTTCAGAATAAAGATGCTCGATTCTGACCGATTCCTCTGTGAGATCATATATTTTACAATCCTCACCGAGCTTGGTTTTGTCGATTCTGACAATGTATCGTAACTGAGAGCGTGAATCCCGTCTTATAATAGACGCAAATTTATCAATACCACTGCGCGTTTTTGAGCAGGATATGTATTTTGAATTCACGCCCTCGCACGATCCGGAGGCAACGTGGTCATCTATAGATGTCCACGAATTGACGTTTTTTGGTCGAATTCCATGATTAAAAGACTCGCCTGGTTTAAGCAACCTATATAAATATCTTTCTTCATCTATTGCATTATCTTCTTGCCCTGATGTCTCACTTGTAACGATTTGATTTTCTGATTTCGTGGTGAAAACTGAATCTTTACATTCGTTTTCCACCAAATTTGCATCTGAATCATCTCTTTGCTCAATTTTAACATTTGATTCCTCTAATACCCCAGATGAAATAAGCCCTTCATTCGTGTTACCTTTTTCCTCCAGATGATTAATTTTGATCTGATGGTCAACACAGTTATCTAAGCTGGCTTCTTTCTCTTGAACAGCATCACTGGTATCAAACTTGACGTCACCGCCTTTTTCTGTATCTGATTCAATTCCTAGATCGTCATCTTCTACTTTAGTGTCTCTGTCTTTAGAATCATCATCGTTTTTAGATTCAGGTATGTTTGTAGAGCAACACCTGGCATCAGAATCGCGAACTTCCTCGTCATTCAGATCTTCTTTAGAATCTAAAGATTGTGCGCTAGCATTCATCTCAGTCGCGCCGTCTTCTTTATCGCTTTCGATTATAGGCAAGCTACAGGCATCAGCGTTTGCCGGCGTGTTAATAAACACTGCATTTTTTTTCTCATTCTTGCTTTCAGTTACAGATACACAACGATATGATACATCTTGTTCAGTTTGATTACTTTCTTTGTCATCAATCTTGTCCAGTGTATGTTTTTCATCTTTAGAAAAAGCTGTGCTTTTATTTCTTAAAACTTCGTCAAGTTTTTCAAAGGTGTCGTCAAGCCGTTGTCTCTTTTCTTGCTTTTCTTCGTCAGATTCTTCTTCTAATCCTTTTTATAACAAAATATATTTACACTGTAAATAACTAAGCGTCTATTACATTTTTCATTTTTTATTAGGTCACCTGAGTAAACTCAGGTGACCTATTGCTATCTTTTTTCGTCCGTCGTCGTGCGTCGTGCGTCGTCAATTTACATTTTTAACTTCTTCTTAAAAACTACAAGGCCAATTGTTCCCATTTTTGGTGTGAAGCATCTCTATGGTTAGAGGAATGTAAATTGTGAAATTGGTGGCTCTACCACCCCCAGGGTACCACAGGTGGGGCCAAATATGCAAAAAAAAACAGCCAAATTTTCAAAAATCTTCTTCTCTACTCCCACACATGTGAGGAAAAAACTGATTGCATGGTTATGATGTCCATGAAGCCCTCCACCAAAATTGTGAAATTCATGGCCCCTGGGTCAGGGGTTCAGGCTTAAGGGTGGGGCCAATATGGTCATAAAGTAAAAATGTATTAAATCTTAGAAAATCTTCTTCTCTACTCCCATA
>WFKH01011926.1:71387264-71405326 GCA_016163765.1 Magallana hongkongensis
AAAGCCGTTCGTAAACTCCTTGTCTAATTTTATATTTTTAACGTAATTATTAAATGTTAATGTATCTTCTTCTTCAGAATACTGAGTAGGGCTCTTCAAAGAGCATTAACACGTATACAAAGAAAGAGTTGTATTAAAATAATTCAATGCGACTGAAAAACATTGAATGCCATCATAACTTGCTATTGAGGTCGCATTATAACGTAACTTTGTTTATAAATCAAGCCGTCTTCCTAGCTACCATTATGCAACATCAATAGATCGAGGTCAGTTCATGGAGCATCTTCTTATGATTGAGGTCAGTTCATCGAGGTCAACTGCATTACTGAATGAATATTTCGATCGAAATTCTTACTCGTGAGACAAAATGTGCATTCTTGAATTAACAGGTCGAACTGTATTTTATGTATGTTTGCATCTCTTAAGGTAAATGAATTGAAATAAAACCGAGTAAAATGTTATATAAATACTAAACCAAACTTCAAGTTTTTATAAGAACTACTTATGTATTTTTCAAGCGTTTTCCGATCCCGATGTTAAACAACTGAAATTATTAGGCCGCCTTGCACCCACACTAGGACTTGTGCTCATTAGGTGAGCCCGGATTCCTCGAGAACGGCTGTACCCTCGAGGATTCCGGCGCCAAATTAGGCACTAGTGACAACGATTTCCGGCGCCAGGGCGCGGAGTAGACCTTAAGAAAACAAATTATTTCTGTAATGTAGCGTTCTAAACAAGGCGCCCTGTCCCCAAACAAGGACTTCTGCTCATTAGGTGAGCCCGGATTCCTCGGGGGACGGGTAATCCCTTGAGGATTCCGGCGCCAAATTAGGCACTAGTGACACCGATTTCCGGCGCTAGGGCGCGGAGTAGACCTTAAGTGAACAAATTATTTCTGTAATTTAGCGTTCTAAACATGGCGCCCTGCGCCCAAACTAGGACTTGTGCTCATTAGATGAACCCGGATTCCTCGGGGGACGGGTAATCCCTTGAGGATTCAGGCGCCAAATTAGGCACTAGTGACACCGATTTCCGGCGCCATGGCGCGGAGTAGACCTTAAGTGAACAAATTATTTCTGAAATGTAGCGTTCTAAACAAGACGTCCTCCAAACATTGAAAGTTCTTATTTCACACAATGATTGCCTATGACCTAAGTGTTGACTTGTGCTCATTAGGTGAGCCCGGATTTCTCGGGGGACGGGTAATCCCTTGAGGATTCCGGCGCCAAATTAAGCACTAGTGACACCGATTTCCGGCGGCAAGGCGCGGAGTAGACCTTAAGTGAACAAATTATTCCTGTAATGTAGCGTTCTAAACAAGGCGCCCTCTAAACATTGAAAGATCTTAATTTACACAAAGATTGCCTATGACCTAAGTGTGTGTTATGATTTTGTTTCAAGGTTATTTTGTGAAGTTCAAGGTCATTGGAGGAAATTTCATAAGTTGTGTCTGTAGATAAATACTTTAGTTATGATTTTGTTTTTCTTAGTGGGGAGGGGGGAATTATTTGTGAGGTTGCTCACAGAACCGCCAGTTAGTCCACTGAGAGCACTCTCCCCCTTTCTCGCAACCAAAATTCACCTTAATTTAACTTAAAGGAAATTGAATTTTTGGGCATTGTTCCCCCTCTTCCAACCCACATTTTAGTAGAAGGCAATATAAATTTTTATGGCAAATTGAAAACAAATTATATTAAACAAAATAAGTTATAGCTGCCTCACATCTCCCCCCCCCTCCCCTACCACTACCATGGATTAGATTTTGAAGATTAATTTTTTCTTTTATTGGCTTGTTAATACATTTCGGATAAATTTGTTCCCCGAAGCAAAAACGATGCTGAGTGTTTGCACGGCCAAACGTTATACGGAGAGTTGTCCCTCCCACTGAGCACCTCTCGTACAGCGCACCCTCAGGTTGGAGAAGCCGTCATCATTTATTTTTGATTTTCTGAACTTCTATCATATTGACAATCCTGTCTGATTAAAATCACCACCCTTCTGCCTACACCCATCAGGGTCTGATAGGTATCGATAACAATTCATCTTCACTTAACCTCTATATTTGCACACAACCTAAATATATATCTCATTTACCAAATACATGACTTTATCTGTTAATGAGAGGTGCAACTCTTCAATACTCAGTCTGGGGGTTACATAGAAAGCAGGATTAAAATAATTTGCCTGTCTCCATTTTAAAAATTCCAATACATTTTCTAAAGCCCCGATCGGTCAGAATTTTAGGTCGGGTGAAGATGACCCCCTATCAATACCTGTCAGACCCTGTAAGGAGAAGAGGGTGCTTTTAATCAGACTGATTGACAATCCTTTTCCGACAGGAAGCTGCAACGGAAGACCTCTTCGTTGCTTTGCAACGAGCTCGTTTCTAGTTGTTATATATTCTTATGTACAAAAGTGACCCCCCCCCCCCTATTCTTTTGGCGCCACCTTAACCCCGAGGATCATGCTTTAAAAACCTTGATTCCTGACTACCTGAAGATGTTTCCACAGAAGTTACAGCTTTTCTGGCCAATTGGTTTTTACAAAGAAGATATATCTGCCAATGATGAATAGTAATCAAAACTAGTAGACTAATTGTTCTCGAACAATTAGAGGTCTTTCCACCTTAGTATTTTCAATCAATTGCTAGATTGCCCGATAAGATATACAAAAAAATATTATAATTGTGATATATATTGTACTAGAATTTTTTCCCATTTACTCTAAACAAAACTGATGTGCTCGCCAAGTGAATATTCTTTACACATTGTCAAGCATATAAAGAGAGAACCTAACAATAGAAGAGCGTGTTCTAGAGGCTAGCTATCGTTGTACAATATGAATGGGTACACTGTAAAAACAATTTCCACTTGAGTAACCACAGGACTTGATGTGATACCTGGCTGACCTAATTGAATACCTTATTGCGCAATCCAACACGCTATTGAAACCCTTACTATAATTCTGTATTTCAAAAGATATGAAAATTTATTAATTAACAGATTTCCAAATGACCTTGACCTTTGACCTTTATATCATTTTCTTCGGCCAAGGTAGACGCTCCCATCCCAAGTGGTTTGAAGTCTCTATGATAGATAGAAAAAGAGTTGGAAGCGATTTTATCGGAATTTCAATACTTTCAGGGGCAATAACTGCTAGAAGGGGGCCTCAGATCCTTTCGGTATGATAGATTGAAGAACCCTCTAAGTGTACTGAAGGCATTGGTAAAATTTCCAAGTCTCTATCTCTTATGGTTTCAGAGGAGTAACGATAACAAGCATTTCGTACAATAGGGGCAATAACTCTGTAACTATTCAAAGGTATGAGCCAAGGGGCTATATTTTAAAATGTCTTAAGATGTCCTACTACATCTATGAAAAAGTTTTTCTCTATCACCCTAAACAAAAGAGATACAAAAACTCATTAATTAACAGCTTCTCAAATGACCTTGACCTTTGACCTTTATGTCATTTTTTTTGGCCAAGGTAGACGTTTCCATCCCAATTGGTCCGAAGTCTGTATGATAAATAATAAAAAAGTTGGAAGTGATTTTATGGAAATTTAAATACTTTAAGGGGCAATAACTACTACAAGGGGGCCTCAGATCCTTTTGGTATGAATAGATTGAAGAACCCTCTAAGTGTAATGAAGACATTGGTAAAACTTCCAAGTCTCTATCTCTTATGGTTTCAGAGGAGTAGCGATAACAAGCACTTCCTTCTCAAAGGGCAATAACTCTGTAAGTTCTGGGAGTTTTTTGACACAGGGTCAATTGGTACCATAACTTTTAATGACCAATTATATAAAGTTTAAATTGTTTGGATAACTCTAATAACAAAAAAGTCACCCCGAGCTAAATAGAAAAAAAGAAGAAGAATAAAAAACATAAAGAAAACTAGTAGACTAATTGTTCTCGAACAATTAGAGGTCTTTCCACCTCATTATTTTTTATGTTTTGTTTCAATATAATTAATTAAACATTTTCTCTGCGTTACTTAATAAAAAAAGGATAAAAACTTAAATATGCTATTTTTTTTTTGTCTGACCTTGACCTTTGACCTTTATGTCATTTTGTTCGGACAAGGTAGACGCTTCCATCCCAAGTGGTCCGAAGTCTCTACGATTAATAATAAAAAAGTTAGAAGTGATTTTATATAAACTTAAAAACTTTCAGGGGCAATAACTACAAGAAGGGGGCCTCAGATCCTTTCGGTATGAATAGATTGAAGAACCCTCTAATTGTACTGAAGACATTGGTAAAAGTTCCAAGTCTCTATCTCTTATGGTTTTAGAGGAGTAGCGATAACAAGCATTTCGTACAATAGGGGCAATAACTCTGTAATAATTCAAAGGTATGAGCTAAGGGGCTATATATTAAAAGGTCTTAAGATGTCCTACTACATCCATGAAAAAGTTTTTCTCTACCACCCTTAACATAAAAGATCTAAAAACTCATTAATTAAGAGATTTTCAAATGACCTTGACCTTTGACCTTTATGTCATTTTGTTCGGCCAAGGTAGACGCTTCCATCCCAAGTGGTCCGAAGTCTTTACGATAAATAATAAAAAAGTTGGAAGCGATTTTATAGAAATTGAAATACTTTCAGGGGCAATAACTATTATAAGAGGGCCTCAAATCCTTTCGGTATGATTGATTGAAGAACCCTCTAAGTGTACTGAAGACATTGGTAAAAGTTCCAAGTCTCTATCTCTTATGGTTTCAGAGGAGTAGTGATAACAAGCATTTCGTACACAAGGGCAATAACTTTGTAAGTTCTGGGAGTTATTAAGCAAAGGGTCATTTGGTACCATAACTTTTTATGGTCAATAACATAAAGAAAAAATTGTTTCAATATCTCTTGAAATAAAAAAGCTGTCCTTGGAAAAAAAGAGAAGAAAAAAAAAAAAATAATAATAATAATAATAAAAAACATAAGAAATACAAAAGGTCTTTCACCTGAAAGGTGGAAAGACCTAACAAGAGGTCTTTCACCTGAAAGGTGGAAAGACCTAACTATCAACCAGCAGCATTCAATTTCCCTCGTTTTTAATATCTCAACTACGAAAGTCCAGAAGGATCATTCGAATTTCTGAATACAAGATTCGAGATTCATTCGAAAATTGATATTCAATAAAAAATTAACAAATCAAATCATAGGTCTGAAAACCTTTATGCTAGCGACAACAAAATGTTCTAATTAAAGATTATCCGTACATGTTTGAATATTCATATGAATGATAGGTTATGCCTAGCTAAGTGATTTTTGTATTATATTTACATAAACTATTTAATTAGACTAATAAAAATGCAGTGCGTTTTGCGGATCAGAGTGGTTTTGCTCACCCTGTGTGTAGTTTTAATGCGTTTGACCCCGGGGATAGGCCCGAAGCCTATTTCAGTTTTACTATTTTATTTAATTAGCTTAAATATTTCAAAGTAGGGGGAGGGGGTGGATGGGTGTCCAGACCCCCGAACCCCTAAATCCGAATATGGATATTATTATTTAAAATATGGGTTATTCTGACTAAAAATGATCAATCCGGTTTCAGCAATAAATAAGCATTACTTATTGTTTGTTTTGTATACATACGATGTTTTTATAAACTAATCATTGATATATTATTAAATCATCCGTAATTTATACTAGTAAAACCATAACTTTAAGTCAAACTTTCAGCAATGTTTTCAATAAAGAAGGATACATATTCTGTATAATAAGGATGATATCATACTGATTGCCGAAGTGTTCAGAATTCCATCTCAAGAAAACAATAAAACTTTATATTTGATTGCATGTATGTTTCAAATTTAGATTGTTTAAGATTGATATAGACTGTTGTTTTAATTGTTTAAAAAAGAAATAAATTTCATTTCAATATATTTATTTTATTTTTCTTTAAACGTATTTAAATTTCATTGAATTAATTGAAATTTAAAATGAACAACTAAAATTATTTGTTTGTTGTCTAATTGTTTTAGATTGTTATTATTCATTATATCAATAAGAAAGGATATATGGTATAAAGAGACATATGCATCACACCTTAATTGAATCTCTCTGTAGCGCCCCCCCCCCCCCCCTCTTATAAGTAAGTCAGTTAATCTCTAAGTATGTAAACATTCACTGCAAACATATTTGTAATGAATATCCTACTAAATAACACTTAGGTGAATAAAAAAATTAATCAGGTTGAAGCTACAAGGGTGTGTGGAGCAAAATTACAAATTCTTAGCCATATAACATCTAATAAAGAAACCCTATATAATGCGAGAAATGTATAAACGTTGGCGGTAAATTAAAGGTTGCCTGGACACATTTTAGTGTTAATTTTATCATTTGTTTAGAAGAATTATTGAAATTGTTTCATATTCATGTTATCTTTTGTGTACGTGTTGTGCTTATTATCTCAAAATTTATCGTGGATTTGCATCCTGTATTGCTGATTTTTACAGAAATGTAACCCCATCCCATCCCTCAAATAACCCCAATATACCTTTTTTTTCGATTTTATTTGTTTTATGCTACATTTTTGCTAGAAGGGTATAGTTATCTTTGACCTTCACCCCTCCCATGATAAAAAAAAAACATCCTGATCGCTGCGAAATATGCATGACCTGTATCGTTATAAAAAAAGAAATATTGATTTTACTCAGAATTTAAAGCGATAATAACTTGACATAAAAGCTATAAATTTCAGCCAATCAAGCAGTTCCACGTCTTCTTACATGCATAGAAAAATAGAAATAAGCATACTCCTTTTAGAACTATGGGAATAGCCTGGCATAAAAGGTACTCCAATTCTCTCTTTCATTTCAATCAATTTCGTATGATAAAGTATGTTTTTGGTCTATTTTTCTCTTGTCAGTTACTGAAAATAAAAATAAAACCAAGGATGGCGTTTAACAGAAACATCTGTCTATTAATGGTCGTTGGAATGCTTCTAATGACGAACGCAGCAGATGGTAAGTTACAAAAGGACCGGTACATTTTTTTTATGTAAGAAAAAAAAAGAATAAAAAGTTGTAATATTGTATTTGTATTCTTATCATTACGTAAGTATAACTATTAAAATTATGATTAAAAGAAGTAGGGTTTTTCAGAAGATCCGTGAATTGTTCATATGACATAATCTGATATAAGCGACAAGAGGGGCCTGCATACTTTATCTATACAATGTACCTATCAAGCAATAAACGCTTTTTTATACATTACTGAGGCAAAAATGTACATGTTAATTATATGCAACTAAGTTTTCTTAATTTTTTTAAACATTATATCACTATACCACCGTCCAAAGATTTAGATATAATAAACATTCCTTCTTTATTCACTCCAAAATTTCAAGGAAGGATTCGAAAAAGAAAACAATCCTTAGTTTCGAGGATATCTTTTTTTTAAATCACTTATGGTAGTTCGTCATTTATTTTAAAAGCACTATGCAAATATTGTTAGATAAAAACGTGTAAGATAGTGTACTTCAGTGATAAATTTTGGGATGCTTCGGAAATTCAAGACAATCTCATTTTCTTAAACCACCACTCTTTGTGTGAAGGTAAATATTTAATATTTTATATCTTTGACGGTAGTTTCCTCGATAATATAATTTTAAAATATAAATACATATATAACTCATTTTTTTTTATTCATTATCAAAATCATCATTTTACATGGAAAAAAGCAGTTAGGAGTTATTATGTATATACAAATAAAAGTGTCATTCAAAACATCATCTATATTCTGACAGAATACTTACTTATTGCCAACATTTAGTTCATTTACACACATGGATATGCAAAATCTAACAATTCTACAAATTATAAAATGGTTTGCGGTTTCATGTTCTTATATTTTTGTTCCATTAAAAACAAAGTATACGTTCATGTATAGTGTTATAGTATGTTGTTATTAAAAGCTATGAAAATGAAAATATGTGGCAACTTAACCTTTTGTTTTGCTTTGTTTGACTCATCAAAAATATATGTATTTATTTGCCTATATTGTTTTAAGCCAAAAGCAGCTGGTGCCACACTGCCATCGGTGGTATAGCCGTAGGTATAAAGCCACTCCTTGGGACATTTTGGGGACAAATGTACGCACATGCAGTCTCTGGAGTTCTTTTTCAAGTTGCCGACCGAATTTGCGATTAACCGAACGGTTGTAGATTATAAAAAGTATGATCATTTTTATTGTACTTATTGTAATAAATTAGTATCTGTTTATTTTTAGATTAGTAGTTATCAACACGTTATGCTATGTTATGTTTTCTTTGTAAATGTTGTCTGTATATACCTACACATATCATAATGTAAACAAGTCAAAATCCGTGTAAATTAAATCGTAAAAATGATAAACATCAGTATATCGAAGCTAAACTTTATTATATGATATGATTAAAGATTTGCTTTGTTAAAAGGTTACGCGGGTATGATAAGGCAACAAATCGATTAAAATTCCTCTGATCGATATGCCGTCACAATAAGCAGCATGATGTCATATTTTACTCAAGAAATCTGTCAATTTTAACTTTATCTCTGGTCCAAATTATGAAAACTACAGGCGTAAAATGTCACTAGAAGCTCTTTTAACAGAAATATATATTCAATTTCTCTGTATTACGTATCGTTAACATTGATGACGTCACAATCATGTTTAATAGAGAAGATCAATGTCGGGAGACAAATCATCGGAATGCAGTGTAAACACTAAACAATGCCGAAATAAGACTTATTTAATACAGATAGCCAAGATTTAGATGAGTGTCAGTTAGGATAGAACCAGGATAATACAGGCATGGATATAATGTTTTATCAGCGAGTGTTATAAGGTAAGCAGATAGACATTTATGTGGCTTGACCGGCCTTTCCTCTGCCAGTGTGTACAAAAAAGACAAAAGTGTAATACTACCCCGAATATTATGAAAGATGAATTTGGCAAATATCAAAAGCACATGACCTTAAATACTTGCAAAATGCTGCTAAAATCCTTTGGTTTGTTGTTGTAAATGAAAAATACGTAGTACAGTCTTGGGTCAAAAGTATTCGTAAAAAATGGCGGCCGTCATTTTCACTACCGCGCTTCGCTCCCCATTTCAGCGTCGTTATTGACGCACAAACTAGAGTTATCCCTCTTACTTGGTACAAATATACACAAGCACATGACAGATCACGTGGCTGTGTTATGACGTATTTTGTCGTCTGCAAATGTTTTGTTTCCGCTATCAAAACAAATGGGTAGAAAAGGATCTGAACTGTGTGCATCCGAAAAAGAAAGTATTTTATCATTGTCTAAAGCTAATATAAAGTTAAAAGAAATATCAGAAATAACAGGAAGACCAATATCTACAATATGCAGTTTTTTAAAGCGACAGGAAAGACGTGGAATTACAGAAAACAAGAATCGAAGTGGCAGGCCGCGTAAGTGTAGTGTCCAAGGGGAAAGGCAACTTATTCGACTAGTGAAAAATAATCGTCGAAGGACTTTGACTGAATTAACGAATGTTTCCAATGAGAATGGAGCTAGTAGACTGTCGGAAAGTACGGTAAAAAGAATTTTGAGAAAAGGGGGATATCGGAGAAGGCTTGTAAAGAAAAAACTCCGGATTCGTGAAGTGAACAAGAAAAAGCGAGTTAATTGGTGTAAACAATACAGACACAAAACTGTCGATGATTTTTGGAATAATATTATATTCAGTGATGAATGTAAGGTGATGATTGATGGAGAACAACGCGTGTATGTATGGCGAAAGGATGGTGAAGAGTGGGACCCCCCTTGTGTTGCACCCCCTCCTGGACGGCGCCTTGATTTGATGGTGTGGGGATGTATAACAGCTCACGGTGTAGGTACTTTATGTATTGTCGACGGTAACATAAATGCCGAAAAATATATTGAAATCATTGATAGCAACTTATGGCCTGTTGTAGCCATGCATTTCCCTAACAATCAGTATATATTTCAAGACGACAATGCGCCTGTGCATAGAGCGAGAGTAGTGAAAGATTTCGTGACTAGAGAGGGAATAACAACACTTGAATGGCCAGCCCAAAGTCCTGACTTAAATATTATTGAAAATTGCTGGAAAAAAATGAAACACGAAATTAATAGAAATGTTCATAATCTGAGGACCAACGATGACCTGGCAGCTGCAGTTCGACAGGCCTGGGAAAACATCCCGCTTTAATTTATTCAGAGGCTTTACCAGTCGATTCCAAGAAGAATTCAAGCAGTAATCAAGTCTAAAGGCTGTCTTACGAAATATTAAGGTTGGTGCAAATTTAATTAAGTTAAAAAGTTTATGAAACTAAGGTGACCTAGATTTGTTTACATCGCCGCCATTTTGTTTTTTTACGAATACTTATGACCCGAGACTGTATTTTCAATGAAATTGAAAAAGTTGAGGAGGTTTCCGGTAAATAATGACAATATTTGTTTTATGCGATTAACTATAGGATTCTAGCAGCAATATTAATAAACATGAACTTATTGCCGATCGAATTATTGTATCATACATACAAATAAACTTCGAGGTAGTGTTACACTTTCTGATTTTTTGTTAAGGTACAAACATGATCTATTTTTAACTGTCACATGATACCATGGCACGGCAGCTTTAAAGATCGACTTGATTCCGAAATAAAAATATAATATCTTGTTGAATACATTCACTTGATATTAATATTCAGCACTGTTTTCATAAAAATAAACAATTTTTAAAATGATCATAATATCGGAGATCATTAAACTCTGAGTTGCCTTAACCTACCGGCGTAGTCAGAACATACTTCCTTATCTTAGATACTGAAATGTGAGGACATTTATTGTGATAATACATTCTCTTTTAACTGGCTAACAATAAAACATGTCTTTATAATGAATGCGGTACAATGGAACATATTGACACTTTTTTTTAAGTTTGTATTACGAACTTTAATGATTTTGTGTGATCGGCTTCGGCAATATGAGGCATCCGGAAAATGTTACTATTGGCGTACGCATTGCGCGTCGCACTACTTTGTTTACGATACAGTGACAGCTTCTTGTAAATCTTTATGAATTTTATGTAAATTACAAAAAAACCCAACATTATCTTAATGCATTTGCCTTGAGATTAAAGCATTTTTACAATTACATAGTTATTCAAATAACTTTTTTCTTTACATGCGTAAGAATTTTGATCGGAAGTAATCAACCAAAGAATATCATCTAATATTTTAACTTCAAGCGGCCAAGATGCACCAGTTGCATAGCTACATTAAAACACTTTTGGTTTTGTCATGGACACCCTTTGCAGTCATGTTTTAAACTTTCCGGTTGCAATTTTATTACATATCTATATTTTATATATGATCACTGGTTAACTATGTGCTATTATTTCCCACTCCCGTAAACATCATTTCTCTAAAACAATAAACAAAACTTGAAGTTATAAATCGTTTATAAACCGTGGAAACTGTGTAAGTAAATCTTCAAATAATATTATCACATTTCATATATAGCAGGCTACCCAGTCCGTAACGCTTTTCACATTAAATATTCAAAAATGGTAACAGTGAACACATACAAGCTGATCAGCAAGGTGCTTAAGTTCCGCTTCCCTTCGGCCCTTATTCCACTGAATACCGTCGACACTTTGAACACATACGTTTTCCAGTACATTGAAATCGACATTTGTGTCGTCTGCCTGGCGTTGAGTCAATTCCATTAGAATATTATCGTTATCGTTCTTTTTTATACAATTAAATTGTTTCCTTTGCGATGCTTTTTTATATTAACCGTAACTACAAAATTACCCTTTGACGTTTAGCGGCAAATGTTGGCAGTTCGTCATATTGATTACTGCAATTGCGGATTAAATGGACCGAGATGATCTTTATTATATGCTATGTCACATGATCGCTATCTATAGCTACGTTAATTTTATGTTAAAAAAGAACAAATATACCTTATATGTACGTGTATATTCATGGTTGGATGTGTGTACTAATCGAACTTTGTACGTGTAATACTCTGTAGTGAATTAAGCTTACTTTTCATTTGTCAGTTTCTTAAAGATTACTTATAACAAGATTTAATAAAGTTTTATCTTGGAAGAAAAGTGTTTCTTGAATTGAAACCTTGTGACAAAACAGTCATTTCAACACAATTTGGACCAGCAATCTTTAATTTCCAAAGAGAGCTTATACTTTGCATGTAAAATTCAAACGGAAATTAATTAGCAGCAGCAGCGAATCGTGTAGAGTCCAACATGACCAGTCCGGTTCTCCGATCACTGTATCAGGTCCGGTGTAAGGTAGTGGACTATCGTAATCCGCCTTCCACAGATCAGCAGCACTCGTTCTTGACCCTTGGACAACGCGGGGGTGTTAAGGAAGCATATGGGCAAATAAGCGTCTTATTTAGACTGTTATATTCAAAATCGTGAGATTAAATAACTGTTTTGAATCAGATCAAAAGCTTAGTATTATCCTTTAAAATAGATGCCAATGCAATACAATTGGGTGGTACATCACTGCCACATCGGTGCATTATCACGTGACAGCTATAAATAGCTTACGTATATTCCTTAACATAAAATGAGAGAGAACAACACTACCCCGCGGTTTCCACAAAACAATAAACATGTCAAGTGAAGACGAAACATCTCAGTTTTATCAAAACCGCTGCTAGAATCAAATATTTCTCTTAATTAAATAGTTATTCATCCGGTTCTCAAAAAACCTTCCCAAGTTTTATTCAGTTTGCACGGAAAACGGCATGTTGCATCAAAACAACCCATAATACAGGATTCTAGCAGCACTTTTCAATTTAAGCATTTATCGAACTGTCGATACATATAAAATCTGAAGTTCAATATATATGGGGTAGTGTTGTTCTAGTAGGATTTTTATATCTTAAACAACGACAGAGGAAAGCCTGGCCGAGAAATAAAAGCAAATTTACATACCTTTTAGCGAATAATTGATAAAACTAACATCTCTTCCAGCATTCTTTTGTTCCATTCTCAATAAAGCACACCAAAATACTTTATTAGAGTTCTTAGATTACTTATATTTTAAATCTGTTTACAATGCTTTCCGATCAAATTTACACGATATTCAACTTTCAGTCATGACGTCATCAATGTGTAAATCTACGTAATACAATCTAATTTGTGATAAAAATTGTCTCCAGTATTTTATATTTGTTTCTGGTCTACGTTTCGTTGCTTAAATATTTGAATATGTACATAATAACTAAAATTTATTATTTCACGAAATTACATGTAACTCAGATTCCATATGCTTCCTAAACACCCCCGCGAAATGCTTTTTGTAAAGACTTTACGACTGAAAAAAGTCATTTAAGGATATTGTTTACTCAGGGTTTGAATTCTCAAAATCGGATTGTTATAAAGTTCAATGTCATGAGTAAAATCAAATGTCTATAACATACAATAGATGGTTTTCATTATCATCTGTGGATTTTTTTATTTCATTATGAGTAAAGGTCATCCTAAGTGTACATTATCATTATACGACAATCAATAGTTCTATGTAAAATGTTCTTTGTAAAGACGTAACGACTGAAAAAAAGTCATTTAAGTGTACATCATCATTATACGACAAACAGTAGTTCTGTGTAAAGACTTTGCGACGAAAAAAAAAATTAACAAAAATTTTTTTAAGTTTCCTCCCCCCAAAAACCTATATTTGTTTTCATTGCCGATTTGAAAACAGTCATGGCTACGTAAGTTTTTTTTGGTATTGGTTCAATATGATTTTTCTTACAATAAGACTCCAATTTCCATTTTTAAGGAATAAATACCAGGATTTTGATTTAAGAATGAAAAATTAATATAGAAAAAAAACAACGCTAGGATTCAACCTAAAACTTTACCATCTAGCACTAACCTATTGTTTTGCCAGTGCCTGTGCTTTTTATGCCGAATTTACCAACAGAAGGCTCCCACCGTGACTTATACACTGTTGTTTGACGATGTTATACAAGACAGTGTCTGTGTAGATAGGTAATATCCCAGCAGTGGGTGTCCTGTGTACCCAGGGGCCGTACATATCTCTGAAAAGACAGCCGGGCAAGTCATTTAAAGTACATTTAACAACCTAGAACAGTTCGTCACTGATATCAACTCAAGGCTGTAATAGTGATGCAGCCATTATCCAAAGCGAGTTTTGTCAAAAAATAAGAACTCAAACTAGTCAATAGAACAGAGCAGCCACAAAGACGGCCTTTCTTAATATTTTGTATTTAAACCTGTAAGAATTTGTGTAAAAACTCTTATGTTTCACTTTAAACAAACGACTGTTTTAGTAAGCGCTTTTTCATAATTTCACAATGATATCGTTTGCACATCTTGGAATGATCTTATTATAACATGCTATACTTAAGGAGGTTGGCTCCTGAAATAATAGTAATGTCAATCATCCGCAAACCACCTGGATATAAAGACAAGGACCTAAAATGTTCATTTATTTTATTTGTGACCCATGTCACATGCCATTTTTTTGGAAATATTGGGCTCCAAACAGAAATGATAATTTTCCTGAAATTTTTGCTAAAATTTGACTTGGAAATTGATAATTTGAAGAAATCAAACAAATATTTATAGTTTGAACTATTATTTAGTTATGATTTTTATACAGTATGAAGTTGAACACATGTAGTGACTATAAAAGTAAAATCTAAGTCAAAGATTAAAAATTCTTCCTTACTGGTGGCTTCAAAGGCCAGTACATAAAGAACACAACAACAGATGTTACAAAATTTTGGAGTAATCAAATTATAACGCAACTAAAAAAAATGATAGTAATGTCATCTTTCCAAAACTTTGCATACAAATAGATATACATTTAATGTCTCATTTAAAAGTAAAACAAGTAGGGGTCACATCTCAAAAATTTGAGATATAGCATGAAATAAGCTAATTTCAGGCCAAAATTGGAGTTAATTTTTTCTTAACTTCTATGAAATATAAGCAAAATATGCCAAAATATATTGATAGAAATATTAAAATAATGTTTAAATATGTTTATTAGAACATCATGAATATATCATAATACACAAACTATCCAGAAGTTTGGTCTGTGCTGAAAATTAGAAAGCTAAAGTAACAGTACTCTAAAAATAATGAGTTATGAAAATTGTTCATTTTCTTCTTGAAAACCTTCCGCCACAAAATATAGTCCCTTACTAAACTCTGTAAAAATAAAAAAATTTTGAAACAATTTTATACAATCAAGTTTATTTGGCATTGTAAAATATAAATATACTACTAGAATTAATATGTGATGCAGAATTTTCAGACTAGAGGTGACCCAAAATAGCTACCCAAAACCTGAGGAGCGAACCTCTTTAACCCAAACAAAGCAAGACAACTCATTTATACAATATTAAAAAATATTCAGAGCCCAAAAATTGATCAAGCGGTTAAGGGAGGAGTCTTTTCTGGTTTTCGACTTGTCAAACGTAAATTTGATTATTTGTCCATCGAATCAATATGAAAGGAAATTAAAATAGTATATTTTTCTTCCTTATTTACTATCATACAACTTGGCATAGAAATAACAATCAATGTTTAGAATCTAACAAGGACTATATTTTTGGCGGAATAATGGCGTAGGAAAATATCACATGTTTCGCAATTCAGAACTGCTGTAGATTAATGAGTCTGTTTTAGCATTTTTGTAACAATAACATTAATGTTGGATTTTTTAACTAATGTGAACTAATGATATGATACAGGGGTTTCAGAATTTGATTTTAAAATAAGATTTGCCTATCAAGTTACATTTTTATAAGCTTTTTAAAGCGCCCATTCTATCCATTGATTTGTGTGAAAAATCACTAAAATCAATTTTTCTCTTTTATTAAACGGTCAATTTATTAGCTTTTCTGTCAATTTATATTTTTATATGAAGTCTTCATAATACGTAAAAATCAGAAATATTTTAATATTGGAAGCATAAAAAAATAATCCAATATCTTCAAAATTTAAGAAAATTAGAGGAAATGCGGGCTACGCAATATCAATTTTAGTTTCAATATTTATTCCAATTTAGTAGTTTAAGCTGATAGACAATCTGATATTCTATCATTTCATTGAAGAAAAGAATCTTAATATCTTAAACAGATGTCTACATAACTGCAAAGAACTACAATTATTTTTATCATCCTATAAGTTTAGGAAAAGGTAGTGACCTTGACCTGACCTTTATGCAAAAACAAAGAGGTCAAATTTGATTAAACTGATAGAATCATTCAGTTATATGTTCTGTTTTACAATGTCAAAATTTCATGAATTTCTTATTATAAGAAGTATGTTTGATGATGAGAAGACTCCTTCCTTAAAGAAAAATAATTGAATGTTACTTGTATTGCTAACATTGGTATAATTATTTAATAAATTGTAACCGACTTTGGGGCAATAAAGCGGGTATATTTTTGATCAAAGTGTAACTTTCACAAAAATACCCCCTGCGAATGTTATTGTCATTTGAATTTAGACCATGTGGTTTTCATTGACCCTTTCAGTTTCGAGGTAAAAATCGTGCCTCGTGTTTATAGTCTATTTCCTAGTATCTGGGTACTTGTAATCAAATATAAAATGTAGATGTTTAATGATTTTAAACATTATCTTCATTAATTGGTGGATAAAATGAGTTCTAGAAATAAATATGACAATAGAAAATATAGTTTTTTTTGCTGTTGCAACAATTAACATGCTTAGTAGCGATCCATCCTAATTTATAATTTTCGATCCGCGCCTGACTTAGTAATATAAAATTTACAAATTTTTAAAGACCATAATGGATTAAAATTTATTAAATGGTGAACGGGATACAATACTTTTAACTTACTGTTTTCTAACAACGTTTTTAAAGTAAGCATTCTTACCTCAAAATTCACATGGTTGTGATAATCACCAGTACATGCAGTTGATAAAGTACTATTGAAATACTGAATACTCTATGATATCACGTGACATTCATTCGCTTCATTGAGCCCACACGGACACGTGCATACAGGGTAGAGGTGACCGTCTTGGTTTGGATGATGTTTTAGTGTACAGTGCACTCCATAACACATTCCTTAGTGACACCTAGTCATTTCATAACACGGTAATACACTGGACGTAGAATTGATTATATAAACATTTATTTACTTGTACATATGTACCTGATATTTCATGATGAAAAATAATGATTTCTTGGTGTTATAAGCAATTTATATTCTGGTATGTAATGCCTGTAAAGAATTAGATTATTTTATCTTGATTACAACTAAAAATGAGAAGATTTTGTAATTAAACGCTCAAGCGTCAAAATGGGATAAAGGATGTTTTTGCTGACGTTTGCTAAAAATTAAGATCTAGAAAAGCATGACTTGAATGTCAATTTGCATGAAAAGATATATCAAATTATGCATATTCATTTTTATCTAATTCACGGACATGTACACATGACTATGATCGTAAAAATTTAAATAGAATCTGGTGTTAAAATGATCAGAATACATCTGTAAAAAGGTGTTTTAACGCCTTTTCCAATTAGTTCGCCTACAGCCGGGTCTATCAGTAAAGTACTTAACATGAAAGTACCTGCTACTAAAACAGATACAAGTACCTGTCACAATGCCTAGGTACTGATGGTATAATGGTGTTTTTAATCACTGAATGGTCATAAATTTAGGAAACCTGTATCAAGAAATGAATATATAGAGCTGTGTGTATAAAGTCAGTTGATATTTTGAACCGGAATAACCTCCAGCAAAATAGAATGAATATAAGTATAAATTCAGTTATATTTTGTTATGGAAAACATAAGTTTATATTGGGTGACCGTGTGTTCATACTCATGATTAAACAAGAGAAGTTAAAAATAAAAATCCAGCATGTTAGATACTTGTAGTTTAAAATTGCTATTCTTCTAATTCCTAAAATGAAAAGGGAAAATACATTTACTTCTTAATCGTTAATGGAATCGATCTAACGACCGCAGAATCAAAATTTAGGCGACGCAGTACACATTTTATTCGGATGTCTTTTCAATATATATGAATATATATATA
>WFKH01011926.1:71411588-71428568 GCA_016163765.1 Magallana hongkongensis
CCCCCCCCCCCCTGGAAAAATTTTCTGGATCCGCGCATGGAAAACTAAATACGTGTGCAAGTTTATGCATTGTTTTATTATATAAAGAGGTAATGCATGTCGTAGTTATCTCTCATGTTTTTTCTGTTGATGAATTATTGACCCACGCTGTCCTTGAAATTATATAAATGTATGATATTTATTTATACTTAAGTTACAATTTTGCCCCCAGCAATACAACCAAGGGAAAATATCGCAAAATGCTCGTAATGTAATTCAAATTTCCCGCAACACTATATCTACAGAGTTATTTCCCTTAGCCGAAATCTAGATCGGCATTGCGTTTGAAAAGGGGGTTGAGTTAAGGAAAATACATGTATATCATCTTCAACGCACTTTCGCAAGGGCATAACCTGCATGGATACTTTTGATAGTTTACACAGTGATCAAGAAGGTTTTGAGGTAACTGAAAAATGCTGCTGCTTTGTTTTATTCTCCGGATTTGTTTTATTCGTTGATGAAAAATGACGTGATACCCCAGTAAATGATGGATTGTCGAGTGTATTTTTGGATATGGCGTTGTAATTAACTCGATTCCAATAAAGCAGCAGTTATTTTTAGGTGAAGGAGATCACATTTAAATTATACATGCAAAACAAATACATGTGCAACGGGGGTATCCCCTTGCGATATTGAAAAATATTTGTGACCTAGTAAAATGTTTATAAATATCGATGTCACGTGATAGACACGTAATGACTCTAAATGCACATGTGTGTCGTAACACATGGGTCACTAGAGTCAAAATAATAGTATATTGGAAAAAGTTGTATGCGAGTTTTGATTAATACGACCATCACATTTGTAGTTCGTTTTTAATGACATATTTCCTAGTAATTTAAGCATATGCAACCTTAACAGTGCTGCGATGTATAATGTGAAGTGTGTACTCTACTTTACGAAAGTAAATATGTTAAAAAGATTATGATTAAAAGCGTTTTTAAGTGAATTACTTTGTTTTCTAGTTTTATTATTGTTTTTAAATATTTCCTTGTTTTGTTCGCGTGTTTCATCAGCAAAACAATTATCAGTTGTGAAAGTCAACTTGCATTGTCATCCCAGTTTATTGTTCCATTCTGCACTGTTGCAACTTTTGTAAAACATTTCACAGGGATTTCATATGATAGTGCAAGTTACACTTCATCAAAACGAAGAGAATGTCTCCTTGCAGGATCAGAATGAAGATGCTCGGTTCTGACCGATTCCTCCGTGAGATCATATATTTTACAATCGTCATCGAGCTTGGTTTTGTCAATTCTGACAATGTATCGTAACTGAGAGCGTAAATCCCGTTTTATAATAGAGGCAAATCGACCAATGCTTTCTCGTGTTTTTGAGCAGGATATGTATCTCGACCTCACGAAATCGGACGATCCGCAAGCAACGTGGTCATCTATAGTTGTGTTCAAATTGAAATCTTTTGGTTCTATTGCATGATTAAAAGAATCGCCTGGTTTAAGTAGCCTATATAAAAATCTGTTTTCATCTATGGCATTATCTTCTCTCCCTGATGTCTCACTTGTAACGATTTGTTTTTCTGATTCCGTGGTGGAATCTGAATTATAACATTCATATTCCACCGAATTTGCATCTGATATATTTTTTGGTTTAAATTGAACTTTTGATTCCTCTAATACTCTAGGCGAAATACGCCCTTTATTCGTGATATATCTTTCCTCCAGATTATTTTCGATCTGATGTTCAACGCAGTTTTCCCGGCTTGTTTTATTCTCTTGAACATCATTAATGCTTACAACCTTGATTTCACCACATTTTTCTGTATCTGATTTTATTCCTAGAGAGTCGTCTTCTTCTTTAGTGTCTCTGTCTTTAGAATTAGCATCGTTCTTAAACTCAGATAAAGGTGTAGAGGAACCCCTTGTATCACAATCGCGAACTTCCTCGACATTCAGATCATCTTCAGAATCTAATGATTGTGCGCTAACAGTCATCTCAATCGCACCGTCTTCTTTTTCGCTTTTGATTATTAGCAAGATACTTGCATCAGACTTCGCATTTTCTTTCTCATTCTTGCTCTCAGTTGCAGATAAACAACGTGATACACCTTGTTCAGTTTGATTAGTTTCTTTGTCATCTATATTGTCTAGTGTATGTGTTTCAGCCTTGGACAAGGCTGTGCTTTTGTTTTTTTAAACTTCGTCAAGTTTTTCAAAGGTGTCGTCAAGTCGTTGTCTCTTTTCTTGCTTTTCTTCGTCAGATTCGTCCTGTAATCCTTTTAATAAAAATATATTTACACATTTTTAATATCCACTGGGTGAAACTGTGCCATTCAGTTAACTGAAATGTGACTGATCGGTAACTGAAAGGTGACTGAATGGCATAGCTGTGCCATTAAGTCACCTTTCCAGACCTTTCAGTTTACCGAATGGCAGAGATTCATCCTGTGATCTTTATTTATTTATTTATTTATTTATTTTTTATTTAATTTTCCTTTTCCGAACGAGCATCCAACGTATGCTTACTTTTGCGTTTGTTTGGGTTGGTCTTAGATTCCATGTCTTCGATGAATTTTATTTTGCCACCAATCTCTCAAAAAAGAACACAATTCTGTAAATATATTTGTTGGAAAATACTCTATATTTCATACATGAAAATACTTTATAGTTTATATATATACCTTTCTACATTGGCAATAAAAAATAATGCTAGAAAATTTAATTTGTTTCCCCTCTCTCTCTTTTCAGAGATGAATAAAATAATCCTGTAATATTAGACTTCTAAAGACGTTGCTATGCATGGTCGCAAACCACGGTTTTGAGTCTTCAGGTTTCCTGATGATAAGATGATCGATGTGAATCACAAGTGGGTCACCGACGACGGTTGCTAGGTTACTTAGCAATATTATTGAGATGCTACTTAATAGCTTAGTTATATCATGTATTTTAACATTTCAATCCGAGCATAACATAAAAGAAACGTTACCTTTGTTATCATATTTCTTTCTTTGTAATACTGAATATTTTAAACAGAAAACATCATATTTCTGAACAATGAAAAGAAATCTTACTACTTCCTGCCATGTAGTCTTATTTTTTTTTTCTTTTTAGACGAGCAAGGGAACATGGGTGTGTATGTAAACAAAACCAAATACTCCTACCAACATTTGTCAGGGATATAATATTTGCTTTATCGCGATTTATAAAAAATCACCAAAATTTGAAAAGCAAATAAATTAAGAACTTGCTTTGCGTAAATAAACTCAAAAGATAGCCTGTGTTAAAAAATGTATTGTCGATTGACAGAGTTATTCCTCATATTACAATTTCTAGAAGGCTTGTTGAACAGATAGCATCGATGATATAGACACGATTATGTACTTGTTTAAATCCAGTTTATTTCAGAGCTGAAGAGCTGAAAGAAAAAAATGTTTCCCCCCCCCCCCCCAAAAAAAAGAAGAAAAAAAATAATAAAACTCAGGACCCATGACCATTGAAAATGTCGGAAGATTACTTATACACCAGTATAGTAGCCCAACAATATCGAGACGAAAAATAAAAACGTTTAAAACAAAATTGTGTGCCGAAAATGGATCCGTCACTTCAATGAAACAATTAAGTCAATATTTCTAATCGATCACAGTATATACTTCAATTTATAATACAATGCGTTTTGTTTTTAAACTGAATGCCGTCATTTTATCGAATATTTTTTAAAAAATCAATTATTTCATTTCTGGTTTTCTTTTTCTATACATATATGTATTGGGAATTTTGAAAAAAAAACAAAATAAAACAAAACAAAAAAAAAAAAAAAAGTTTTGATTTTTTATCAAGATTTCAGAAAATACCAGATCAGTTAACATTCTGAATTCTTCAGTATCTTTTCGGAAAATGGTAGGCGACTAAGCATAAAACTGGGAGAACTAGTGTTCAAAGTTTAAAAATAAACATGGAAAACCGTTTATATTTATATCTTGTTATGAAAAAATGAGATAATAGGCACTGATGAAATAAACCATCCTACACAAAAGACAATTGAACTGTGCAGCACATATTTAGGTTGCCCGCTGTGTCAATCGCACTTGAACAATAAGATTTAAAACTTGTTCAAGTTTCATCGTCGCATGATCTTTCTAAATCAGAGGGAACGGTCACGATTTAAGCAAGATTATTTTAATTGATAATATTCTTATAAAAATTTTCTTTAAAGGGTCAACCCAAATTTTTTTTATAAGTTTTAAGGAAGATAAAAAGCTTTCAATTTTCTTTTTTGCTTTGTAAACAAGGTTGCTTGCTTTGTTTTTGTTTACGTTTAAAATTAAGTTGTTGGATGGTAAATATTGCATTTAAAACAAAAAGAGATGCAACATACATTAAAAATGGTTTAATTGTGTGCAAAGGTAATAAAGACAATAACGAAGTGATTTCAATTAAGTTTAAACAACTATGCAACGCATTTAAGCAGAACACTTTGGTAAAAAAAAAAACCCAAGGTCTACATCTTGATATCTTACACGACAGACGACATTCAAAACTCGGTAATTCATTAGAAATACATAAAAAAAAGTTTTGTTAACAACAACAACAACAAAAGGAGAAAAAAATTAGACCAGAGTCCGATTTTAAGAATTTACTAAAATGTAAAAAGAAATCGACATTTATTTATCATTTTTAGAACTGTGTTATAGATTAATATCTTATTCAATTCACATTTGATAATAATTCCTGTAAATTCTTCATATCGGATTTTTTTTGTTTTTATCTTTATTAATTTAACTATAATTGTCAAATCTTCAGTATAATAGAAATTCCATTTTTTCAAGCAAAAGACTTGTATTTTTTGTTTTAGAAATAGGAAACAATATGCTTTTTTTCTTAATAGGTTGTACAATCTAGTCAGAAATATTAAAATGAGATGATTGGTGATAGAACTTAGATTTTAGAAAGTTTAAATTCAACAAAATATATACCTGGATGTTAAACAACAAGGAAGTCCTGTGTTCTCGATGTCTCTACCCGCAAATGAATGATGTATTACATTGTATGATATATAGCATGCCCACTATGAAATGAAACTGTTGAAATGTGTTTTCCAAGTGTTACGTAATGTGTTATAGGAAACGGGATCGTGCGTTTAAATGTAAATATAAATGTAATTCAACTCTTAATATACACGTATAATTATTTGTCATACAAAACTTTTTGTGACCGCGAAACATGTGCTTATGAAAAAAATAAGGTATAAGGATTGTGAACTAGCAAAGCATATGTGATAAATTGTCGTAGATATGATTTCATTGCCACTTTATTTATTAAAATTACTATTTTATTTTATATTTTTATTTTTAACTTTCATGCATCATTGGAAAACAGATAAATCCCATGAGAATGGTTACTACAGATAAATCTCATGAGTATGGTTACTATATGTTTACACTACCCCATCTCTCTCTCTCTCTCTCTCTCTCTCTCTCTCTCTCTCGCTGTAAATCAATAAGTTGATCTTATTCTCCTACTGTCTATTTATAGAGATGAATGATACCTAATTACTTTTTTTCTATATAATGCTTATACTTGGACATTTAAGTGAAACCAAAGCTACGTGTATTCCAATGTAACGAGCATAGAGTAATATATATTAAAAAATAAATTATATGTTTAACACTCGACTTTGAAAGAAAGATAAGCCATTCTGTTTAATTCTGGGTTTTTTAAATTTGTTTATACAATAGTGCATTGGAAAGTCCGTAAAATATATCTTTACAATCAATGGTTATATTTCCCTTAATCGATCAGCCGTTCTTTAAACGATCGGTTTGGCAGTTTATAATTCTGCAGTATATTTTCAAAAAACCGCAGCTATTTAAAGATAAACATCGGTAAGGGATCAATTTATATAGTAGTATTTAAAGACACATTGATAGCAGTTTAGGACCCAAACCAACCGACAGACGAGAATCATTTAAATGCGTTGCCTTTACGAGACAAACCTGCTGTGTAAATTACATTTTAGTGATATTTAAAATCAGTAGTAGATTGTAGATTTTGATAGTAAAGTTTTACATTTCATTTAAAATATGCGGTACGATTTATTGATTTTGTTACATTGTTCATCTTAATACATTTATACTTTCACCGAAAGTTATATAATATAATATAAATAGTGCATTCTTTGTTTTAATTAACTGAGTGAGATAACCTGCATCAGGATATTAATAATTAAAGAAAAGAATTATTCCGCTTTAACAATCATATTGCAGTTTCGAGTGAGTTTGGTGAACAGATACCAAATCATCGATGTTCTTTAATTTCATTTGATAAACCAATTATCTAATTGTTGGATGGGAAAAAAAGACAAAACAAAAACAACTAGCCCCAAAACGGTTCTCCCAGATTCATTAAAATGACCGAAAAGCTACCCAGATCACTAACATACAAGCATAATTGCCTAAACGAGTTCAAAAGATTTTCTTCTGCTGAATATGGATCCGTCACTACTCACTACAATAACACAACTAAGTAAATAATTATAAAAGCTGGCAAGCAGCACTGTTAATAAAATGATAAAGAGTACCACTATATAAATAGTGCCTGCTTGGGAGGGTACCAGTTGAAATTGACACCCCGAGAAAACCATTGTCAACCGACGCGAAGCGGAGGTTGACAATGGTTTTCGAGGGATGTCAATTTCAACTGGTACCCTCCCAAACAGGCACTTTTCATTTAATTATATTGAATGTCTTAATTTTATAGCAAATGTTACTGCTTTTATGTACAAAAGACGTTATTTCTACGGCGAACCGTGCCCGCATAATTTACGCCCATGAAACAATTCGTTCTATCGGCCCGTTGACAAGTGTGTTGCTAACGCTGAGGGTATGAGAACGGATTGTCAACTGCGTCTAAACCAATCAGATTCCAGTATTTAACATGAAAGTATAATAAAATTTCTTAGTCTCAGGAATAGTAAGCATTATTATGACAAGATAAAGAGCTTAAGCCTTGTAAGGAGTATTTGTTATTATCTAAAAAAGGAGACATTTGACAAATGTCCTGCATATGAATGTCACTTGAAAGATATTCACATATACTATGCGATACACAATGTTGTTTAATTATCAATATTCTGATTGTTATTGGTTTGAACATATTTTATTGTAAAAATGGTATATACAAAATGATCGGGCACAAGTTCTGCAAAATTAAAACGCTCTCTCCTGATTGGCTTATAAATTATGTTTAAATGTTTGTACCTATATTGTTATTATATATAGGAAAAGGAGGATTAACGCCATATTGATAGGTTATTATCGTATACCTTAATATATAAATGCTATAAATCACGGAAGATGTCGTGGCCCTCCAGTTTTTGAGTTATCTCACAGTCGTATTCGTTAGCAGTGAATGAAAAAATGACAATAACAAACCGTCAAACATATGCACGTTATTGAAAAATAATGCGATTCAACAAATTTTTCATAGATAGTAGTCATTCTTAACCTATGTACTAACATTTTAAGTGCATCCGAACACAGATATGACTAACTGATATTTTTAGTTTATAAACAATGTAATATTTTTCAAGAAAGCTTAAATCATTCTTTATATGTCGGTGAGTATATTTGTCTTACAGTTTTAGAGGATCAGTGATATATAATGATCTATACGGAAAAGATAATCCAAGTGCATCTTTTAAACGGTTAATGAAAGAAGATTTAGATATGACTTTTTCTTTTAAATCTCAAATGACTGGAAGGAAGAAGAAAGAGAAAGTCATTGTATCACCATCATTCTGATTACTATAAGTTTATCCTTTCGAGGTACTTTCATCTTGATATAATTAAACCGTTATATACTTTCACGGTTGTAATAGTTTAAGCAATTTGAACCAAAAAAAGTTCTAATTAGTTGATAAAGTATGCTTAATAAGACATAGTGCAACTTCTATGATATAAATCACATTGAATAAACGCTATAAAAACATTACAATTATTGTTAATCAAATGCAAATAATAATTATAATATCTAATTGTAAACACAAACACTTGAATGTTAACAAAGAGTTCATAATTCATTATTGTTTACATAAGTAAATTAGTTGGTATGTGATATAATACAATTGCATATGGTATATATCAGCTTGTACGCAAATAAAATTGTAACCACAAGATCGTGTATTAACGTGTTTTTACCTGATTGCCGTCATTTTATTGAATATTTAAACAAACAAGAGTCAATTATTCTAATATTAATGATAATAATACCCTTTATTTATACAGGATAGTACACAATTCTTTTTCTTCTATGGATACATTCGTAATGGTAATTCCGAAAACATGTTTTGATTTTCTACGCTAGATTTCAGAAAATACCAAATCGATTGGCATAATGCATTCTGCAATATCTTTTCGAAAAAAGGTAGGCGTCTAAAAATAAACCTGAGAAACATCATTATTAAAAGTTCAAATAGACTTGGAAAACCGTATCTATTTATATCTTGCCATTTAAAATAAGATAATCAGTACTGTTGACACAAAGCAACTTACATGGTAGAAACTATTGACCTGTGCAGCACATACTTAGAGTACCTGTTCTGTCAATCCCACTTGAATAACGTGATTTAAAACCTGTTCCAGTTTTATCGTCACATGATCTGTTCAATTTACGGAAATGGTCACGATTTAATCTAGATTTTTATATTGACTTATATAAGTTTTAATGTAAAATTAGGCTGCTGGGCCACAACTATTGGATTTAAAACAAAAAAAGAGATGCGATAGAAAAAGATGTATAACATTTTGTTAAAAAAAAAAAGAAGAAAAACAAAGGGATTTAAATATCGTGTAAACAATTATGCGACGTCGGTAAAAAAATAACTAAAAAAAACCCAAAACAACCCCCTCCCCCCCCAAAAAAAAAAACATAGGGTGAGCTTGGCTTAAAAATATACAATGTCTACAGTTTGCTTTTTAACACAACAGCCGACATTAAACTTGATAATATGTTGGAGATACTTCTCTGAAACGTTGTTAAGAATAACAACAAAAAGTGGAAAAAATTACTGTGGAATCATTTAATGGGGGCCAATTTTCGTCGATTTTTGATTTTTTGCGTAATCGTGGGGATGTAATTTCGTGGATTTGTCAGTTTTCGGTTTCGGTAGGTAAACTAAATCTTTAATAATTAGTTTTCGTTGAGGAAAGTAATTCTAGCTCAATTTTTTGGCCATATTCTGTCAAGCGAGGAAGTCCGATTTAATGAATTTACTAAAATCTAGAGAGACCTCATCATTTATTATCCATTTTTAGAACTGTGTTATAAATGAAAATCTTATTAAATGATAATGAGATCATTATTCTCATAAGTTTGATATGTCGGGATATGATTTCTGTATTCATTTCAATATTATAAATTTGAATTTTCAGGGTAATAATAATTGAACTTTTTAAACTGGCATATTCTTGGTTTAAACCTATAATATTATATTTATTTTTCAATAGGTTGTACAATCTTATTGGGAATAGTAGGATTGCAAAAAAATCAGCGATATCATATATATCATGAGCTTAAATAGTTCATATTAAACAGAATATGTACTTGATTGTTAATTAATAAGGACGTCGTGTCTTCTTGCTGTCTATACCCGCAAATGGATGATAATAAATTGCGCAATATTAATTATAGGGTGCCAACTATGTACTTGGAAATTAAAATATTTACATTTTCAACTGTCTTTGTGATAACATTACGAATCAATTTTGAACCCTAAAACCCAATAACTTCATAAAACATGAGTGACATAAAATGGGCGTGTCTTATAGCATAACCGAGAGACGGTATTGGCTGCGCCGCGCAGTAATACATAGCATGTGCTACACGAACAAATAGTGATTTTAAATAATGGTGTTTTAAAGTGTACAAATTGGAAATAATGTAAATATAAGTAATAAGGAATCATTCTTTGAATATTATGAGGTGATAATTTCGGTCGGAGCGTGGTGAAATCTATCATAAAGCCCTTCGGGCTTTATTGGATTTGACCACGCCCCGACCAAAATTATAACATCATAATACTAAAAGAATGATTCCTTATTCCTTTAATAAAACTGTTGAAATGTGTCTTCCTAATGTTGGGTAAGAAGTTTTAAAAAGAATAACACCGTGCGTTCAAATATAAATATAATTCAGAAGTTATGAAAATGAAAGAAAATGTAGATAAATGGACTATGAACACTAAAATTCAGTAACTTGGAGAAGATATTATTCAGTTGTGTATTTATTATTGCAATTTTTTAATGACATTATTTGATGTTATTCATTTCTTCGTGTATCCTTGTAAATCAAATTTATCTCTTTCTCTCTCTCTTTCTCTCTCTCTCTCTATCTCTTTGCGGATTTAAAATAATGTGTTCATATTATCTTGCATGCTGTATCTACCAACGAATGGCACCTATCAGTTATAGGGGAAATTATGGAAACGTGTAATCAAATGTAAGCGATATTGCGTAATATATAAAATGTAACTTATATAACATCCGCCTTAAAGAAAACTGAGCTGTGTCATCCGTTTAAATCCGTTTAATTTGTTTATATAACGATGCTTTGAAAAGTTTGTATTTTTTTATTCTTTAGTTACCTTTCCGAAAGATGCCATTGCAGTTGTTCTAAAAATTGATTAGCTGTTCTTTAAACGGCAATCTAATTTCTGCAGTATATTTTCTAAAAAGTGTAGCCATTTTGAAATAAACATCGGTCAAAAATCAATTGGGATTTAAAGAAAGTTTGGGACGCAAACCAAGCGACAGACAAGAATCATTTAAATGAGACAAATTCGCTGTGTTAGTGATATTTAAAATCTGTTGAATTTTTTTTTTTTATCAAATTTTACGTTTAATTTCAAAGACGATGTAATATTTAATGAATTTGTTAAATCATTCATCTTAATACATTTATACTTCCACCATTATTATAAATTTAAACTTTTAATACATTTCAAACGATAACAAAGCATAACAAGGGTAAATGCTTTAGCAAGTTGATCAAATATGTGTAAAAAATTGTGTTACCAATGTTGAGTTATCACATAACAATAAAGCTAACAATGCAACTTCATATCACTTACTGCCACTCAAGGTTAAGAAATTATCAATTACTACTAACAAACTTAATTAATGTTTGTTCTGTTAAACATTTAAATGTATTTGTTTTCCCTGTCCTCCTAAACAAATATAATGTGATATTAAGAAGATAACTGCCATTCGATGTTAAGAAAATATCAATAACTGTTAACAAACGCTAAATTAATTTTTGTTTTGTAAAACATATAGATATATTTGTCTTTCCTGCCCTCCTAAACAAATTGAATGTGATATTTAGAAGATACCTTTGAAAGTATAACATTAGCTTTAAAAAAAACCAAGCATAAATATATTGTTTCAATTTAAAATAAATATATATTACTCCTTTTGAATAGGGAATTTTCTTTTGGAACATTATTATCACCTACCAAATATGTACAAAATGCTTTAAGGTGGTATGGGACTAGGGGATAAGTATACATAGTTCTATTTATACACTTTGGAAAACCATAATCGTCTAAAAATAAGGCATTCACTAAACCTTTCAACATATATATTTTTTAAAAAATCAGGCATGCAATAGGTGTGATAATTTATAGTTTGCAAATGCTTGGTTTGAATTAAAGCGCGTTAGACAGGTTCATTGCCGTAAATACAATTTAATAAATGAATTTAATGGTTTTAATTGTTTGAGAATATTACTATTAATGCAATGTTAATAAATGAAAACAATTGTTTCATTTTCATAGCGGAGTGTCTCTACAAGAAAATGTTTTGTATTTCGAAAACTAACTTTAACTTACGTAAATTTAAATGACATATACAGGGGAACGTTAAATGTCCTATTTATGTGAACATGTACATGGACACGGATAAGTGTGTCATATTTTGTTCTTTAGATTCAGAAAATTTAAAAATAGATTTTAATGAACCAAACTTCCATCATTGTTGTCGGTGGGCTGTTTAATTATATTTTCTTTGTATTAAAAATGAAACAAGAAACACAGTCAACGAGTACTACCCAATCAAAATGCCCCACGTATTCATCCTCACCATATAAAGCCACACAATGCATATACGGTCACAGTCTTTCTTCAAGACTATAAGCTGACGTGCAATGTAAACTTTGCATCACTGAATTCAAATTGCCTTGCAAAACCAAAAGTGTATCATCATTATTACTATTGTTTGCATTTCTTTCAGATTGTTGAGAATTAAATAGATAAAAGCATGGCTCTTAACAACAGCATCTGTGTATTTATCATACTTGGACTGTTTCTGTTGGCAAACGCAGCAGACGGTAAGTTTCAATAAAGAAGATTGGTTTCTTTCTTTTTTTTGTAATGATAAACAGTGCTTTCGTTCTATTTCTCCGCTGTAGGAGTCATGCTAATAAGTTGATTGCAGGAAATAGATCTGAAATATACAAAATTGAATCATTTTCTTTCAATGTTGCATAGTTACGACAAAAAGCAAAACACATTTGAAATCAGTCGAACCTAAAATTAAATAGCTTATGTGTAAATTAAAGAGAAGACAGTTTGTCAACATTTAGCTCTCTTTTTTGTGTTTAACATTTGTTATTGTCATATTGTTGTTTTTTCCCTCATATTTCTTGAAGTTGTTTTGTATGATTTTTGGAAATAAACATTGTTTTTTTCTTAGCATTGAAAGAATATTAATCAAAGTGTTTTAAACATCTTATGTTCTATGATCCCAAAAAAGACGTGTATAAAGTATAAAAGCATTTTGTTTTGAATATGTTTCTGGATGTCCGATAATATCGAACATATTAAGCTAGACATGCATATAGAAATGAATTTTCAATAACATGTTTGGTTAACTTGATAGAACATTTTACCGACAGCATTGTTGACCAGAATTATTTCTTAAAATATCACGATATACTTGCCTTTGCTCATTACGTCACTTGCTGCTGTATGTAAAAGCAAAATCAGCTGACATATAAAGCAAACTTTAATGCATACATCATGATCAAAGGGAGAATCAATATATTTTCCTCCATTAAAGATTTCACAAAGTGAGAAAAACTTATAATGTATCATTTTGAATATTTACTCCTTAGTTCTTCGAGAAATTGCGTGTCTTTTATTAATTAAAAAGCAAATTTATTTTCAAAATAGTTTTGAAAAGTCTGTGGCCAATGTATATGAAGATGGATTTAACAAAACAATATCATTCTTTGTTGAAACAAAAAGGTTTTACATTGTAAATTATCTTATTTGCTTTTTTTGCTGTTGTCTGATAGTTAAGAATAGCTTTAGTTCTAATGTGTCGCGTTTTTGGGGGGGTTTTTGGAAAAAAATATCATGGATATTTTGTTTATTGAGATTAAACTATAAATTTGGTATTTTTGTAATTATCTTTACATCACAAACGTTTTACCAATATTATTTGCTATAAGAAATTAGTATAGATAACAAAAAAAAAAATGACAGAGACAAACAAAACCGTTACAAATTAACCTCAGTAGTACTCCCAATAAAAAAATTAACGGTGTCACAACTGAAATGGTTATTTATCATAACAACCTTCATCTTGACTTCTTTTAACTTGAACCGACATAAACCTAACTATCTTAAAATGCATTTTCTGAAAACAAAATATGATAAAAATGATAGCTGTGCTTGGTTTTTTTTTCAGCCGATTTTCTTTGCCGATTTTTCGTTGGAGGTGTAACAGTTGGTGAAACGAGTTTAGCAGGAAGTCCGCTTCTAGCATCGTCTGCTCAGGGGTGGTGTCTTCACTTGCTGACAAAATATGTGGTTAATCAATATGTCTGTCGTCTGATCCTGCAATCACTGTATCCACTAAACTTTCTGCAATAAACATTGCACAAAAATTAGTTACTTTCTCTTTTATATTTCGTAAGAAAAGAACAAGAAAAAGAACTTCATTTTGGTAATGATATCTGTCAAGTGGCTTTTTTTAAAATATGACATTTAAATGACGTTCCAATTGGTACCTTTTTTCAAATCAGATAACCAAAACATAGCTGCGTTAACAAAAAATATGAAATATATTTTGCATTAATATAAATAAATTATTCATTTCTAGTTTATTTGACCCCGTAATTCCTAACATAAAATGACATTTTTAAAAGAAACTTTGATATTTACACTTTTCATGCAAAGGTAATTTAAGTAACTGACACTTTTTTATCGTCATTGCAGATCAGTATTTATTAACTCCTAGTGAACTGTATACGAAATTAAACCAAATGATAACGGCTTTTTTCTTTATTGCAACTGTGTATATTATAAGAAAGGCAATGTTTTGCGGGGAAGCATGTATTTTTTAAAAGGAATTGAAAAGTATTGTTAACAACACACACTACATTGTTTAATAAACAAAAATCACACCATTCGGCGATAATTCATCAAAAAATATATCAAAGTTTATCAAAATATACATCATTGAAAATACAACTAACATTAAATAATATATTATTAATAAGAGCAAACTGCATGTACTACGTCTAAAAAGATTTTTTTTTTTCGAATGACTGGTCACAATATATTTCATGTGATCATATCATTGTGGATAACATATTTTTTGTTAATGAGGATACACATAAAAATTCATAATGATACAGGAACAAATTCACTTTCAAGCCACCTTTCTTCTAATTGAACATACATCGTCTATCTCTGAAAACAAAGAGCAAGCATTGCAAACACAATCAGACCATTCTATGTAAGAATCAGAATTCGGTGGCCACGCATAGTCACGGATTTTCCTTAGACTTTACAATTTGATAGACTTTGATGAGTTTTTCTAAAAATAAATGCCGTTGCTATGGACTTTTCAAAAAGTAAGAATTTCTGTGTGATTTTTTACGCAACTTAATTTTCCATAGCAACAAACCTTTTCTGTTGCATAACAAAGCTTTTTATGGTATATAATAAAATTTTAGATATATTTTTACAATTTCAAACTAAACCAATTGCAAAAAAAATTCTAAAATTAGGAATTTAAGCATATCAAAATCATCTTTAATTTCTCAGTTTTTTCCTATTTTTTGGCCTTGTTGCCATAGCAACATGTGTCAATTTTCATAACAAATAAAAATTGCATGGACATTTATTAGAATGTAAACATTTAATGGTTTCCAATTTCGGCTTTAAAAAAAAAGCAAAAAACTGATTTCAAAAATTTGTAAGGGTGTCCATGGTAACATTTTTAAATTATTGGTTTCTCCATCAGTTTTCTGATACAATCAAATAATTGAGAATAGGACAAAGGCTGTTTTATGTCTTTGATAGTTTACATTAGTGGGCAAAACCTTCTAATATGGCTTCAATGTAGGTAAGTTTTGCTATATTTCCATCTTTAGCCTCGGTTACCATGACAACGGTTACCCCAGCAACCAACTTTTAGTGGTTTTTGCGTTTTACACCTAGGTGTGACTATGTATGAAATATAACGGAAATTGGTGACTATGCGTGGCCAACCCTTTTAAAATATTTGATTCTTACATAGAATTGATCTTAAGTACTAAAAGGCTGTAAAAAAGACCCTTCATAAAATCAAAATGTATTAAAAACCTTTAATAAGACCAAAAATATCATTAAATTTACTTTAAAACATAGCCAGAAGTAGAACTTTTGAAGATATTCTAATTTTTCAATGAATAAAACACAGGAAAATATATTTTCCCTGTATGATTTCAGTTCATGTAATTATTTCTCTTAAAGTAGTCCTTCTTATTAGTTTAAGAACCTGAATGATACAATATGATTTTATCGAGCGCTTAGTGTTTGATGTAAAATGTTTATTTGAAGAAATAGTCACAATAATAAAACACAATTTTCTCTGAATCAAAAATGAAACCAAAAATGGATGGCTTAAATTAGCTTGCAAATAAAAATGTCAATACATTGATATAGGCTATTTTAAATTGAGTCGTGACAAACAAGCTTTTTTGTGTAAAGAACATATCTTATTGAACAAATAGCACAGCTGGTGCTGATGCATTATATGATAAGTTTCTTTTAGAGCAACATACTTTAAACACCATGTGGCGGCATTGAAGTTTCAAAGATACGGAGGATATATATCTGTAACCATAACGTCTGTTTCGATAATGAGGTGAACTTGAACTGAGTGCTAATAGAATAAAAAAACGTACTTAATATTCCTGTATTATTTGAGACGTCACTTCCCCCAAAATAATTGTTAGTGTAAAAAGTGTAATCACTTATTTAGGTTCTCATCTCAAAGACTGGAAATAATTCTTGGTCGAGAACTATTGCAATGAACAGGTAACACTTACTATCGACGTGATGCAAAGGAAATATGTTTAGTTTGAATAGACTTTGGCGTTCTTTATCTTTCGAGTCTTCATACTTCATAGATTTAGAGTCTTCTCTAATTTTCTAAATAGACGACATAGCAACATATATATTTACATTGTTAACTGATGATACGTCGTCGATATTCCTGAAGGTTGAGTTGAAGGCCACAGCGAGTGATTTTTGCACGTACAAGTTTTTGAATGAATTCTGCTTCATCAGAATACAAAAATAGGTATGCTAAGAATGGGGCACAATTGGGAATTCCAACATATTGTTGGAAGACTTGATTTACAAAAAAACTACATAGATGATGTCTATCAGAAACTCTACATCTTTTTAATGTCAAATGAGTACTTGTGTGTGCAATCAGAATCAGAAAAAAAAAAAAAAAAGATTTCCAATGGCAAGGTATGCATTTTTACGACTTCCAATTTTATTGAAGAAACAACTGTCGATGATATCAAAAGGCCTAGATTTTAATTTGTCGTGGGGAATGGTTGTATAAAGCGTTAAAAAATCGTACGTTTTGATGCTATTAATTTTGGTAATATTTTGTGACCTCAAAGTTTCTAATAATTATTTAGA
>WFKH01011926.1:71428968-71471720 GCA_016163765.1 Magallana hongkongensis
ATTTTGGTAATATTTTGTGACCTCAAAGTTTCTAATAATTATTTAGAGTTTTCTAGTATCCACATCTGATTCACACCACTCTTGGAGTATATTGTTGTACAGTTCTCTTCAAGTTTCTCCTTTACGACTGTAAGAATATTAGTAAGGAGTAAAGAGAGAGGTTTTGTAGAACATTTACTGGAACCTGCTATATATCTCTGTTTGTAAGGACTTTTGTAAAGTTTTGGAATCCAGTACAAATAAGGTAAAGTAAATTCAGTATTTCCTGCTTGGAAAAGCTGATATGGGTGTAAGTAGGATTACCATGTGTAGAATCGAAATCTTGTACACGTTAAAGGGGCTATTGATTTTCCGAAAAAAACCCTGATATGTTTAAATCTGCAATATTTCAAACTCTGTCTTCATAATGCACGAAAACACTGTTGTTGCGATGTTGATGCGCAGATTGCGAGAAATACTATCTTTAGTGTTCACAGTATTACGCCTGAAACCTCAATTAACGTCGCTGAAAAGAACACATACAATTTTTAATTTTTAAAATAATTTATTGGGAATTTAGTACAATGTTAAATGTATAATATGAAGTGTGTACACTACTTTACGAAACTCAATATGTTAAAAAGATTACGATCAAAGGCGTGTTTAAGTGAATTACTTTGTTTTCTAGTTTTATTATTGTTTTTAAATATTTCCTTGTCTTGTTCGCGTGTTTCATCAGCAAAACAATTATCAGTTGTGAAAGTCAACTTGCATTGTCATCCCAGTTTATTGTTCCATTCTGCACTGTTGCAACTTTTGTAAAACATTCGACTGAGATTTCATATGATGGTGCAAGTAACACTTCATCAAATCGAAGAGAATGTCTTCTTGCACGAACAGAATCAAGATGCTCGGTTCTGACCGATTCCTCTGTGAGATCATATATTTTACAATCCTCACCGAGCTTGGTTTTGTCGATTCTGACAATGTATCGTAACTGAGAGCGTGAATCCCGTCTTATAAGAGACGCAAATTCATCAATACCACTGCGCGTTTTTGAGCAGGATATGAATTTTGAATTCACGCCCTCGCACGATCCGGAGGCAACGTGGTCATCTATAGATGTGTTCGAATAGACATTTTTTGGTCGAATTCCATGATTAAAAGACTCGCCTGGTTTAAGCAACCTATATAAATATCTTTCTTCATCTATGGCATTATCTTCTTGCCCTGATGTCTCACTTGTAACGATTTGATTTTCTGATTCCGTGGTGAAAACTGAATCTTTACATTCGTTTTCCACTAAATTTGCATCTGATACATCTCTTTGCTCAATTTGAAAATTTATTCCTCTAATACCCCAGGTGAAATAAGCCATCCATTCGTGTTACCTTTTTCTTCCTGATGATTAATTTTGATCTGATGGTCAACACAGTTATCTAAGCTGGCTTCTTTCTCCTGAACAGCATCACTGGTATCAAACTTGATGTCACCGCCTTTTTCTGTATCTGATTCAATTCCTAGATCGTCATCTTCTGCTTTAGTGTCTCTGTCTTTAGAATCATCATGATCGTTTTTAGACCCAGAAATGTTTGTAGAGAAACACCTGGCATCGTGAACTTCCTCGTCAGTTAGAACATCTTTAGAATCTAAAGATTGTGCGCTAGCAGTCATCTCAATCGCACCGTCTTCTTTATCGCTTTCGATTATAGGCAAGCTACAGGCATCAGCGTTTGCCTGCGTGCTAATAAACACTGCATTTTTGTTCTCATTATTGCTTTCAGTTACAGATACACAACGATATGATACATCTTGTTCAGTTTGATTACTTTCTTTGTCATCAATCTTGTCTAGTGTATGTTTTTCATCTTTAGACAAAGCTGTGCTCTTATTTTTTAAACCTTCGTCAAGTTTTTCAAAGGTGTCGTCAAGCCGGTGTCTCTTTTCTTGCTTTTCTTCGTCAGATTCTTCTTCTAATCCTTTTTATAACAAAATATATTTACACTGTAAATAACTAAGCGTCCATTACATTTTTCATATCTTAATTTATTTATTTATATCTTTATTTATTAATTTATTTATTCAAATTTAATTTCCTTTGTCCGAACGAGTACTCATTGTGTACTTACTTTTGCGTTTGTTTGAGTTGGTCTCTGATTCCATGCCTTCGATGACTTTCATTTTGCCACCTATTTCTTTAAAAAGGATACAGTTCTGTTAATATATTTGTTGGAAAATACTTTATATTTCGTACATGAAAATTCTTTATAGTTTATATATAATAATTTCTACATTGGCAATAAAAAAATAACGCTAGAAAATTCAATTTTTTTCTTCTCTCTCAAAATAAAATGCTGTAATATGCATGGTCGCAAATCACGGTTTTGAGCCCTCAAGTTTCCTGATGATAAGATGATCGATGTGAATCACAAGTGGGTCACGAACGATGGTTGCTATGCTGCTTAGCGATATCAATGAAAAGCGACATAATAGCCTGATCATTACATGTATTTGAACATTTCAATCCGAGCATCACATAAACGGAAACAAATTATAAATTGGGTTAATATTTTCTAATGTTACCGTTGTTATCATATTTCTTTAATGCTTTGAATTTGTATTTCGTTTTCTGAATTTTTTCATTTAATGTAATACTGAATGTTTTAAACAGAAAATATCATATATCTGAACAATTTTAAGGAAACGTACTACACGTACTTTCTGCTATGCAGTCATATTTTCTTTTCTTTTTCGGATAACGGGTAAGAGGGCAGGATGTGTATGTAAACAAACCAAATACTACCAACATTTGTCAGGGATACAATGTTTTTTTTTTTCTTTTTCGCAATTTATAAATAAAAATAACCAAAATTTAAAAGCAGATAATTTAAGTACTTGCTTTGCGTGAAATAACTAAAAAAGATAGTATGTGTTGAAAAATGTATGGTCAATTGAGAATTATTCCTCTTTATCAATTCATATTATAGTTCATAGTAGGCTTGTTGACTAGATATCTCTGATGTTATAGACGAGATAAACTACTTGTTTTTATCCCGGGTTTTTTTTCCTAGCTTAAATTTAAAAAAAATAATAAGAAGAAAGCAAGTAAAAAAGGAAGGAAGATTACTAGTAAACCAGCATAATAGCCCAACAATATCTAAATAGAAGCGCGTTCAAAACAAAGGTATGTGCCAAAATGGATCTGTCAATTCAATTAAACAATTAAGTCAATATTTCTAATCGCTCAACGTATTTACTACCATTTAAAAAACAATGCGTTTGTTTTTAAACAATGTGATATCCGTCAAGTAAAATTAAATCATTCGTTATGTTGGTGGGTATTTAACTTTTACATGTTTAAAGGATAAGTGACTCAATGTTTGTGGTATTTGAGAATAGCCATCCCCTTCGAATTTAAACCCTCGACGAAATTTTTTTTAAAAAAAATGAGTTCTGTTACTGAAATTGAAAACCAACGCATCCACAAAATAACATCCCCACAAATGAGCAAAACACCCACATCCACAAAAAATGGCCCTTTTGAATGTAATTGGTTCCACAGTTTGAACCATAAATAGTTCCTATTATTTGAGTAAGTACTTTCAATACAAAACAAATAAAATGAAGTACAATTTCTATCAAAAGAGTGTGCAAGTCATATTGAAAACAACAACAACAACAACAACAACAACAACAACAACAACAACAAAAGCATAATAATTAGAGTTAATCGAATGCAAATAAAAATCTTTCATTGAAAAACAACCATTGAAATATAAATAGAGAGCTCATCTTTCCTAATTAATTACATAAGTAAATACAATAGTGTGTGCTAATATATAGTATTGTATACGTTAGCCTGTAAATAAAATTGGAACCAGTTGATCGTGTATTACCATGATACATATTTGATCAGGTATGTATCATATATGATTGCGCCCATGAGAAAAGGGTCCGTATGGCATTTTGTATAAAACAGAGAAATAACGTCATAAAGAAATGACGTTACGTAAAAGAAAAAAAAAAACTCGTCTGATAGTACAAAACAGCGCGTGGTAATTTTTGTTTATGAACACGTGTCTTAATGCTGAAACGTGTTTAATAGCAAGACCCCATATTGCAGTATCTAATATAATAAATAAAATGAATATATTTTTTTTTTTATATTTTACTCATAACTCACGATCGAATGTAGATTCCGTGCTTGTTTGATACGAACAAAAGACATCTCTTTATCATCCGCATAAAAAAAATTGTACTGCATATTGGAAAGAATAACACGATTGAACAATTTACATTCCGTTGATTAACTTGCGGTACTGAATCTGATATTGAATGTTTTGAATATAAATTAATTTTAGAATTACCGGTTAATGAGAAATCATTATTTTCGCTACCGCTTATAACTTGTTGATCCGCCCATCAGCATCTGTTTACTCGCGCGGCCGACTTTAACTTCATGTAGGTCTACCATTTTCATCTAAAGCCTCTGAATCTGACGATTCGGGTCCAAAGACAAGCTTAACAATCTGGATGAAACCGATAGCCTTTTTATTACACGATAAATACTTCAATTACTGTTTATAAACATGATCACGTCGGAAAACAAGAAAGATAATCCACTTGACTGTGTAGAAAATACCATTAGGCTCCGCACAGGGAAATTGATATTAAAACAGATGTTTAATTTATTTTATCTGTTTAATATTAATGAGTGTTATCTTAATCTAAATTAAAGAGACTAGTGAATGAATTATTATCCAAAATATGTGTTTAATCAAAAGGTTGATACTACATGTAGATCCAGTCGTTTATTAATTGATATAACTTGATATTATTCCAAAAATGCAAGCTTTTTAGTTATGTCATTCTGCTGATTTTTTAAATATATATTAATAATAAATGAAATTTAAATTTGATAAATTCATTATGAAACTTAATTTTTAGTATGAATAATAACCTTTCACTTTAGCTTCATCATTTTTTGTACTGTAACTTACAGTTATTCAAGTTAAAATATTTAGAAGAAATTATTCATGGCATTTCATTAGTTGTTTTTTTTTAAAGTCCGTTTATTATTCCAGACTATTTTCATTGCATCCATTTTATATAGATTAGATATACACTCAGAAAATTGTTTTAACTGAATGTTATAAATAAAAAAAAAATGTTTACAGATAACTACAAAATTTGGTGCATACAGATTTAAGCGCAAAGGCAAATGCAAGTTAACTTTACGATTGTCATTTAATTGTTGCAAATATAGATTTATACAAAATAAGCACCACCTTATTTTTTGTCCCTGTCCTTTTTCTCCTGTAGTCGGTAAGTTATATATTAAGGCACAATAGCAGTTTTATTTAAAAGGTGCTTATAAAGTGCGGATCATTCAGAATAAAAATTGAAATAAAATATTTTTTTTCAACTCTTCATTAGTTTTAGTGCAACAAAATTGTAAAGCACAGATAAACATTGACCGTGAACATGTAATCGGCTACTTTCTCCGTGTTATCAAAATGTGTTCAAAATAACGTACATGTTTATTGTAATAAATAATAATAAAATATTAAAAGAATTTTTAAAGGCCAAATTTCTGAAATTAAGTTTACAAAACTTATTAGTGATCTAATATTTCAATTACCTATGTAGGCTAGCGATGTACATGAACTGGTTTAGATTATTTAAAGCTAGCATTGATTACAAGTTCGTGCAAAAAAATTAAACAATTAGTATTTATAATTGTTTAGATTTTAAGGGGTTTTTTTTCAAATTTAAATTAATTGTCCAAAAATTTTGGGAGCCTCATTTTCATATATATATATTTTTTGGGGGGAGGGTGAGAGGTATTGACCACTTCTTCGGAAAAAGTTCCTAAATGACAAAGGGTATATACATGTAAAATGTGCATACAAGATCTATTATAATATCTAAATAGCAATAAGAATATAACCTGCTTAGTTTGTTTTATAATACATGTAAATGCATTCCGGCAGATAAGATACTAGTAATTGAAAGAAGTTTTTTAATAAAAAAAAAAAGTTAGTATGCTGCTTATCTAAAAACTCCGTGGCATTTGAACTACATATATAAGCGCTAAATTATTCATGTGTCGACAAATACCCCAAGTTAACAAATGAGCTAACTCATTGTACATGTATTAACGTGTGTGTTTATTCACGTGTCGACAAATAACCCATGTAACAAATGAGCCAACTCATTGTTTTAACATGTGTACACATTTCGAGTCATTACATTCTAATTAAATTTAGACGTAAACTATAGTTTTCATTAAAACTAAGGGTATTTAACTTGTGCCCGATTTTATTCTTTGACAAAATTACAATGTCATTTATTGCTTCAGGAACTTGATAATCTATTAAATGAACAATTTGGCCTTAACAAAAAAGTGGGTGCATCGAAAACATTAAGAATATGCTACGAGAGAACAAAGTCACAAGCTTTCGTGCTTTTATTGAGATTTCAGTAGAAGAAATGTCGAGTGGAGGGGTAAATTAGTCAAGGTTCACGATTCGATACCTTTGCACATTTTCATTTCCATATAACTCCCATTAAAATGGGACCACCTTTTTTTTTTTATTCCACTACGTTTTTATATTTCATACAATCAGTAAACTGTTGTCAGTTAACTTTATGAAATTATTGGTGCTCGCGATATCCATGATTTTATATTCTTGCAATTTAACACAAAACAGAAACAATGCGGAATAAGTGCTCACGTAAAATATGAAAATCAGCAACGTAACATATTGATTTACACATAAAAAGTAAACAAAATTAACTACGTTGAACAGTTTTGAATATAGCAATAAGCGTGGGATAAAAGAAACATACGTTTTGATCCAGGACAAATTTAATTGAATTCAAAATAAAGCATATCTTATCCATATTTTGACTAAATAAATATCATTATTTGTAAACTTCAATTTTAATTCAGACACATTTACGAATTTATTGAAATGTATATGTATATCTGTATTGCACTTTGACCTGCTTACTTTCAAGATGTAGTCCCCATTTAGTTCTGCAGGTGTCTAAGCTAATTTTCAGACTCTCGAGATCCATGCCAAGATTGCGATAATAATAATAATGATTATTATTATATGGATATAAACTATGTTAGAACTTGGTGAACTAAGTGTATCTTTTATTGATACATGTAGGAGCAAAATGATCTGCGCGAATTGTCTCTATAAGAGCGAAACGTCCCGCAATCTTACTAAGATTGCTGCGTATTTTCATAAACTGGAACGGGAGAGCAATTGCAGCAAACACACTACCGCTTTGCTTAAAAATGCAACTTTTCATTTAAAGGGGCATGGTCACGATTTTGGTCAAAAATTATTTTTCCAATTTTAATGTTTACAATGCTTCAGTAGGGCATTTTTTCATAGGCAACCAAAATTTGAGTGTCATTCGTTGAGTAATAATCGAGTTACAGAGCTTACAATTCTTTGCTATGTAAACAAAGCTTTGTTTACATTTTGAATATTGAAATGAAAATTCCAGTTTTAGACCTAAAACGATTGTGTTAAATGTTAGAAACTGTTTATCTATGCTTAAAATGAATAAGAAGATCGAAAAATCAGCTTGAAAAAGATTTTTTTACTGGTATATTGAACCTATGTAAAGAAAAACAGGGCTCGAGCCTTGTTTACATGACAAATAGTTATGATCCCTGTATCTTGCTTATCACTCTAAGGGCTGATTCTCAAATTTCATTTGATTATTAGAAATGCATTCTTAAAGCATTGTGAATATTAAAATTAGAAAAAAAAAATTTGACTAAATTGTGACCATGCCCCTTTAAACGACTTGATTAAGAATAAAGAAGATAAAGCAAAATGAGAAAAAGAAAAATCGACTTTTGGCGAAGTTTCTTTTTTCATTTAGCATGCACAGGAATCCAAAGTGCAAATATTGGCACCATACATTTTTAAAGTGCCATATTCATTGTACTTAGTTATTGTTAATGAATAATTTAAGAAACATTCTTTGAATTGTACATGTAGTTTATAAAAGCAGTTCTTTAGTAGACTAAGATAGGATTTATTCAGAAAAAATGAATGTGCGTTAAAAAGACTTCATAGTTTTCGTGACATTTACATTTTCAATGTGCACGAATTATTTAAAAAAAAACATATGTATTGATATAAATACATTATTATTATTTAAAATTATTAATAAGTTATTAAATAATAATTTAGTAATGATATCTTCAAAAGCAAAGCTTATAACAAATAAAACAATGGGGCAATATACCTAACATGAAAATGACGTTGATGAAATCATAACGTAACGTCGCAAGGTGAACAACATCATAGGTAAAAAAATCCATAACTTTAAATGCCAAATAAAGATATGTATAGTTATTGGATCTTCGTGAAACTTCATAACTTTAATCTTCTGACAAATATAAGTATAAATCCATAAAAATCTGGAATTGTGAAAAAAATGCCATAAGGACCCTTTTCTCATGGGCGCAATCATATGTATTGGGAATTCTGAAAAAAAAAATATTTTCATTTTTTTAACAAGATTTCGGAAAATACCCGATCGGTTGGCATTCTGAATTCTTCAGTATCTTTTCGAAAAATGGTAGGATAAGCTTGGGAAAACCAGTGTTCAAAGTTTAAAAATTGACATGGAAATCCGTATATATTTATATCTTGTTATTTAAAAATAAATCAGCGTTGATGACACAAACCAACATACACAAAAAAATCATTGACCTGTGCAGCACATACTTGGATTACCCGCTGTGTCAATCGCACTTGAACAATGAGATTTAAAACCTGTTCAAGTGTTATCGTTGTATGATATTTTGCATTCAGAGGGTATGCTCGCGATTTAAGCTAGATTATTTAAATAAATGATATCTTTTAAGAATCTGTCTTATATTGGACAATCCAAATTTTAATATAAGTTTCAGGACAGATTAATAGCTTTCAATTTTCTTTTTTGTTCTGTAAACAAGGTTCGTGGATCGACAATATCGCATTTGGAACAATAGGAGATTTAACAGACATTAAGAATTGTTTTGTTGTGTGCAAAGTTAACAAGTAAATATAACGAAGTGATTTCAATAAAGTTAAAACAACTATGCAACGCATGCACACCAAACACTGGTAAAAAATACTAGGTTTACATCTTGCTATCGTACACGAAAGCCGGGATTCAAAAGTCGGCAATACATTAAAAATAACTTTAAAAAACAACAACAAAAAAAGGAATTTTAGTTCAAATTCAATTTTATGAATTTACTAAAATGTAGAAAGAAATCAACATTTATTAATCATATTTAGAACAGTGTTATAGATGAATTGCGTATTAATTTCACATTGGATAGTAATACCTTTTAATTCGTCACATCGTTTAGTTTTGTTATTATCAATTTTAATTTAACTATGATTTTTAAATCTTAGTGTAATAAAAACCCTTGTTTTAAAACTAGGATATATCATACTGTTTCCTAATAGGTTGTACAATCTAGTTAGAGATATTATAAGTTGAGATGATAGGTGATAGAACTTATAATGAATTAAGAAAGTTAATATTCTAAAAAAAAAATACCTGGATGTTAAACAACAAGGAAGTAGTCCTATCTTCTTGCTGTGTATACCCGCGAATGAATGATAATATATTATATGTTATGAATTATAGCATGCCCAGTATGTACTTGGAAATTAAAATGAAACTTTTGAAATGTGTTTTTCAAGTTACGTTATATGTTTTAGAAAACTAAATCTTGCGTTTGAATAAAAATGTAATTCAACTCTCAATAAACAGGTATAACTATTCGTCATAACATATATATTTTGACCGCGAAACATGTGCTAATGAAACAAAAAGGGTATAAGGATTGTGAAGGTCAGAAACAAGACATAGGGAATATATTGTCGTAGATATAATTTCATTGTCACATTATTTATTATATTTACTTTTCTATTTTACATTTTTATTTATTGGAATTTTGAGTTTTTTAAACTGTCATGCATCATTGTAAAACATAAATCTCGTGAGTATGGTGAATATGTGTTTACAATGTCCCATCTCTCTCTCTCTCTCTCTCTCTCTCTCTCTCTCTCTCTCTCTCTCTCTGAAAATCAATAAGTTGGTCTTATTTCACATTGGATAGTAATACCTTTTAATTCGTCAAATCGTTTAGTTTTGTTATTATCAATCTTAATTTAACTATGATTTTTAAATCTCAGTGTAATAAAAACCCTTGTTTTAAAACTAGAATAAATCATACTGTTTTCCTAATAGGTTGTACAATCTAGTTAGAAATATTATAAGTTGAGATGATAGGTGATAAAACTTATAATGAAGTAAGAAAGTTTATATTCTAAAAATAAATATAACTGGATGTTAAACAACAAGGAAATAGTCCTATCTTCTTGCTGTGTATACCCGCAAATGAATGATAATATGTTATATGTTATGAATTATAGCATGCCCAGTATGTACTTGGAAATTAAAATGAAACTGTTGAAATGTGTTTTCCAAGTTACGTTATAGGTTTTAGAAAACTAAATCTTGCGTTTGAATATATAAGTAATTCAACTCTTAATAATCAGATATAACTATTCGTCATAACATATATATTTTGACCGCGAAACGTGTGCTAATGAAACAAAAAGGGTATAAGGATTATGAAAGTCACTAACAAGACAGTGAGGAAAGCTGAAACTTTTGTGGAAGCATTCTTAGGTAGTGAAGATTCAAGTTGTGAAAATCATGACCCTGGGGTTAGGGTGGGGCCACAATGAGGGGGGGGGGGGCCAAAAATTAAAAGGAAAATATAGAGTAAATCTTTAAAAGTCGCCTTCTCAGAAACCAATAAGTCAGGAAAGCTGAAACTTGTGTGTAAGCATCCATAGGTAGTGTGCATGTAGATAAATTGCTGTGAAAATCATGACCCCCGGGGGTATGGTGGGGCAACAATGGGAGGGTCGAATAATAAAACAAAGAAACACAAAAAATGATACAGATTAATACTCAATTGACTACCAGATACGCCACTGACAACGGATAAGAAGTCACCATTGTAAGCAAACTTTGGATCTGTCAGAAATTACCCGGTGTCCGGATTTACCCGGATTTACCCATTTTTACAATTTTAGTTAATCAAATGGAAATAATAAAATATAACGTATAATTGTAAACACAAACACCTGAATGTAAACGAAGAATTCATAATTCTTTTTTGTTTACATAAGTAAATTAGTTGGTATGTGATATAATACAAATGTATATGGTATATCGTCGTTTTGTACGTAAATAAAATTGTAACCGCAGGATCGTGTATTAACGTGATACATACATGAACTTGTATTTTTTTTTTTTACCAAATTACCGTCATTTTAGTGATAATTTAAACAAACAAGATTCAATTGTAATATTACTACTAATAATGACAAAAATGACCTTTATTTATACCTAATAGCACACAATGATTTCTTTTCCTTCTATATATACATTGGAATCGGTAATTCAGAAAACATGTTTGGATTTTCTACGCTAGATTTCAGAAAATACAAAATTGATTGGAATAATCCATTCTGCAATATCTTTTCGAAAAAAGTAGGCGTCTAAATAAACATGATAAATATCAGTATTAAAAGTTAAAGTATAAGACATGGAAAACCGTATCTATTTATAGATTGCCATTTAAAATTCGATAATTACTGTTGTTGACACAAAGCAACCTACATGGGGGAAACTGTTGACCTGTGAAGCGCATACTAAGAGTACCCGCTGTGTGAATTGCACTTGAACGGCGATATTTAAAACCTGTTCCAGTTTTATCGTCACATGATATGTTCATTTTACGGAAATGGTCACAATTTAAGCTAGATTATTTTAATGACTACTATAAATTTTAATGTAACGTTCAAGAGAGATATCAAACATTGAATTATTTGTTATTTAAACAAGGTTTCTGTCATGTCATTATTTACGTTTAGAATTAGGTTGTTGGATCGAAAATATTGGTTTTAATACAAAAATAGATGCGAAAGATAAAAATGTATAAAATTGTGTTAAATAACAAGAAGAACAATAAACAGAGTGAATTCAATACAGTGTAAACAACTATGCGACGTCTGTTAAAAAAAAAAAAAAGAACATAGAGCGAGCTTGACTAAAAATATACAAAGCCTGCATCTTTCTTTTTAACACGACAGCCGCTATTCAAGTCGATAATACAATGGAAATACTTTTCTGAAGCGTTGTTGTTAACAATAGCAACAAAAATGAGGAAAAAAATCAAGCTCAAATTTTGGCCATTTTCCTTTCAACAGGAACCTCTTTGAATGAATCTACTAGAATCTAAAAAGACATCATCATTTATTAACCATTGTTAGAACTGTGTTATTAGTGAAAATCTTATTAAATGATAATAAGATTTAATTCTTATAAATTTGTTATGTCGGGATTTCAATTTTTGTAGTCATTTTAATATAATATTTAAATCTTTAGTGTTATAATAATTAAAACTTTAAGACAGGCATATTCTTGTTTTCAACCTATAATATAATATTTATTGTTCAGTATGTTGTACAATCTTATTGAGAATATTACGATTGAAGAAAATCAGTGATATAATATATATCATGAGCTTAAATAGTTCATATTAAACAGAATATGTACCTGATTGTTAATTAATAAGGACGCCGTATCTTCTTGCTGTCTATACCCGCAATTGGATGATAATATATTGCGTTATATAAATTATAGGGTGCCAACTAAGTACTTTGAAATTAAAATGAAACTGTTAAAATGTGTTTTCCAAAAGTTTAAAAACAAGTTTGAAAAAGAATAACACCGTGCGTTCAAAAATTAATATAATCCAGAGCTTAATATAAATGCTATGATAATAGTCATGATATATACATTAGGATCTCAAAATGAAAATGAAAGAAAATGCAGATTTTTTTGATTCCCTGGTAACATTTCCGAAAATGTTCTAAAAATCGATCAAGCAATTGTATTACTCAAATATATATTTTCTAAAAACCGCAGCCATCTTGAAATAAACGTCGGCAAAAAATCAATTTATATCTTGGTATTTAAAGAAAGGTTACATGCAGTTTATTACTCAAACCAACGACAGACGAGAATCATTTAAATGATACAAACCCTCTGTTAATAGCACTTAAAATATGTTGAATTTTTCATCATCACATTTTACGTTTAATTTCAAAGATGTGTTATTATTTGATGAATTTGTTAGATCATTCATCTTAATACATTTACACTTCTGCCAGATAACAAAGCTTAAAAAGGGTCCATGTTTTAGAGTAGGTCTACATTAAAAACGAATTGGCGAGTTGATCAAATATGTGTAAAGAATGATGTTACCAATATTGAGTTATCACATAACAAAAAAGCTTACAATGCAACTTCATAACACTTACTGCCATTCAATGTGAAAAAATTTCAATGTTAACAAAAAAACCCTAAGTTTCTCATTCGATTTTTCTAAAGTTGTTTCAGAAAAATAGACGAACACTTCTCCGTGCTCTTATAAAAGGAGAAAAAAAGTCTGCTAAATATCAATGTTAACAAACGCTGAATTCATTTATGTTAAACAAATAGATGTATTTGTTTTCCCTACCCTACTAACAAATGAAATGTGATATTAGGAAGATAACTCTAAAAGAATAACAAATATTTAAAAAAAAAAAATAGGCATAAATATATTGCTGCAGAACAAAATAAACGTATCACTTCTTTTGAATAGGGAATTTGGTTTTGGAACATCATTATCTCCTACCTTATACGCAAAGATTTAGGGTGGCATGGGACTTTAAACGCTACACGACTGCTAAAGAAAGATCAAATCATACAGTACACCGCCCCTAACCAAAAAAACCCCTAGGTTTCTCATTTGATTTTGCGAATGTTGTTTTAAAAAAATACGAACACTGCTCCCTGTTCTTAAAAAAAGGAGAAACACAGTCTGAAAAATGATAAGAATAATCAAATGATTATCCAAACATAAATCAAAGTATTCCTCGGTTATGTAGTAATTATTGATTTATTTTGAATGACATTTCAAACAATCACATATAGACTTGAATTGAAAATGTATTGATAAGTATACAAAGTTCTATTCATACACTTTGGAAAACCGTAATCGTCTAAAAATAAGACATTTACTAAAACTTTCAACATATTTTCAAAAAATCACGCATGCATTAAGTGTGATAATTTACAGTTTGCTAATATTTGGTTTGAATAAAAGCGCGTTAGAGAGTTTATTATCTTAGATTCAATTTAATAAATGAGTTTAATGGGTTAAATTGTTTGAGAATATTTATACAATGTAAATAAATAAAAACAGTTGTTTAATTTCACAGCTTGATGCCTCTATAAAAAAACGTTTTGTATTTTGAAAACTAACCATAACTTACACAAATTTAAATGACCTACACAGGGGAACGTTAAATATCCCTTTTTTTGTTTACATGTACATGAACACGGATAAGTGTGTCATTCTTTGTTCTTCTTTAGAATCAGAACATTTAAAAATAGATTTCAATGAACCAAATTTCCATCATTGTTGTCGGTGGGCTGTTTAATTTTATATTCTCGGTATTCAAAGTGAAACAAAAAAACAGTCACCAACTTTTACCCAATCAAGATGCCCCACCTATTTATCCTCAATATATAAAGCCGCATACTGCATATAAGGTGACCACCTTTCTTCAACAGTGTAAGCTTATGTGCGAGGCACACTGTGCATCACTTTATCCATATTGCCTGGCAAAACCAAAAGTGTATCATCATTATTACTATTGATTGCATTTCTTTCAGATTATTGAGAATTAGATAGATAAAAGCATGGCTCTACACAACAGCATCTGTGTAATAAACATACTTGGACTGCTTCTTTTGGCGAACGCAGTAGAGAAAAATTTCAATAAAGATGATTCGTTTCTCTTTTTCATAATGATTAGCAGCGCTTACATTCTAATTTTATAGGTATCATGCCAGTAAGTTGATTGCAGAAAATAGATCTTCAATATACAAAATTGAATAATGTTTCATTCAATGTTGCATAGTTACGAGAAAAAGCGAAACACATTTGAAATCAGTGGAACCTCAATTAAATAGCTTATGTGTAAATTAAAGAGAAGACAGTTTGTCAACATTTAGCTGTCTTTTTTCGTGTATAACATTTGTAATTGTCATATTGTTTTTAGACTCATATTTCTTGATGTTGTTCAGTATGATTTTTGGAAATAAACATTTTTTTTAACATTGAAAGAATATTAATCAAAGAGTTTAAAACATTTAATTTGCTATTATCCCCAAAAGAGACGTTTATAAAGTATAAATTAATCGATTCTTAAATCAGGATTTCACACGTACATGGTAAACATCCCTTTTACTTCAAAACTCTTGCTCACTGTTGATTAATTCAATTCGTATTACATTTTCATCATTTGTGAATGTAAATGCTGATGCATAGAAGATGCATCAGTTAATATAGGATTGACTGTATAATTTCTTTTGTTCATCGAGAAATGAATCTAAAAACCGCATCGCAAACTTTATGAAAGCCGAAGGCTTTCATAAAAAAGTTTGCGATGCAGTTTTTAGATTCATTTCTCGATGAGCAAAAAAAAATATACTGTCAATGCTTATAATTCAATTTTAAACACAAATAATGTTTATTTAAGCTAAATTAATTGTAAATAACAAGAATCAACAAGAAACAAACAAGTACATGTTATTAACACGCGGAGTGATTTTACTTAGGACATGTTGATTTGAACACGTTGATTACTCTAGCTCCGGATGTACATTAACATTGATCGAAGTGTTGTAAAAAACAGAATTGTTGATAAATGATTTGGATGATAATTTTGTATTTTGTTCTTTGAACATTGATTGCTGAAGCAGGTATGTGCTCTGGTCGTCCGGAACACCGCTGGGCCCTGCACCGCCATTGCTCGCTAACGCCAGATTGGAAAATGTTTTACTGATTGCGATTTTTTGGTTACCTATGCATTTTCTGGCATAACTATGATAGTAATTCTTTTCTATGCCCGCGCATGAACATGATATGACGGAGTTCTACCCTGCCTCGCAAAGTGTCTCAGAGGCAGTATGCCGTGTACTATTGTTTACCTTTTGCATTCCGAGATATGTCGCACATAAATTTTGAAAATTGGTATTTTTTCACCGGTTTTTCTAAATAGCAGATATCCTCGTTGATATTATTAATCGCTTCTTTTGTGCAGTGATTAAACAAAGCAATTTTTAGCAGACGTTTATATATATTTCATCTATTGCGCATTTGCCACAAAAAAATTTAGAGTTATCCTTCTTTGTGGAGTTATCATTCTTGACATTATCTAGATTATATTTGCCTTTAATTAGAAGATTTAAGAAAATAGATTAAACAAATTTACTCAATATATAAAATTATAAAATAATCATTATAAATAATTTGTTAAAATGTCAATTTTTTCAATTTTTGACAAAAAAATTTAAAATCTACTAAGGCTTATGCAAATTTGATACACTACTTATTCATCTGTTTTGTTTTTGTACGGTATATATATTACTCGATAACCATATATATATTTGATGCGTAGCATTTCGGTTAACGGTGCCCGTGTGTGGAAAGAAGTTCTAGAATGCAACATCCATCGGAAAATGAATGAAAAATTGGTTTACAGTGAGAGATGGGGGAAAAACAATAACAGGAAGGATAATTGAATTACTCTTTTTTATGAAAAATCTTGATATTGCTTCCTCCAATCGTCTGTACTGTTTCGGAGAAGGCAAATTTCAAACCTTAAATAAACATGACGTCTGGCGATGGAGTAGGATAAGATAAGATTATTAGTTATACAGGTCCAATCAAGGGTGTACTGGGATTTACCGCGGATTGTATTCCATACACCCTTAGGCCTGCTGCGGCCTCAGGGTGTATAGAATACAACCCGGGGTAAATTACCGTACACCCTTGATTGAACCTGGATAACGAATTTATTTCCTATCTTAAACAAATTTTAAAATATTGTTTTACTAGTGTTTTGCAACTTGACAATTAATATTAATTGAAATTGTGCTGAAAACCATTTATTCATACCAATAGAATATTATGAAAGAGGAATTTTGACAAATAATTTATTCATCTACCTCAATAAACAATACATAACTTTGCACAAAGATTTATAGATGCACTTGTAAAGTTAACAAGAATTGCATTGTGACGTCATATTTTATTTACAATTTACCGGCTTAAGTCGGGGTGTACGGAAATTTACACCCGGCGTGTTAGCCAATCAAATATCGTGTTACAAGCTACATAGGAAATAAATTCTTTTATTCCTCCAAATTAAAGGAGAGTATTATGAAATCAAATTACAAATTTATGTACAGTTGATAACAAACTTAGAAAAGAACATATTCATGTATTTATATATGTTAAAGCTTTGTAAAAATTAACAATTTTTTTTTTTTGCTAGTAAGTTTAAATTAAATATTGAATATAGGTAGGTGAACAGTGTTTGTATGTACAGAGGGGCGCATTCGTTGATTAGCCACATATTTTGTCAACATATGAAGACATCATCCCTGTGGCAGTCGGTGCTAGGCCCGGAATTCCCGTCAAACTCGAAACACTAGCTGTTAAACCATAAACGACAAAATTGCAAAGGAACCCGGCTGAAAAAAAATAAACAACAGTTAAAAAATAATAAAATTAGTTATTGTCAATTTTTTCTTCTAAATCAGAATGTTTAGGTCAAGATCTAGTAAATGAAAGGTGCCTACAGGCTTATGAAATTAAAGATATAAATTCTTTTAATGATGCTTCATAAAAATATCTTTGTTTCATGAGGTGTACCGGGGCTTAAATTTTTGGTAAACAATAAAAGATCATGTTTTAAACAACCATTTATTATGAAATATGAAGGATAAAAGTAACAAATGTCAGAGTTTTGTCCATTTTTTGACGAATGAAATATATCTAGAATGCCTACAGTGTCGCCAAAAACGGCATTAAACAAGCTCTTAACTTCTTTTTTAAAATGATGTCAATTTGAATATAGGTACCGGGATTAATTTTCCCTTGATAAAATATAGATTGTCAAAATATTGTTTTATTTTCTACATAATTCCGTTAAAGCCGTAAAATACGGGAAAAGATTCATCAAATTAATTATGACGTCATAATGGTTCTAGCACCAAAAAGACACTCTGGAATCATTCACTAGATCTTGACCTAAAGGGCTAAATTGATATTAATTGTAGCTATTGAAATCATATTTGCATTCAGGATTGCTTAAAATACATGTAGATTTTATTCTATTTGTTTTTACATACACTGAAATGCTCCAAATTACAAAATAAACAAAGGGTCAGTACCTGAGGTATTTTTTATAAAAAAAAAATTGATTGACAGTTTGTCGGTAAAACATTGTATTGGTTTTTGTAAACGTGCGTAAAAATTGTCAACTTAATATGATCAGCATAATGTTTCTTTTATTGTATCATCAGATATCCAAAAACTCATATTTATACCGATTTGTTTTTATTTCAATCACGTCTCCCCTGTTGATCTTGAAGGGACCTAGACACGATTTAAGATCAATTTTTCTTGGTGTATTAAATAGTTCACTTAATATGCAATTTGAATGATTCACCAAAATTTCAATTTTAGAATTCAAGTTATAAGAGAGATGCAGCTGAAATAATTCATTGTTACATTGTATGTAAACAAAGCTCGAGTATTATATTTGTTTACAAATAATGTAAAGTAAGGAATTACCATTTCTTTAACAAACAGACTTGTGGCAAACAAGATAATCTAATTCAAAACATGTGTTCTTAAGTAATTTTTTATACAGAAAAAAAAAAACCATTTGATTGAAACTTAAGCCAATAAAACACATATGATAAAAAATAACAAGACTCGAGCTTTGTTTACAAAACAAAGAAGTTCAAACTCAGTATCTTGCTTGTACCTCAATATTTGACTTTAAAATTTTGACAAGGCATTACAAATGACCATATTAACCATTTTAAACATTAAAAACAGAAGAAAAATAAATAAAAATTTTGAGCTCAAATAGTGTCTAAGTCCCTTTAAATCTGAACACCGCTCGTAAATAAACACCGTCACACAGGTACCTAATATATAAACTATTACTACTACTATCAGCTATTCATTTATACATTCGACCTATTTCAAATGCTGATCGCTTTTTGCCATAACTATGCAAATATATGAAATAACAACCTACTTGAATTAAGTATATTGCAGATTAATTCCTTGCAAATCACTTATAGGCTTTACTCCTATGACGAGCAAAGCACAAAAGAGTTGTTCGCAGTTTTTAGGGAAATGCCACGAAATATAGCATCTTTATTAAAACTGACCTTCTGCTGCGTTCGTCAAAACGAGCAGTCCAATTATGATCAATACACACGTGCTGTTCTTCAGAGCCATGCTTTGATGTATTTTTTTAGTTTTCAGCAACCTAGAATCAGAAATGAAATACAATTAAAAAAAATTAATTAATTGTTTTTCGAGCCAATCTGGATTTCATGAAACATAGTTTACCTTGCATGGAAGCTTATTTCCTTATCTTGAAGAAGGAAGGTCATTTAATATGCGTAAAGCGACTTTATATAATAAGTATGAATAGGTGGGACAGCTTGATTGGTTAGAATTCGGTGATTGTGTTTCTTGTTTCTCTTTCAGTACGAAGAAACGTAGTATATAAAACAGCTTAACGATGGCAATGGTGGAATTTTGGTTCATTGAAATCTATTTTTAAATGTTCTGCATGTCAAGTAAAACACAAACAAATTACCAAGAGGATTGGGGGATTTACTTATTTATTTATTTTTAGACACCTATCTTTTTTTCAAAAAGATATTGAAGAATGCTTTATGCCAATTGATCTGATATTTTCTGAAATCTTGCGTAGGAAATCAAAACATGTTTTCGAAATTACCAATATCAATGTTTCCATAGAAAGAAAAGAAACTTTTGTGAACCGCCCTGTATAAATAAAGGGCATTATTATGTAACCGTGGGCTTGTTTCGTCAATAAACAAAACACAGTCGTTGTGGGTTCAAATTGTGATATCAATGGTATATTTATTTAACACCCTGCAAAATATATACATCATCATCAATATCTAATAACAATAAGAAATATTTTATCACATTTATAAATAATACATATATAGACATACGGTATTTATCATCAACCATAAAATCTAAAATATTACACTGATAGCCAATTTACATGAATTTACTCTTCAAGGGAAATAATTCTTATTTTCCCAAATTGTAAATATTTGAATATATATCAAATTCTCAATAAACACAAAAATTACAATAGTTACCGAATTGTGGATTCAAGTGATGATTACTATCTATTAGATAATCAGCAATCTATATAGCATTGGCTCTGACCTGTATATACAATAAGGCACTTGTTCAATCTAAGTGTACAACAATAGATATATAGATATCTATCAGTCAGATTTATATTAAATCTATATATAACACTTCATTATTAATTTCTATATCTCAGTGTACATTGTAATTATACATTATTAAAACAACTTGCTTATTAACCTCTCACATACTTTTTAAATATATATATACTTTATACTTGATAATTCAATCACTTGCACACAATCTTTCATTCTCTTACTAGCAAATGTTAATGGAAATATTAATAAAAGAACTTACTTTCCAAGGTCAGTATTGTGTCCGATTGAAATAACTTGAACTATATTAATTACCATGTAAACCACTTTGATACCTTCACTCTTCGAATGCTAGAGTAAAATTGAATTATACAAAATACAGACTGAACTCTCTAGGAATTTGACCCTAGGATTACCAATAGAAATCAAGAATACTTGTTATGACCAATAGAATGTCACTGACCTCCAAACTAGTTCTTATCTAAAACTGGTCCTAATGAATATTAAAATAAGCTAAGAAAGATAACTCTAATGTTAAATTAGTAAGTTCATGCTTAGTGAAATTAGTAGTATGTAAATGTACTACATGTATAATGTAAAGTTTAATTTTTAAATTGTTTTATTTATTTCCAACTATTTATCAGATATTAAAATATTTTATTTCTTTAATTATGACCATTAAAATAACACATTATCACAATTATTATTATTATTATTATTATTATTAATATTATTATTATAGGTAGTAGTAGTATAATTGACACGTTTGTTTAAATATTCAATACACTGACAGCATTCAGATATAAAAACAAATACATGTACATGTATGTATCACGTTAATACACGATCCTGCGGTTACAATTTTATTTACGTTCAAACTGTCGATATACCATAAGCAATTTTGTTATATCACATACCAATTATTTACTTATATAATCTGTATAATGTAACACCTATAGAAAGATACGACAATCGAATGAATGAAAAAGAGGTAAAATCAGTTCTCAATGGCATTGCTTGAAACAAATACAATGAGAATCGTTCAAATCTGTCAATTTCCACTTCAAAACCAATTAATTCGAGAGAAGGACTTTTATGGAAAGCAATATTTTATGCAGTTTATTTAGTAACCATATGGCTGCAATCGATCTTATCGATGTCATCACTATTTCTGGGCATAAGGTTTAATAAGCTACTTATCTTCCCAGGCGCACTAACAATCAGAATATTAATAATTAAACAACACTGTGTATCGCTAAGTTTATGTGAATATCGTTTAGGTGATTATTAAATGCAGAACCTTTTGTAGAATGTCATTGTTATAATGCATATATATATAATGAAAACAAAAATGTAATAGCTAATTTGTTTATTTACATAATTGTGTACACTCCGCGTACGATTAAATATTTCCGATGCACAGGAATTTAGATTACCTTATTCTCAAGATTTTCGGTTTTATGTATAACGAGATCTTTTCTCGTAATTACGAGGACTTTTCTCCTAATAACGAGATAATTAACTCGTAATAACGAAATCTTTTCTCCTAATAACGAGATAATCAACTCGTAATAACGAAATCTTTTCTCGTAATTACAAGGTAAAAATATTTTTTTATGTGGCCCTATTCGTCTTTCGTATCCAATATTAATAATGCACATTCAAAATAGATATGCCATTCAGGAATAGGAAAATTTTATGTACACGGCATAATGTAAATTTTCTTGTAGATTGATGAAGCAACAAGCCTTTTTGAGAAGAAGAAGAAGAAGAAGAAGAAGAAGAAGAAGAAACTTGAAATTTGTTCTCATCTGAATTAAGAGGATTATCTGAAGAAGATTTCTGTAACTCTGTATGAAGCAAATCGATTAGGAATTCATTTTTCTTTTCAATAACAGATTATATTTTCCAAATTTGGATAAAAAAAATCATAGAAGATTTCAAGATTATTAAATGAAGCTGCATAGTATTTCGTATGAAAATAGCATGATATTTGCATGATATTCGCATGACATTCGCATGAATCGACAATGAAACATAAGATATACATTTTCGCAAGATTATCGTGCGAAATTTTAATCGTATGATATTCGCATGAAAATTATGTCAAAAACGCATGAAGTTTTCGCATGAAATTCATGCGTGTTACTTTTCGTCTCTTTCTCATACGAAGAATTTGCATGAACTTCATGCGAATTGCATATGAGATTCATAACAAATAATATAAAGCATTAACTAACGTGTAGATATAGAAAATTAATTTTTAGCTTATTTTACTTTTTTTGTTTAACAAAAAAAATGACACATTAAAGGACCTTTGGTATTGTTTAGTATCAAAATCACACCATTCGACGATAATTTATCAAAGATATGTTAACGTTTATCAAAATATACATGCCATGGTTAAAAATAAAACTACTATAAATTAATGTATTTATCATAAATAACAAACTGCATATTTTCCATGAAAATACACATTAAGATTTTTGAACACTCAGGACAATTTTTGTTGTCTTTTTCCTTACGACATCCTTCTTCTAATTGAACAAATATTGGACATCGTCTTTCCTTGACATCAAAGAGCAAACATCGCATGTACTATTAGTATTTAAAGGTTGTAAACATATGCCTATATAAACATAAAATGTATAATATGCAAGTATAATTAAAACCAAATTTATATATAAGTTTACTTTAAAAATAGCCCGGCGTAGATTTGCTTCAGGTCTGTAGCTCTCAGGTCGTCCATCCCTATCTTTGTTTCAGACCGGGAGCTACAAGCAGGCACTTAGAAGTAGATATATATTTTTTTGAAAACATAGTTGATAGACTTCACCTGCCAGATTTCAGAATATGATATATACAGGTACTACAGTTCATGTAATTATTTATCTTAATGTTGTCCTCCTTACAAGCTTACGCACTTTAATGTTAGATTAAGATTTTATCGAGAGCTTTGTGTAAAATGTTAATTTTATAAATAGATTAACCATCTTTTCTATATATGATTTAAAAATGAAACCAAAAACTGGCAGCTTTAAGTGAGCGTGCAAACAAAGTTCTCAAAACAGTACATTCATTTAGACTTTTCAAAATTATGTCGTTACAAACAAGCTAGTTATTTTTGTTATAAAAGTGGTAACTTTGATAATTTGAAAAGGATCATTCAGTATTTAATTTCATTGTTCAGTGTCATTCCGTTGTGAAATTTCTAAATGTTTTTAAAATGTTACAATTTATTGTAAGTGTCAAACATTTATGATCGAGATATTTTGAATTAAGAACATATAAGTTAGGGTTTTTCGTGCGTTCTTAACTTTTAAAATTACTTGGAAATTATCTCCTTATTAAAAATACATAGAAATCAAACAATACTATTGTCTTCATAAGCATGGCTCTCGGATTGTAGAATATTTGATACAAGAGGGAGTATTGATTTATATATCGTTCAATATGGCTGTGAATAATTATATGTACGGAACCATACGGCTGGAACCAATCAAACACGTTGTTTTGCTTCACCAACTGACACCCTGATAAACCAAGATTTTATATGACCCAAAACACGCTCAATCAAGTGACGGTATCGATTTTTTAAAAGACGGACAATGTGGGATGACAGACCGTGCTCTTACCTGAACGCATTAATTTGTAAAAAGTATTTTCTGATTTGCAAGTTTGGTATTTTTTGCTTTCGTTGTCTTAACAAATGAATATATTGTTAAAAAACTTGATTAAAATAATTATAAATTACAGTTTCGTGTGGGGTTTTTTTCTTTTATTGTTTTCACATAGTTTATTTAATTTATTCAATAATTTAATACTTTCTCTTTTTGACCCCGTCAATGAAGCCCCGAGGGTTGTTAGTCGTCATAGATTTAACAATTTATATTTTTTTTTCATCCTGCGTATGCTTCAAACCAAAAATGGTTATAATTGGTCTTGTAGTTTTCAAGAAACAGTTACAAATGTAAAATTGTTAATACACGACGACGGACAAAAACCGATTGCAATAGATTGCCTGAGTGACTCAGGTGACCTAAAAAAACCTGGTAAAACTATTTAACACTAATTTGACGGAGGTGAATAAAAAATGAATTTATAATCAAAGAATATACATATGAACATAATCAACAACATACGTCATACAATTTAGAATATTTACATTCCACGTTTTTTAGCTTGTAAAGTGTGCGGAAAGCTACTGCAATTATAACACTGTCACACACATAGATCACTGAAAGGTTAAAATGTCAAACGTTAAAAACGTTACATTCCACGTTTTTTAGCTTGTAAAGTGTGCGGAAAGCTACTGCAATTATAACACTGAAAGGTTAAAATGTCGAAGGTTAAAAACGTTGAACGCTGTAAAATACAACGTCACAAGCGAAAATGAAAGTTCACGTTTGTACCTTTTACAGTGGCTCTTTCGTTTACCACATTTGCAGACAAGGCAAGAAGTTAAGAAAAATGTAAATATAAGCTTACGCGCGTTACTCAGTTTGTATGCACACACACTGCTGCAGTTATGAGACTATATCTTAAAAAAATGATTCATTGCTTAAATACTGACATTCCACATATTTTTGCATGTAAAGTGTTTGGAAAGCTACGGCAGTTATTTAAGAAATAAACAACGTTATTTAGTGAACATCGCGTTAAGAATAGCAATTGTCTGCTGGCATATTCCATGATGCGCGATACTCAAGTTGTGTGCACACACCGCTGCAGTTATGAGACTGTATCTTTAAAAAAAATAATGAGTGAATGCTTTATTAACTAATGGTTTGAACATCGTCGACACTGATATACGTTAGTCTGATTTGTTTCCCGATCGGGTGCTACAGACATTCAGATTTAATAGTACTGTAAATTCCTTATTTTATGCAAGTAATTAGTTCTGCAATTTCACTCTTTGTATTAAATCGTAAGAATACCAAACTTTTTTTTTCATAATTTCATATACTTTAAAGCTCTGAAAAATCAAAGCAAAATTTCTTTTAAAATCCGCAAGTATATCTTATCGCAATTTTATGCGGATATTGAATCCCCATGTTTTATATTGAATCAGTATACGTATATTATCATTGTTCTCACGTTGCTTTTGCTCCGTTTATGTTAATTTTTTCTCTCTTGATCAGCATAAGTCATAGTAGAATGACATTTCCCCACCGAACATGATTCAATTGCAATGACTCCGGATTTAACTTGATTTTGAAGACATGCAATGGTTATACTACATGTACTCTCAAATCCAGAAAGCTCCAACGCAGTGTCAACTAGGGTCTGGCTGAAAACAATACAGAGCAATTAATTTATCAAACTCAATTGTTCATGCCGATAAACGTGATCTGTATTAGGAATGATATCTTTAAATAACAACAACAAACCTTATTCACCAATGAGATAATCCTAAAAACAAAAAGAGCATAACCATCTTACATGTAACACATTTTCGAAAAAGCAAACTGCTCGTTTTGTCCGGGGCTCGAGACATCGATAATTAAATGATTGAATTATGAAATTAACTCTCTATCCTTCTCTCTCTCTCTCTCTCTCTCTCTCTCTCTCTCTCTCTCTCTCTCTCTCTCTCTCTCTCTCTCTCTCTCTCTCTACTTGGCTGAAATACATATGCTACATGTACAATATAATGATCTCTGTCATTATAATGTCAGAACATTAGTATGGACTTGATCGCATTTACTTATTAGGACGAGAATGTTGTAGCACAATGTCTGTGCATATAAAGTGAAGGTGCGGGAAACACCGCTCTTCGTTAGTCCTTTGGAGGCTGTCTTTCTCAGTTTCTGTCCAGTCATTTTATACAGGTTGGGACACGGGCTACTCCCCATGTAGAGGAAGAGACTTTCCAGTAATACCTTGGCTAGGGCGCCCGCCAGCTGTGTGCATGTTTGAAATAAGATCTTGAGGATCTATATAAACTAAATATCATAAGGATTCACATGACAACAAATGAGCGTTATGATAGAATAAAGGAACCAAAAAAAAATTATATTAGATCTTTACAGCGATAGTCATGACAAAATCCTACACATGATGTCTCTTTTATACATTATTTAATTGCAATGTCTAGCTAACTCATATTCTTGATAAAGCTTGATAACGATCGAATAATGTGTAAATAAACAGATATATAACCGTGCGTCCGAGCGCCGTGTATACCTGTACATGCTCGTGACAACGAGATACGTACAGATATACCCGAAAAGGTAGACACCCCCCCCCCCCCCCCCCCTTTTGCGCTTGTGACTTATTGACTATACAGTCAGGAATTAATATTTAAACTATAATTAATGGCGGATCCGGAAGCATGGATGAAATATTCATGTGATGTATTTGCTCGTGGTGTAGAAGGGGATATTTGAAGATAATGGAGAGATATGGCGGCCGACATTAACAACACGCTGTGACTGTGACTTGCAGTGTGATCAGTCTAGCGTTTATTTGAAGTTCAAATTTTAATTCTACTTCCGCGTTTAAATCCATCGAATCAACATTCATTTGAAAACGTGAAGTTGACCATGGACCCAGGTAACTATCAGTCGGTAAGTATTGTTTTGATGAGCCGGTCAAATTTGATTGATAAATAGATAAAGTTTAACTATTGTATTAGATAACAGGCATTGGGTTCATATATAAAACTACTGCTGTACGATTTAAAAATTACATACACTCACTGACGTGCATCAGGTAAAGTTTACAGGTAAACATTTCTCCGTTGATATATACATTTAAATATACATTGCACTTTGTACACACTAGATGAAATTTTTAAACGCAAAAGTTATTATTCTTGATCCTAATTATGATCCGTTTATAAATGTTGAAAGGATAAAGCAGTGGGCATTTTGTTGTTATTTGAAAATGTCACATCTTTAATTTGTAGGTGGCATATTTAACTTGCTCCATCAGATTCAACATTTGTAAATATAACGATTTCTTTTCATTCCCCTACCTGAGCATAGTCTTATCGCGGTTTGTTTGTCATTCTGTCCCCACTTCATTTTCCAGATTTTTTGTTTTTATGGTTTTGCTAATTCATTTCTTGGTAGCCTACAAATTTAGTATGAATATTTTTACTTCTAACCAGCATGTGTAAATGTGATTTTGTTTATAATCAAGCTTAATTAAGGTTCTACATCTAATATGAATGTGAGAAAAGAGAAGACGCAGCCATATAATTCCATCCAACAATTATTGTAATAATGTAATTATTACTCATAGAGATCGACTTGCGCTACTTTTTATTCTCTGGTTTTAAAGTTATTATTTTTGTTGGTTTGTTTTTTTTTTTTTTTAAATATCTTCATGATTTGGTTACTACTTAAATGATACTAGTAACAAACGACGGGTTTGTCGTTAAAAACATCTTAATAAATGTAACTTGCAAAAAAAGGAATGAATAGAAAAAAACATTGTGCCAAAGACTCATTCATAATGAAGTGATTCTAAACATGCTTGATCAGATATCGACTATGATGTTTATGCTATTTGAGAGAATAAATGTAAACCTAGATTGAAACTATGAAAACGACTTCTACCACATTCAGCTTGAGTAAGTGGTGAGGATTTAAGCAAGGACGTTTTTATAATGTACACTGAGTTAATATCCAGGGGTATGATAAAAACATAAGGAAATATTACAACTGTATATATTGTAAACAACTGTTTAAGTTAAAGACAGTTGAATCTAGCTAAAATCAATATAACGATTATTTTTTAACAATAAAATGCTTTCTTTAGTAATTCATGTGGAATATCAAGGTAGCGACATTGCAGAAAAAATATACGCGGGTTATGTTTTTTTTCTGAAATGATTTCTATCTTCATAACCTACATGAATCATCAAAGAAAACAATTTGATATTTATATTTCCATCTTTCTTTTAACACAATAAATGAATTTGTCGTAAAAATATGTGAAAGTAACTAAGTTATTGTTAATGTACATCAGTGCGCAAGATAAAAGAAATAGCCAAATGGTCTTATATGAGAATTTCTGACATCAGCAAAGTTCGTGCAAGTCGTAATTTTTCTTAGGTTGCTGAAGGTTTCGACTGATCAATAAACTGCATATTAGAACTGCATTGTGTAGATTTCAGTCCTGTCAGTTTATACAGAGCCGAGAATTACAATTAATTTCCGTGAGAAATAGAGGGAATGTAAATACATGTATATATGTGTAGAATATTTGTACATTTTATTTTTCTTGGAAAGTATCAGCGGCAGTTGTTATTATTTCATATTTTTTTTTACACGTACAGCGACTTTGACCTGGCCAAGGAACCATGAATTTTAGATGATATTACTTTTGATCCCATTCTCACTCTTTTTTATAGGAATAAATAATGGAAAAGTGAGCCTGAAATCGAAAGTAAGCTCATCTAAATTTAATGGGAAGTTCGATGGCCCCGGTCCTTGCCATTTGCGATAAGTGTTACACGTTCGTTTGAACAGTAATTTTTCACTCAAACAGTTAAAAATTAAAAAAGTGACATTTTGTAGATTGTATCCGACCCACTACCAACCGTTGATGAGCGGGCTGAACTTACCGGACAATACATGATGGCTTCACCGGAAGTAAAAGTAAAAAGAAAGGAGGAAGAGGTTGATGTGTCTTATCTTAGTGTAAAGAAACAATCTAAAATAGAGCGATGTACAAACAAGAATACACCGCATCAGGGACCCACGAAACTCATTGTGATACTGAAATGGGCCACTACCATGATATTCGCTGCAGTATTATTGGCGAGCCTCGTTGTGAGTAAAATTACATTGCTAGGTCTTGTACAGGGCCTGAAAATCGAGAAAGAAGTGACCAGTCGGAACTATCAGGCTTTCTTCATGTGTCTTATTACACTTGTGGCACCAAACGTGATATCTCTATTGAGGTCTGTTTGGAACATTATTGGACGGAGTGATATACCCTGGCCAAACCAGAAGGCAGTAACACTGGTAAGTTATGGAGCTTTGATGTACATTTTAATGTACATAGATCATGTACATAGATCATTTCTTTACGACATTTCAATACCAATAGAAATGTCTGCCACTGCGGTTATATAGCTGAGTGTTATATTATTTGTTCATACTCATCGATTCAATATCTTTGAATTTACATACGATGCAAAGTTTTGAGTTTGACTCAATATAAAGTCAAAATTTCAACAGAAATAAATCAATGATTGATTTACAAAATAACATATTTTTCACAGCATATCACTTTCCTTGTTTCCTTTTAGATTGCTTTGACAGCAGCGTTAGAATCGACTGGTCTATGTATCGTTATATTCAAAACTCTGGCCTCGGGTTCACCAGCCTCGGGAATCAGTGCGATGCAGATCGGGTTCGTCCTTCCTATATTGTTCCATATCAAAAAGGGAAATCGTGACATTTTATTTTTCCGCACGTTTTCGCTCATCTCAATGATGTTGGCCTTTGCAGGAGTTGGACTTGTAATATATATTTACGTGAAAAAATCAAATGAGGATGCATGGAGTCTTGTTGGCGTTGTTATCGTGTTTTTGTCAATGTTTCCGTATCTAAATAAGAAAATCTATGGTCTCACAAGAACCCCTGTTTCAACTGTGGACCAACAGATACCAACAGGGTCAATAAACAGAAGTAATTCTTCCGGACATTTTTCTCAAGGTCCTTCATCGGGTTCGGACTATAATTCTTTCAATTCAATGTCAAGCGGTATATCTATAGCTAGCAAAACTACTGATCCCGATCCAATTAACAATATAACATCCGACAATGCAGTGGTATGGAAAACACTTCTTATTTCTTCTTTGTTTAAAATTATATTCATATTTGCAATAAGTTCGCTTCTTGTACAGTATGGTATGGGAAACATGAGTTTCATAGACGCCTGGAACTTTAATTTGAAGTGGAACACTGATGGACTATTTTGGTCCTTTATAGTACACATTACCACAAGTGTTCTTGCGTACGTCACCGCAGTGTTCGCGTGTCACACGTGCATGGATCGCGGAGCCTTCGTGATTCCTCTTATATTTTCGTCACCCGTTTCCTGTGTTTTGCTTGTAGTCTCGATTTCATGTAATTATATTCGTGACGTCTTGGACGGGACTAGTGATTACTGTGAGAGTAGTTCATACATAGGATTCAGTGTTGGTGCGATGGCATTTACTACTTTGTCAATTTGTTTGGTTTATGGCAGGCTTTTCTGGAGCGTCAAAAGACTGGTGCTACTTAAAGAAATACAGGTGTGTATAAAAACCATACCATGCACAACTCAGTGACCAACTTTATTTTCAAATCGATAGTAACAAGAATACATTAAATTTGCCATTCGCGTTTAATAAAACTTTCTTGGGTTTTATTTTTTTACAAATTGATTAATACATGTTTATCCCCTTTAAGCAATGCTGATACGTGTTTTTTTATTCCTTTGAAATTGCCTTTTTTTTACCAAGACTAACCATATCATTTCGAATTCAATACTGTGTATTCTTGAACACTTGTACATTGATAATTAACTTTAGCACGAGAAACATATATCTATGTAAGGTACTGATGTTTTATATTGGGTCGTCTAGGTTATGTTGCCCCCTTCTTTTGACACACTACTATATTGATAATCTATTACTGGTATTTTTAGTTGTTTTGGTTACCTACCTACAACAGTATCATGCTGGAACAGTGGATGTACCTAAACAGGAAGTTAAGCCAGGAAACAGAAGATGAAAACGAGACCTTGACGAGAGCAGACGAGAAAACCCGAGTGTACATTTGCACAACAATGTACCGTGAGGTAGCATGCTTAAACAATAGTAAGTGTCCTATGCTGGACAAAACAGTAACGGCAAATTATAACTTTAGGTTGTGTTGATCTATTACAGAGTAGAAAAGAGATGCAACAGTTGTTGGAGTCTATCGGAAAGATCAGTCAAGCCACGTCAGACAAAGCAAAGATCCATTTCGAGTCTCATATTTTCTTAGACGGCGCTGTCAGAGGCGACGAACTGACCGAATTTGCTCTACAGCTAATTAGTTTGCTGAAAGAGGCTCTCCGTGAGTAGAGAGAGAGAGAGAGAGAGAGAGAGAGAGAGAGAGAGAGAGAGAGATAAAATGTTTAGAGTTAAAACTACTTAATTGAAAAAAAACAAGGATCTTTTATAAGATTACATATTAAAATATGATTATCAATCATTTGATATCCTTTGCTGCACATGTCTTGAGCAATTTTTTTTTACTACACCAGACATTGATGACATATTAACATGTACGAAAACGGCAACACCTTACGGACTACGACTGGGCTGGAAAATTCCGGGTCCCTGTGGAATGACGTTTACTATACACATGAAAGATCCAAAAAAGGTACAGAAACACACTATTAAATACAGCTTATTTTCTCAACTTTGGCTTAATATGTAGTCTTAATTTCAGGTTAAGAAAAAGAAGAGATGGAGTCAGATAATGTATATGTCCTATGTTCTTGATTTCCTAAGCAAGCAGCACGTGGACCGTGATGGAAATCCGATTGGTAAGTAAAAACAGTTTAAAATAGGTAGATACTACCACTGGTAGCGCAATATAACATTATTATGTATTGTATAAATGGTTATTTTTGCCCTGCGTTAGTTTCGTCATGGTCATGATATGAGGAATTAAGGGGAATGATGATTTGAGAATGTTTTAACAGTAAAAGACTCCGATTGCTTCATCTTGACGACGGATGCCGACGTTAAATTCACACCCGAATCAGTAGAGGCTCTCCTTGATCTGATGAAGAGAGACAACTCCGTTGGAGCTGTGTGCGCGCGCACATATCCACTCGGAGAAGGCCCACTTGTGTGGTACCAGAAATTCGAATACGCAATCGGACATTGGTTTCAAAAGGTAAGGATATTAGTTATTCATTTACTTTTTTGCATTTAAAGAAAAGTCTCCAGCTACACAATAGGTGCTGAACTGTAGCTTCGCGGGGAATTAGGGTTGAAGAATCGTGGATTTACTACCCTAATTTAGGTTAATTACTCAAAAACCGAGTGCAAAATTTTGTGCCTAATAAATAAATAGATTTTATATGAGTGGATCTGTGGCTCCGCGATCTGTCATCCAAAATTTCCCCTGGAGCTACAGTCCTGCAGCTAGCTATTCAGATAACAAGAGTACTAATTTAATCTTACTGATTAGATGTAACAATGACGATGACGATAAGTAAAACGACGATGGAAATAATAGATTTATAAATTTAAAATGGTGTACTTTCAGGCTGCGGAACACGTACTGGGGTCTGTATTGTGCGCCCCTGGATGCTTTAGTGTCTACAGATGCTCAGCTCTGAAGGATATCATACCAACGTACGCTTCCAGTGTTGAAAGAGCGTTTGAATTTCTAATTAAAGACATGGGCGAGGACAGATGGCTATGTACACTCATGGTCAGTGGGTTTTTTAACCAATAAATACAATAACTTACAATATATACCTTTTTATTTTAACAAAAATATTTAGTAAACAACCTAAATATTTTTGTTCTTTCGGCGGCACGATTTTGAGTTTTCCTTTACATTTACAGGAACTAATGTGTGCCAAATCGATATTCTATTTAATTTTAGTCTTAAATTACACTGATTTAACGGCAAGTTGTTTGTAACTTACATGTACTAAGGGGTTTGTGGATAAAAAAAAGAACATAAGTTTTATTTTAATGATTCAGGCGGATTGTTGTTCATGTAATACATACATAGACGGTTTAGCTGATCGAGTTGTTTTTAAGTGTGATCGATTTGATGATTTTTGAGGCTTTTTGATTGAGTAATTTTTCAATCTTTTTTATCAGTATATCTTGAAGGTTTTAGCGTCTTAAAGTATTCTTGTTTTTAAACATGAACAGAGTGAGTTGCAGATAAAAATTGATTTACATATGTAATTCTTGGTATAATTTAATAATTTTTGGCAGCATGCTATTTACTCATTCCGGTGGCAGATCGAATTCTTTTTCTTTTCTTTTTTAATTCTTGCAAAGTTTTATTTGATATGATGGCATGTTGTTTTAATCTCACAGGTACAGAGCGGGTGGAGGATCGAGTATTGTGCCGCTTCTGAAAACGAGACATACTGTCCCGAGGAATTTGAAGAATTCTACAAACAGAGACGCCGCTGGATCGCCTCTACCCTGGCTAACATTATCTCTCTGATCAAGGAGTGGAACTTGATTCGAACCCTCAACCACCGAGTGTCCTACTTGTTCTGTATATATCAGATATTTCTCCTGACCTCTACTTTTATAGGCCCTAGTACGGTCATCATCATTGTCGCAGGTAAGTAGTGGAATATAACAATACCTTTTTACATTTTCATTTATATTGTTTTATTCTTCGTCAGTATCATTATCCAATTAATATGGAACACCAATTTTTGATCATTGATACGAGACTCCGTGTTGTTATTGTCATGGGACACCATTTTTAAGCTCTACTCTGTCCCAAGATATCCTCGATAAATTTTTTGCTGAGCAACTTGATATTTATAAATGCTTCAGGGTTCAAACGATGTTCGTTCAAACTTACGACACATTTCCATGATTTCTCCTTTGGAACGCCCCTTGTCAGCTTGTAGCATTTCAGGTTTTAATACACGGCTAAAAAAACGAAGATTATGTATTCAAACAGACCCGGATGATAACTTTGAAAAAGTGTGCGCTGAGTGAATAATGATGATGAGTCAATGAAGTTATCTTGGATATTTCGATCCCGTATATTTTCCCTTTCATCTATTTCAATTGCACTTCTTTTAAAATTATGTGCATTTTTCTTAAAAATCGTCAAAATGTGCTGCATAAATATCATTGGACAGTTTAAAAACTGATACGATATTATTAAATTGCATATTTATCATTTGACCTTTATTCATGGACATAATTTGTTATAATAATAGACCCCCCCCCCAACATAAGATATTTAAAGAGTTCTGTTTCTGTGTTTTGTAGGTGGTCTGAATTATGCCTGGGATATAAACGTCGTTTGGGTAGTGGTTTTACAGATCCTCGTTTGTGTCATATATGCCGGAATATGTCTGTTCATGAACGAAACATGGCAAATGCAGGTGAAATAGTTGCTATACCCCTGTGCATCTTGAATGATAAGTTATACAACAAATACTAAGCATTCATATATTGAAGAACATAATGATTGATTAATGTGAAAATATTTTTTTTCGGAGAGGGTGGGGCTGAAGGGGATTTTTAAAAAAAATATTACATGTAAATTAAGTAAGTGTGAATTTTTCAGAGCTATAAAAGGCTGGGGGTCCTATATGCATAAAAACGAAATTCGTAGGAACATTTTTTACTTGCATGTCAGATACATCAATTCGTACGCAGATGTTGTAATATTGATGTAATTTTAATCGTTTAGTCTATGCATATGTCAATTCTAATTTCACAAAAAGTAATCTTTATCATGTCCCTAATATTGATTTTAAGATAAGCTTTTTATTTACACACTGTTTTTTATGTAATTATATGTCGACGGAGCTACATCGTTACCGCGGCTGAGCTGTTTGGCAAAAAATATGACACAAAAAGTGTTTACCTATTTTTTTGGTTTCTGTTTATCATATCGATGCCGCTAATAAGTTCATGTGCATGTATCGTCGTTCAGTATTTCTCTATCGAAAGAATTAATTGTTTTGTAGGTATTGAGCTTTATATTTTACTTTCTATATAAGAATTTTCGTGAAGATCGGTAAACGAGGTCTGACACTTTTTTGAGTATAGTTAATCCTCTCCTACCGTGTATCAATCCTATTGTATCCTACATGTATCGTTTATTGTGTGTGAATTCTATACCATCGATGGATTACATGTATCATGTGCACGATAAGTTGAATGTACAGTTGCACATGTAGAAAAATCGGGTAATTTTAATTAAAGCAAATACACTTAATTATTTGCGTTTCAGAAAAAATTGGTCAATTATTGGGTAATCCATGTTATTTCTCTTTATTCTAGTCCGGCAAAATCATCACGTTCCTGTACGCCGTTGTCATGACAGCGGTCGTGGTGGGAATCGCTGAACAGGTAGCAGAGGATCTGATCGCTCTTAGCCCCAGTACCAAGACGGAAGTCAAGAACAACATCACTGTTACTATAACAACCGAATTACCAGCGGGAGGTAATTTGACTCTGAACAATGAACTGTATATCTTCTGTCACAAAGTATCACTTCTTTCCTCTATCTCCTACTTGCGATATTATGATATTATCAGACTGTATATATATATGATTTTTTTTGCGGAATGTCACATTTGCTTTGTAAGATTTGTAAGAAAAAGACCCCAAAACATGTTGCTAAGACTTCACGTTCAACACTTGAAGTTTGTTAATCATTTCTCTAACACTGCTTCAATCTTTAATCTAAATGTACCTTTAAACATGCATTAGTCTGAATTTTTTTTTTACTTGTTCAAATGTCTTCCAGCGATCAGCGACGATTTCCCCGTGTCTTTCGTCACCCTGTATCTTGGTCTTTTGATCGCTGTGTTTCTACTTACCGGAATGCTTCATCCGTCAGAGTTCAGCTGTCTGCTGAACGGCATCACCTACCTCCTCTGTCTGCCATCCGGGTACTTAGTGCTCAATATATACAGCGTTGTCAATATAACCGATAGATCCTGGGGTAAATCTACCTTAACGTTTCTACTTATATATTAATTCAATCGGAAAATCAGTTTCTAATGTAAAGGTATTGATGCTAATTAAATGTTTGTATATATGAGTTAAAGGGGCATTGTCACGATTTTGGTCAAATTATATTTTTCTGCTTTTATTATTTGCAATGCTTTAGGAATGCATTTCCAATGACAAATGAAATTAAAGAGTCAGAAGGAAGTTATAAGCAAGATACAGGGCTCAGAAGTCTTTTTCATGTAAACAAGGCTCGTGCCCTGTTTTGTTTACATTAGTTAAATATACAGGTAAAAATTCTTTTTCAAGTTGATTTTTCCATCTTCTTATTCATTTTAAGCATAAATAAACAGATTTTAACGTTTACCACATTCATTTCGGTCTAAAACTTTCACTTCAACGTTCAAAATGTAAACAAAAACTTTGCTTACATAGCAAAGAATTGTAAGCTCTGTAACTCGCTTATAATTCAACGAATGACACTTAAATTTTGGTTGCCTATTAAAAATTCCCCACTGAAGCATTGTAAACATTAAAATCGGGAAAATAATTTTTGGCCAAAATCGTGACCATGCCCCTTTAACAAGAACCTAATTAATATGTTGATGTATAAAGGGACACGAGAAGAGAAGGAACACAATAGTTTAAAGAAGACGAAGCCCTGGTACGATGGTCTGGAGACAGTGATGAGGAAAATATTCTTGTAAGTGACGCCTTCCAATTTGAAAAACCTAATATAAATAATATTTTAAAAAAATACCCTATGATATATTGTAGGCTTTACCTGTTGATTGTCCTGAATGACCTCATAAAGATAAAGAAAAATAAAGAAAAGAAAATTTTACATTCAACATCTGTTCTTGAACTTGTTTTATTGATTGCATTTCTTTACACAAGTAACACCCATGTGCTTACCCACGCACCTAAGTTGGTTCTTCTGTGTTGCAGTCTATTATTCATGGGGGAAAAATATGACCTGGTGTTTTTACATCACATCTCGCATCATTCTAATTATTTGTTGGCAATATTTGTAGCTGTTTTGATAAGAAGGAAACACAAGAAAACCCATTGAACGTGGACATGCAAGACGAAAATCTAAAACGGAAAAGAAAGGATTCCGATAAAGATTCAGGTCAACCACAAAATCTATCAAAAAGCTTGGGTCCGGGGTTTAAATTCGGCGGTAAATAGTTGCTTATATTGTATCGCTTGCAAATGATATTACATTTTTATTTAAATATATACAAAAATTGTCAATAGGTTTCTTTAAAATAAGTTGGTTCTTGGTCTAGATATTTCTTTTTTAATCCACCAAACCTTGTTTAAGTTTTATTATAGTGTATGTATGTTATGTTTTATTTAGTTCGATTGTCACAAAACTGTACTTGTTTCATTTTTAGCTCACCTGAGCTGAAGCTCAAGTGAGCTTTTCTGATCAAAATTTGTCCGTTGTCTGTCGTCGTTGGCGTTAGCGTTGTAAACTTTTCACATTTTCATCTTCTTCTCCAGAACCACTGGGCAGATTTCAACCAAACTTGGCACAAAGCATAACTGGGTGAAAGGGATTCAAGTTTGTTCAAAAGAAGGGCCACACCCTCTTAAAAGGGTAGATAATTTAGAATTATTGAAATAAGAAGGTATTTTTCAAAAATCTTCTTCTCAAAAACTATTAGGCCAGAAAAGCTGTAAAAGTTTGTTCAAATCATGGTCCCCGGGGGTAGGGTGGGGCCACAATGGGGGGATGAATTTTTACATAGGAATATATAGAGAAAATCTTTAAAATATTCTTCTTAAAAACTTTTAGGCCAGGAAAGCTCAATTGGAGTGGAAGCATCCTCAGATAGTGTAGATTCAATTTTGGTTAAATCGTGTGAAAGCGGGTTGTGCAGATTAAAGTTTAACCAAACCATGATTCCCTAGAGAAAAGTGGGGCCACAAAGTGGGGAGGGGGGTTATATAGGAATAGAGAAAAATCTTCTTACAGGTACAACAACAAAAGGGGCTTGGTATTTACCATAAAAATATGTGGATAAAAATCGGCAGATATTTTAAATGTTTTGAGCAATATCTTCTGTACTTAGTTGTCAGGATATTTTGATTTTGATACTATAATGCTAATTTGATCAGAGTTAAGGCTATTGTTCCTCAGGTTAGCGATGGGCCTTTTGTTATGATATTATCTTGAAATACTTTGTTGTCCAACGAATGCACTTTTTAATGTAAATACTTCAAAAAAAAAATAAATAAACGGACGAGTTCGGTTATGAAACTGATTTGAGTACTTTCATTTGGACAATAGCTAAATCTGGAAAAGTGATGACCAAAATATTGTAAACAGTGTAAAGATATATACACAGTGAAAGGAGCCATGTGTAGTTCATATATAGATAGCGAAAAATCCGGACATATGAGGGTTGTTAGAAAAGTTCGCGGACAAGTTCTATTGTGAGCGGACTATTCACATGATACCAGCGAAACTTTTAAGATTTAATCTTGACGCATTTCCTAAGAAATATATAATGATTTGTTTGTTTTATATTCACCATTAAGAATATACAGCTTAATTATTTTGATAAGATATGCTTTACGTAGCATGTCCGTTTTTTGTTTTTTTTTTAATTTTTTATATTTTGTACGCATTTTTCCTTTCTAAGAAAATGTACCGTTTAAACGCATAAAAATAAGCGATATTTCATATGACGTCACAATAACTTATGAAGGCCATTTTGTGAAAGTTTCAATTAAATTGAAGAATTCCTGACCGTTTTATCGCCGAAATTGGACGAATAACGCTTGAAAAATGAGTCAAAAACATTGACGTCAGTAGATATCTTGGAGCACCAGACCTACATTTAATTTTGTGTGCACGTAGGAAAATCTCTGATTGAGACAAAAAGGTTCTTAGATACTGCTATTTTTATAGGACAAAGGTTTACAATTAGAATCGCGGAGGTTTAAACATGGAAGAACTGATCTTTTTAGCTCTTGCAGCACCCCAACCCCCATACAGAACGGATCTTGCACCTATAGATTTCGCTTTTTTTTTTACTTATCTAAGTGGAAACTGCGTGGACAGAGGTTTTTGGACCTAAATGATCAACGATATGCCACAAAAGACATTATACAAAAACTTGACAAATAATGGTATGAACGTGCATTTTATAATTCAGTTAAATGAATTGAAAAGTGTGTGAAACTGAAAGGTGTTTACTTTGAAAAAGCGTATCATGTTTGACTTTCAGTTGTTTGACGTCACCTGACGTCATGGAAGTATGAAATGGTGCTCCGTAAATCTAATTCATGCAAAGTAAAAATCGCTGTATCTTTTGAAAAAAAAATCAAATTCATAGGATTTTTGGCATACTATTTTCAATTTAATGATCTATATATTTCATTTAATAAAACATACGCCATCCTACAAAGTACACAGTAATTTTGCCGTAAATCACTTTGTCCGCGAACTTTTCTAACAACCCTCGTATAAATAAACTGTATTTAAATTTCAAAGCATAATTCTTACCGCTGCTGCATCCTATTACCTGTAAATATGAAATGATAATAAGGACTCCAATGCTGTAATGTAATCTTTGTGGGTCTGTCACTTTTATCTTATTGCTGAACATGTTTGTTTAACTATCTTTTTTTTACAAAACGTAAATGATTTTAAATAGTTTAATGAATAGAATTATATTAAACCACCTTGTTCGACCTGATGTGTGTAAAAATATTACAATTTATCGTCTATCGTGTTTAATTATTCTTATAGGTAAAAGTTTATCTAGATCTCATAGCATTGAACAGAGAATGGAACAGGTAAACGAAGAGGAAGACTTAGGTAATAACTTTGAATATACTTAAATTTACGTTTCAGTCTGTTTATCACCAAATGTATCCTATATAATACTTCCGAAAAGTAAATACCTATATATTAGGTAGGTTTAAGCGATAACTTTAAATACGGAAACCGTATATGTATTTGCTCACGTGTTGTTTGAATACCAAGGAAGCCATTATGATACTTAATGCCTCACAAATAAGTAATCAAAGAAGTCAAAAACTAGTTTTATATCAGTCCTTAAAATTATTGAGTTAAAAAGGATTGTCTAAGGTTTAGTAGCGTTTCAAAATTTTCCGGTTTAGTTAACATTTGTATTTAAGAAAAAAATCCAAAATTTGAGTTTCATATCAGCATGGCAGGGGAAATTCAGTGTTTATGTCTTTTAAAACATATCATGCAAATTAAAATAAAACGTATAAGAAATGTGATGTGAGTAAATAATGGTAATTAAAAAAAAACCCCGATCATTTTATGATTTAACGATAGTTTCCTCCATGGTATGTTAAAATTTTGTACGAGTCTAAACATAAACACTCTTCTCAAATTCATACCAAATGTTCATTATAAAACTAACGAAGTTACATTGTACAAAGATTAACATATTATTAACTAAGATATAAACAATAGGATACGATGTTTCTTATATTGGTATTCTAAAAGATCATATTGCGTTTAAACCGTACCCGGCGATATTATTTGGGTTGATACTATTAATATCGTAGAGTTAATATAAAGTAAGGCATTTAAGCCAAAACAAACTATTTATTTTGCAGTGAAAAAAAATTAAACGGGGCCTTTAAGCCTTTTAGCATGCCCTGAATGTACAAACTCTTATTAGGGCGTCAACAAGTCAGGGCTGATTATCTTTTCTAGTTGTCAGACCTGGTTTCTGACGAGTTTCATTTATCTTTCTTTTTATATTTTGAAAAACGAAACACTTTCAGTATATATTACTGTCAATATAACATTTGTATATTCTGCCTAGCTTTAGTCTCATACATTAAATGCATAAGCTATCTGGAAACCCCAACCCCCACCCCCTTACATAGTAAAATGTATGCTTAACACATTAATTTTTTCTGGGTTTCATCAAGAGATACATATTGTTAGATGTCAGTCATAAAACTGAGAAAACTTATTTTGATATATCAAACCTTAGTATTAACAATGTTTTAGGTGCATTACATTATTTGTAGATGTTGAAGAGGAGTCCTACAGTGATGAGGAGGCGGAGTTATACGATGAGCTAGATCCTACTCCTGTGGAGGAATGGCTTCCCAAAGACATGAAGGTATGTAAAGGAAAGTATGTAAGTGAGTGAGACAATGCGGGATTGTATGGCTGTTGTACGTTTTAGCGTGCACACACACACACACACACAGAGAGAGAGAGAGAGAGAGAGAGAGAGAGAGAGAGAGAGAGAGAATATGCATCATGAAAAATTTTGAGAATTCGACTTCAATTTACACTTAGGAAAAAGTTTCAGCAACATGTTCAAAGTCCTCTTAAACACGTATTATGTGTTTAAAGCATTATGCCAAGTGTTACCTTTAAATGATATTTATATACACATTAATTCCACATTTGTTAATACAACGTATATGATTATGTTTTACTTTTTAGCTCACCTGAGCTGAAAGCTCAAGTGAGCTCTTTTGATCACATTTTGTCTGTCCTTCGTCTGTCCGTCTGTCTGTCTGTCCGTCCCTCCGTCCGTCTCCAAACTTTTCACATTTTCAACATCTTCTCAAGAACCACTGGGACAATTTCAACCAAACTTGGCACAAAGCATCCTTACATGTAGCCTAAGGGGATTCAAAGTTGTGAAAATTAAGGACCAAGCCCTCTTACAAGGGGAGATAATTAAGAATTAATGAAAATTTTCGAGAAATTTTCAAAAATCTTCTCCCAAGAATCATTTGGTCAGGAAAGCTGAAACTTATTTGGGAGCATCCTTAGGTAGTGTAAATTCAAAGTTGTGAAAATTATGACTCCTAGGGGTAGGATGGGGCCACAATGGGGGGATCGATTTTTTACATATTAATATATAGAGTAAATTTTTAAAGATCTTCTTCTCAAAAACCTTTAGGCCAGAAAAGCTGAAACTTATGTGGAAGCATCCTAAAGTAGTGTAAATTTAAAGTTGTGAAAATCATGACCCCCGGGGGTAGGGTGGGGCCACAATGGGGGGTCGAATTTATACATATGAATATATAGTGTATTTTTAAAAATCATTTTCTCAAAAACCATTTGGCAAGACCCTCTGGGGTGGGGTGGGGCCACAATGGGGGGGGGTCGACTTTTTACATATAAATATATAGAGTAAATCTTTAAAATATCGTCTTCTCAAACACCATTAGGCCAGGAAAGCTGAAACTTATTTAGAAGCATTCTCAGGTAGTGTAGATTCAACGTTGTGAAAGTCATGACCCCCGGGGAAAGGATGGGGCCACAAAGGGGGTCGAATTTATACATAGGAATATATAAAGTAAATCTTAAAAATCTTCTTCTCAAGAACCATTTGGCCAGGAAAATTGAAACATATGTGGGAGCATCCTCAGGTAGTGTAGATTCAAAGTTGTCAAAATCATGACCCTTAGGGGGTAGGGTGGGGCAACAATGGAGGGTCGATTTTTTACAAATTAATATATAGAGTAAATTTTAAAAATCTTCTTCTCAGAAACTAATCAGCCAGGAAAGCTGAAACTTGTGTGGAAGCATTATCAGGTAGTGTATATTTAAAGTTGTGAAAATCATTAA
>WFKH01011926.1:71471820-71482723 GCA_016163765.1 Magallana hongkongensis
TTCTTTGGAAGCATCCTCAGGTAGTGTAGATTCAAAGTTGTAAAAATCATGATTCCTTGGGGTAGAGTGGGGCCACAATAGAGGTGAATTTTTACATAGGAATATTAAGAGTAAATCTTTAAAAATGTTCTCTTCAGAAACTAATCAGACAAGTGATTATTTAATATTGTTTAGACGTTGGGTTCTGGATGATTCCTGGACGATTGGGTCTCACAAGGGGTTCAGAGTTTGATGTAGGTTTATATCCCATTTATAAACAATTGTTTGGGATCTTTTTGAGAGCTTCAATGCTCAACATGTGATATTACTATAAAATCATCCTATTAGAAAAAGGACTAATGATAATAAACATAAGAACATCCATTGGAAAAATTGATTTTTTTTACAGGATCTACATGTGTTATACTACATTGTCCAGATAGTTTTTATTATGACTCCTTTAAGCTGATTTTATCATACTTATTGTTCCTCAGGTGAGCGATGTGGTCCAGGGGCCTCTTGTTTTCTTTTCCAGGAGTATGTTAAACTTTTTAAAGACAATGGCTATGAAAACACAAATTTTCTAAGCATGTTGACTGAAGTCGATTTGAAGAGACTCGGAATAAAGAAGGTAGCACAGCGGCGAAACTTGTATCGTAAAATACAAAACATTCCGGAATTCACAATACCTGTAGATGTTCCGGTTAGTAACATTATGTTGTATTTCGGACAAAAATATTTACCTTTTACACTAAAAGATAATTAGTTGTCAAAATAAAAAATGTATATTCCTCTAAAGTGCAATTATGTTGATATATGATTCTTATTTATAGTAATCCTACAAATGTTTTCTTTATCAACTTCGTTGTTTATAAACGTGCATGTTTTTGGGGTTTTTTTTTTGCAGAAAGACCTTAGCTCTTGGTTACATCAGATCGGACTACAGGAGTACAAGCCAAACTTCCGGAGGAATCAAATCAAGACCGTGCGAGACATGGAAGCCCTGAAGTCTTTTACTATTAAGGAGATCAACGAGGACCTTAACATCACAAAACCGGGTAAATATTAGTTACAGGCTACGATGGCAATATGTATGGCAACAGAAAGATGGTAGAACAATCTTAAAACATTTATTAAACTGCATATGTATACCTATAAAACTGTATTGTTTTACTTTTAATGTTCATAAACTTTATGAAAAAAATTAATTTAGCTGAAATAATGAAGACATACATTAAAAAAACCGATTGAAATTGGCTTGATTAGTTCGTTGAATAATTGAAAATTTAACGCAAGTAGTATTTATTTCTCAATACGTATATTCAGCCAGGCATCATTACAAAAGGTAACAATACTGCAAAAGAAAATAGACCGTACAATGGTCGTACATTTAGAATTAAAGTAATTTTAACGTGTTTTGTCATGGAAAATTAGCCCTCTATTCTGATACTGAAGTTTGATAATAAGTTGTTTGTATTAGATTCAAATTGCAACCGTATCTGTACAAACACATCTGACTGAGGAGAGCTAATATATGTGTTAGAATGATGTATAGAATGTTCGTTTTTTCACAAAGTTAAACAAAGTGAAACATAATTTTTTATTACTTTTTAGGTCATGTTCGTAGACTTCAAGAAGCCATTAAACGACTTCGAAATCCTACATACGGTAAGACTTATAATTCACTTTACCTTTAATATTAAATTTAATGTTAACATTGTTGGAGAATTGACTTAACTTTGCTTAGTTGTGTACAATTTCACTTTCATAGACTTTAAAAAAAGACGATTACAATAGCAGGTCCAGGAACACCGCTTCAATTTTTTTTTGTCATTAAAATCATTGAGAATATATGGCAAATATCCCAAGATACCTTCTGTAAAACCTTACCTTTTTGATATTCAAAGAAATTCGCAGGCACAATAATACGTTTGTTGCGATAATTATGCATTTTAACAAAAATGACATCTATCAATTTGGTAATACCCAGGACTCATCGCGTAACTTTTCAACATTATTATACGGGTATTTTCATGTTGTTAACTTCGTTGGTCTTTATATCTCTTGGTGTGTATTGAAACCTGTAGAAGTATGAAAAGCTAAATATATATATTATTTTTCCATTCTAGTGAACGACAGTAGCTTAGGAACAATAATTTTTATGAAATTTTATCAAATTATTCAGCAGAGATGGTCTAAGTAAACTATGGACACATTATATTACTTGAATCTTTCTTGATGTAAATTTTAGTACATGTTTGGAATATTTTACTTTTCAGATGAGAGAGTCATTACAAAATTTAAGGAAGAAATCAGTCAGGCTTTCTTACACGATCTAAAAAGTGTGAACCAGGAAGAGAACAAATTCTGGAAGGACCTCATCCGGGCATGTCTGGAACCAGCTTCTGACGCATTTGGATTTGAGGAGATCTTAAAAGGTAGTTAAATGCTTGAAAACACTTTCTTAAAGGTAATGTTTTAGTTGTTACCATATCTGTTGTTTTCTTGGTTGTTTTGTTTTTTATGGTTTGTTTTGTTTTGTTGCTGTTTTATTTGTATATATATAAAAACTTTATCAGCACTCAAATGGATTCTTTTTTTTCAACATTTATTTCCAGGTAAACTACAAAACCTTAGGAACGAGTGGCTGATGGTCTCTGGCATTGTCAACTGTCTCTGGATCGTCATAATCATGACTCTAAGCAGTAGTATTGATCTTCAAATAGCAGGGACCAACCCGCTCAGTACGTCACACGATTCATGTTTTAATGTGACAACAACGCGGTCATTTCATAATTATTATTTAACATATTTTCCAAAATTGCACTAACTTACAATATGATATTACCAAATAACACTGTTCTAACATTTTGTCTTTTCTGGTTGAAGGTTTACTGTTTCTGATCGTCTTTGGATTCCTTTTCGTTCTACAGTTCTCCTGCATGCTTGTCCACAGATTCACAACTTTATCGCATTTTATCGCGCGTGCTCCGTATAAATTTGGACAAAATTATCGTAGCTCCGTTTCTTTCTTGTCACGTGATATTGACTCGGAGGAAGAACTCTTAACAAGGGAGGTTAGAAACTTAGAACCTCAATTTCTTAGAAAGATAAGAAGTCAACAAAAACAAGGCAAACGAAAGAAAAGCATAAGTAAATCTTCCGAAACCGCACCGCTGATTGCTAATCATCATGGCAATGACATTTTTACGGCACCACAAGTCAAAGAGGCTTATGAAGAAAATACGCTATCTGAAAGAGGACAATACGTTCGGAAAGTTTGATAAATTCTTACTTTGTTTGATAACAATTTATTAATATGCTTATATGTATTTATTATAAAAGTACAAAATTAATCCTAATATTTATACGTTGAATCGGAGATAACGATTTTGCAATTTTTTGTTTTTTTATATAATTATCATCAATGATACATTTTTTTCTTATTTAAACCATGAATTATTTGCTAACAGTTTCCTAACTTTGAGTTATTTCTTCAATTTTTCCCTTGAAAATGAATAATAAGTGATTCAAAATATATATAGTTGGTGTTGTGATCAACACTCAAAATATAGCAATTTGGATTGTTCATGTATTGTTGTTTAAGTATTTGTTATTTAGAGGATGGGGGTGTGCCTGTACTTGTTAAAAAACACACATCACTGTTGAGGAAGAATGTGTTTAAAATGAAAAACAATATATTTCATTCATCATTTACTGAATTTGTTGGTAAAGCAGGTACAAATAAATTAACTAAAGGAAAAAAATGCATGGAATTGTTGATTGTCGCTCTCACTTAAAATTTATAAATGTAAAAAAATCATTTAATTTTACTTAAGTTACAATTTTGCATCGAGCAACAACCAACGGAAAATATCGCAAAATGCTCGTAACGTATTTCAAATTTCTCGCAACACTATACTATATCTACTCTACTCTATCTACTATATATTCTAGAAAAGGGGGTTGATGTAAGGAAATTACATGTATATCATCTTAAACGCAATTGCAAGAGCATAACCTACATGGCTACTTTTGATATTTTAGAGTGATCAAGAAGGTTTTAAGGTAATTGAAAAATGCTGCTGCTTTGTTTGATTTTCCGGATTTGCCTTATTCAGTCATAAAAAATGACGTGATACCCCAGAAAATGATGAATTGTCGGGTGTATTTTTGGATATGGCGCTGTAATTATGTCGCTTTCAATAAAGCAGCAGTGATTTTGGGGTGAAAGTGATCACATTTAAATTTTACATGCGAAATAATTTAATGTGAAACGGGTATGCCCTTGCGATATTAATAAATATGTGTGACCTAGTAAAATGTGTCTAAATATCGATGTCATGTGATAGACACGTGATGACTCTAAATGCACATGTGTGTCGTAACACATGGATCACTAGAGTTATTATCATAGTATATTGGAAAAAGTTGTATGCGAGTTTTGTTTCATATGACCATCATATTTGTAGTTCGGTTTTTTATGACATTTCTTAGTAATTTAAGCATATACAACATTAACAGTGCTGCGTAATCTTAAAATTTCAAATCTATAAAATTCACAATTTAATCACACTTAAATCTAAAAATTTCACACTTTTTATTGTAAATTTTACACTTAAATCTGTACATTTTACACTTTAATCGGTAAATGCACACGTTTATCTGTAAATGGTATGTATGTTATGTTATGTAATATGTAAACTTTACACATAAATCTGTAACGTGCACTTAAATCTGTAAAATTTTCATTTTAATCTGTACATTTTACACTCCAATGTGTAAATGCACACGTTAATCTGTAAATGTTCGATTTTAATCTGTGAAATTTGCACATTAATCTGTAACAAATACACTTTAATCTGTACGTTTTAACTTTAATCTCTAAACATAATGAACTTAAAAGGGTATAATTTACTTTTTAACCTGTAAAATTTACACTCTAATATGTAAGCTTTACACATCAATCTGTAAAATTCACACTTTAATCTGTAAATTTTACACTTTAATCTGTATAATTCACACTTTCATATGTAATTTTTACTCTTTATTCTGTAAAATATGCACATATAAACATTGTAACGTGAATGAGCCAAGCGTTCTTCAAATAACAGTTAAAACAACTTCAGTTTTATAAATTTATTTACAAAATAGCAAATGAAATATATTTACAATATTACTTTCACACACACACTCGCTTACACCCCATACTCATTCAAGTGGTTGTAATTAATGACTCTACTTTAACAAAATTATGACAAAAAATACTATATATGTATATAAAAAAACCTTTTGACAGACAGACGTTATACCGGCATACTATAAGTTTCTTTAAATTCAAAATATGGTTGCCACAATTTCAATGATAATTTATTTTTAACTGTTCACATATCAATCATTTAATAATCTATTACTTGTGTTCCAAGTTACGCGATCACTTATCTCGATCTCGAATATCTGCTTGTATTTTCAATTCATCGCTGATGTCACGGAGTAGACTTTACTTCTCTCCTTTATCCCCACCGTGGACTTCTTTTAGGGCTGTAGTCCTGAACCTTAGGTACCGTGGTGGTGTTGAACATCAGGGTGGTTCTCCACACTGGACCTTCGCTGTTGTATGACCAAGTCAAAACGCTACAAGTTATTCCAGTAATAATTACATGTAGGCAACCTGGGTATAGCAACATTAGACGATACTGTTATAAAATAATATTAAAATAAGTGTCTGTCAGTAATTTGTAAACAAAATCGAGCTTCATAGCAACATGTAAAAAATAACAAAATAAATATGGCGCACACTTCCGGTCAATCATTTCCGGTGAATCACCTCCGCCCAAGACATTTAAATTAATTAGCAAGTGTTATTAAATACAAAAAATATACATGAAATAACACTAAAAACAATACAGTTCTAATACAGAGCTTTATCGATAATATAAAACTAGCATTTAACAGGTTGGGAACAATTCCCCTTTAGCGAGACAGTCTTGCTAAAGCGAGATCATCCCTCTTTACAGTAATAAAAACATTCCCGTAAATGCGAGATTTTCATGATGAATTTCAAATAAATGAAAAATCCCAATAAAATAAAAAAATCCGGGTAAGAAAAGCAATGTGAAGCAATTTTACTTTCCAAGACTGACCTTTGTGGCCTAAAATATCAGTGCTCCATTGCTGCAAACAAAAATAGGATGATTTTTTTTTCGTGGAAATCGTGAGTATTCTTGCATTGAACGCGAATTTTCCAATTGAAAGTATGTTTTTTTCTTCTTATAAAACGAAAACTATCAGAGTTTGTGTTCATTTTGATGACACTGATTGACCGTGCAAAAGAAATTAAATAACATGCAACAATTATTGGTTGCTTTTGCTTTTATATTTTGATCTCGGCAGGACCAAGAAAACTACGGAGGGTTGTATCAGCAATATTATATACACCTATGGTAAACAAATATTTTTCAGAAAATTAAATAGATGTTTATTTTTGAAAGAAAAAAATCAATGCACAATCAAAAAAAGATGAGAGAAAATCGATGAACTACATTTTAATATAAAATGAACCAAATTTTGAACGAATAATTCTTGGTACGACTTAACATGTTAACAGAAAATCGCCTTTATTACCGCTAGAGGCTTCCGTAAGAAATCTGCTGAATAGATTTTGTTTATTACTTGATTTCAGTGAAACGCAGCTGTAAATATCTAAGTTTGAAACAAACATGTAGTAAGTGAGCCCTTATTATCAATTAAATGTAAAAATGTTCTTCCGCATGTTCTTCTGTTTAGAGAAAACAATATAATAATGAAAAAATGTGTCAAAATCTCGCATTTACGGGAATGTTTTTAATACTGTAAAGAGGGGTGATCTCGCTTTATCGAGACTATCTCGCTAAAGGGGAATAGTTCCCAACCTGTTTAAACCTCCACGCAAAAGATACGCTCGACTCATCATAAAAGTAAGTTTAACAGGTGAACGATGGACAAGGTGATTTTTAGCTCATCAAATAAAAGAGAATAACTAATCGAATGAACAAAATACTGCAAAAACGATAAACTATACTTACCACGTCTGCTATCCGTGCCCGCTTATTAACAAGGTTCATGCACAATGCATACTGCAATAATGACTTTCTATACAGCAAATATGAGCTGCCCTCAAAATCGTGCCTTGTCACACGGCAGCCAACCCGGGAATGACCAGGTGTCAGGGGTTCTACCTGACTGCGCATTTGCAGAGGATTATGGGTAACCAGGATTACAAAAATCAAAGTGCCACAAAGCTAGCCTGGTGCTAGTGATTGTTACACACCTTTTGTGCTTGAACATTGTTAAATGCATGACCAAATGCATGGATACCGCTAGCTGCACTTAGGTTATCTTGAAATGGAGCTATTTGTAGATAAAGATACAGTTCGTGTTCTCCTGTATGTCATAGATCAGGAAGGTATCGAATTAAGAAGAAAGAGACGGCTCAGGGGACAATTTTATTCTATTAAAGGCTCAAGCTTTGTCTGGCATATCGATGGTTATGATAAAATTTCTAGATACGGAATAAAGATACATGGCTTTTCTGATGGATTTTCACGCCAGAATATTGGTTAAAGGCAAATGTTTCCATTAAAAATCCAAAGATCAATGTACATGTTTTCATAGAAAGCAGAAAACCATATGGAATGTGTCCAAGACGTGTAAGATACCGTAATAAAATTAGGTAATATAGATTAAGAGTTTCGCAATGTGGTCGACCCTTTCTTCTTCAGTACATGCACAGCGCATTTAATACTGTGGATTATGGCATTTAAATAAACGAAAACGAACTGAATATTTGCAAAAGTGAATTAGAGATGCTACCGTATTTGCGATGCTTAAAATTAGTCAAAGACATGTGTGCATGTATAATGAGAAAATAATATCGCAATGTCTCAAGATCCAGAAAACATGCAAACTTTGTACACGTTTTCTAAGAGAGGACATAAGAAACAGATATGGTTTAGTGCAGCATCCTGCTAGTGAGGCACTTGTATATAAAATTTATAAACTAGTGCTATAATTGGTAATTTATACTATATTAAATATAAAGTTGAACATGTATATCAGTTTGGTGTCATATTCTTTTTACTTAGGAACACAATTTTTCTATTAATTACTGTAATGTGTTCATACAATACATTTTGTAACTACAATAAGGTGGGTATTTTTACAAGGAACGCGATTTATCGATTGATGTCATGTGATTGTGTGTGATCATTCAATGGATTCTGTTAAATACTTTAAATCCATATTTGGCAAAAGGAGTTGGGTTTGGCATGCAGACATTGGGCGACACAATATCAATATAAACACGCAAAAAATGTCATTATCACCAGTTTTAATATGAGCAATTATATTTTTGTATTATTTTTACGTCGTCTTTGGTCGAAATAATTCCATCATCTGTATAAAAACATGATTTAATGAAAACCTACATGTAATTGGATGGTATAACACAGACTAATTTTTTTCTAACCTTAAAATGAAATCGAACAATAAGCAGAATCTATTTTTACTTCATTCGATTAAAATTTTTAATATAAAAATAACATCATGTTATTTAAATTTACCATGAATTTATGGTTGTTAATTTTAGATAAAATATGGTTATGGTTGTAAATTTTAAGATAAAATATATAAATAAAAAAGTTTGCTAAATGATGTATTTACTTTGTACAACATTTTGATATTGATTGCAAAACCATCAGATGAACTTAATGAAGGGCAAACGCTGTCATCAGAGACGGAATCGCCAATGATTACTACATCCTGAAGCGAGTCACCCCAGTTCTGGACACCGTATGGACATTCCATGTGTTAATGCCTCAAAAACCAAGGTACCACAAAAAACATGTCACAATTCTTAATCATGTCATTTTGAGGCAACATTCACGCAAAAACCTTCACCCAAACGCTTGAGTTTAGAACCGCATTCATCTCACTTCTAAAGACCGTATAAATTTTGCACACTTTTGTAATGTCGAGTACTCTTCAACAAGTATGCGCTATCGGGCGTCTTGAAGTACCCACCATATCAACAATTGTATTTGCACTGTGAAACATTATGTTTATTTATCTGGGCGGTAGTGGTACATAGGCGGATCAATAATTTTTTTCCAGGGAAGGCGGTGTGGGTTGACTTTGAGTATCAAATGTGTATGTGTTTGCTGGGAGGGGGGTATCATTGCTTATTTTCTGTAATGTTACTAAACACTTGGCGGCATACAAAGGCGAATTCAGGGCTTGCTCATTCTTTATATAAATTACAGGTTTTTTATTGAAACAAGGACAACAAGTGATTTTAGACCAATTTATGGAAAATGTTTTGTAATTTAAAATGTGTTATTAGACTTCTGTTTCAGCGGGGCTATCATGCACATTTTATATTGAAGACGCATTGTCAAATAACTTTTAAGAGAAAAATAGAAGTGATCAGCCGACTAAATAAATCCGGTGTTTATCAGTAGAAAAATCGTTATTTGCAGCAAATTCAATAATAAAAATAGTATAATAAATTTACCAGTCGTCACGATTGGTTCAAGAAATATTACCTTAAACGAGACATTTTTAATCAGTGATAACAACGTAGGTGATTAATGTAAATACCTTTAATAACCATCCATGTTAGTTCTGTGAACAAGCCGTCAATCTGTAAATTTGATGCCCAGAGGCATATTTTGATCCGATTAACATTTTTTTTCACATGTAAATCAAACAAATACAGTGCACCATGCGTTAACGTTGCATTTTTACATAAAACGATTTATTTTAGACTTTCTTTTGAAAGTGTATAGTAATTGAAATGTAGTACTGCTACTAAAACAACCAAAACACACACAAAAACAACCCCCAAACAAATAAATACAAATACCCCCCCCCCCCACCCCCATTTCTCTCTTTTAAAAAAGTGAAGAAAAGTTGTTGTGACTTCCTTATAGGTAATTCTTTTTTTAATTCAAAAGATTTAAGGAGGACAATATAGTTTTTATTGCACATGCTTATGCGCATTCTAGTAAATACAGTGTATTTATACCTTTTATGAAATTAATCCGTTACTATTTAATGAATTATGCACAATAAACAAAATACAGAAAAAAAATATTAAGATTTTAAAAAAAAATAAACGATTTTCCGTTGATTGGTAGATGAGCGTGGTCATTGTGCTTTTATAACGTTATGATACAATGAAGCTTTGTAGAATTTCCTTATAAGAAATACCATTAAAGAAAGAAATATATATGCTTTTACACACACAAAAATCCTATCATCGGAGTCATTTTTCTTAAATTTTGAATGAATCCAAAGTACTATTCTTCATTGAAATACTAAAAATATAGCAAAATTTGGTGCATTTTGATATTTTTAAATGACTCCCACTAAAGCACCAGAAGGTAGAATATAGTAATTATACATAAAAGGTAGAAAAAAGATAAATACTTATCACATATTACAATTTGCAGAAACTCGCTTTTGTAGTATTTTAAAATTTGCTTCGAAGTGCGGAAAATGGCAATTTCCTATATATTCTAATAAAAAATGTTTATGTTTTTTTTTTCAGATGGCCCCTAAAAGAAACCAGATAATTGATTTTCTTGAATTTTCTCAACTAAAGTAACGTTAGTATAAATAGCATTTGGTTAAAAAATAAAGGGTTTTGCTATTTTTGGTAGTTTTTAAGCAAATTTACTTTAAATTCGCCTCCTTAAATACATGTAGTAAAAATTTAACATTTGTAGACAAATTTTCTTAGAAATGTAGGTCTATAAATACCAACAAATGGCCAAAAAGGGAATACATATTTTATGATGAAAAAAAAAGGTTTTCACTGTTTAAGCAAAGAGCCCTACAATCCCACTATATTCCCTGACCCTTTGGGCATGACTTTTACAATATT
>WFKH01011926.1:71487723-71511742 GCA_016163765.1 Magallana hongkongensis
TTTGAAGCCACATGGATACTTTAGAGCAATTTGTCAGAGTAAAAATGATTTCTTTTAATTAATTGGTACACATGCAAAAAACAAAATATTGATCATGTGTTGATGTCATGTAATTGTTTATATATACCATATAATATATACCAGCCCATACCAACACAGTCTAACACAGTTGCATTACTTATCATATACATTGATACATGTATGGTGTCGCTGATTAAATAATCAATGTGGAAGGTTGTGTATTCATGTAAAATCTAATGTCTGATGGGGAAAAGCTGATAAATCGCCATCGCCATTTTTTTTGTCCAAAACGTTTTCAACAAGTGGGATTTAAATAGTAATACTCTTAAAATATTCTTTAAAATAATAAATCATATGCAAATAAAGTATTGATATATTATCTTTTGTGTAACAAAATGATATGTTAGTGCGTTGGTTAAGTAATAAGACTTCATAATTATTTACAACATGTGGTCGTAGGAAAACACATCTCGATCCGTAACTTACATCACTTTGTGATTACAGCACACACTACTGCGTTTACATTCCTTATCTTACTGTTTGCGTTAGTTTATGGAATGATTTGTCCAATACTTACCATATCTCCTGCATACTTCGACATCCACACGCATAGTATCAATCCACAACATCTCGGCGCACATGTTTACATCCATGCCTGCCATTTTGCTAGCAGCTAAAAATAGTCGACGCGTCACGGATCGATACAAGCGTCGAAAGGGAGCGGATCGGAACCAAACGAAAATTAATGTTTTCATTGAAAATAAATAAATAATGATCATTATTACACAGTGAGGGGTTTGATATTTGATTTAACTCTCTTTAACAAGAAATCAAATCCAAAAAGTAATCAATTACCATTAATAGATGTTATTTAGGTTAAATAACATATCTAATGAATATTCATGAGTTCAAAGTTTATCAAAATAAGCCCCGCCTCCAAATTCCAGCCTTAACTGTGCTGCGTATTAATCTTGGGTTTTTTTTTTGGGGGGGGGTTAATATTTACAATTAACGTTTTTCACGAATATCTTGATAAGAAGATAATAATCACATGATGAATCTGTGCCATTCAGTCAACTGAAATGTGACTGAAAGGTGACTAACACATGACTGAATGACATAGCTACATCATTCAGTCACATTACCAGACCATTCAGTTAACATTCAGTTGACGGAATGGCACAGATTCATCTGTGAAGATGATTCGAAAACTATATTTACGCAGATAAACATTATTGATACATGGATTTGACGATTGAATATAAATATAGAAATAATAAATACAGTGATAAAATTTAATGCATGAAATTCTATGAAAATGTGTAGGTTGCAACAATTTAGACTAGACCTCGTTAAAATGCAAATTACCTCTAGTGAAGTAACGAATAAACAATGCACTAAGTGTCGCACATTAATAACGATATTATCTGCTGTCTTCATTTCTGAAACAGAAATATTCATCCTTTCTTGGTTATCTGCAAGTAAATATCAAAAATTGGGATGTGATCATGAATAATTATATTCAAATATAACCATTTATTCTTCTATATTTAAATATTAACAACAATTATTCTTCTGAATAAAACTTAAAACAAATCAAGGTGTGATCACTTCCTCATAAAAAAGAATATTTTTATGTTCATAAAAAAAATTAAATTATCATATATATTTATTTAGAGAAGTGTGAAGGGAAAAAAAGAAGACAAACACATAAAACTCATTCTCACCAATCATCAAAATCCCAAAATCATTACCCATGGGTGGGCTTGGGGAAATTAAATAGAATTAAATTACACCGCAATGCATTGTCAGATTTCAAAGTCCTTTGAGAAGAATGCTCCTACTCCAATCAATTGATTCATTAACTATGATTATGTCTATCTTGCTATCACCCCCCCACCACCACCACCACCACCACCACCACCTCTGTGCCCCCTCACCCACCCCGGTTCCTATGATCATGTATATCTTTGAAAAAATAGTGGTGGGCTAAGTCCCCCCTTTCCCAATCCCTAGCCCCCCGATTCAAACGCCAAGAATTGTATGCAAATTTTTCAGTTCCTTAAATTCATATAATAATATATTTGTTTTCATGGACAAGCAATGATTACGGTTCGTTCAATACCGTGAATACAACAATGCAATAATGAATAGCCACTAGTTTTATCACTATCGCTCATGTAGGTACACTGACTTGCTATGACCCCCTGGCCGACCGCCTTGACCACCGCGAATAACATGTGTATCGTGTGCTTTTAAACCGGAATATCATTTTCTGGCAGAGCCTGGTTGCATATTTCACAATTTGTCAAGATGGTATTTGACACTTCCATATTGTGACGTAATTCCTATCGAACCACCCCCCCCCCCCCCCATAAAATCATAATAAAAATCATAACCTGCAAACGCGGATTATGCATTTTTTCCTGCAATGTCGACACCTTCATATCCCACATGATCATCAACAACAGTTTTATTGTTTAATTTTAAGGTTTTTTTCCCCAAATAATTACCAAAAAGGTTAGCGCAATGGATTTATTCGGTAACTACAAATCTGTAAACCATGAGTCCGAATCTTGCTGGGACTTTAACAATTTTGAACTTTCCAAAAATGTTTAAAACATATTTTTTGGTAAAATGTTGTAAAAGTTTAAAATTTTAACCAGTGATAGTATTTTGATTATAAAGTACATTTATTCACATTAATATCGACATGTATCTTATGCCTCCTTAAACAATGGGTTTGTGTAGCCCAAATTATCTTAATATCATATTGGTTGATATGTCGTGTGTTATTTAGTAGGGGGATGCTATATTTTCGATAGATATTTCATTAGATGAAAACGAATAATGCTAGGTTTGACGAACTTTATTTTTTTGTCACATTTCAAGTGAAAATGTATTTTCTTTCCAGAAGCATGTCTAACTTATTGCATTCATTTTAAAATTTAAATTATAATATGCACCAGAAATTGCAATTTGAATAATTGTTTTTAAAAATACGAGAGGTAAACTGTATACGGGTCAATGATCAGACTTTGAAAATGGTAAAGCAACCAAGTTAACCTTATATAAGTGCTAGTAGCTTAAAATATGGTTAACATACATTTAGATAATGCTATAATTGCAGCTTTATCTCTGTTCTAAAGCGTTTTGAATTACGTGGATCATATTCTTACATTTAAAAAAATGAATCCAAGTAAAACACTTTATTTTTTTCTTGAATAGGTTTCCGTTGTATCCAAAAATCTGGAATAAATGTTTTGAATCAATCCAGTCTGATTGTGTACGCTTCACAAACCGTTTAAAAAATAACGACTTTGTGATTGTGGATTATATTTTTCAAAAATAAAACATAATATTACTTTAATTGTTGTTACAATACTTGGGCACATCGTTTACATTGTTTCGAATGTAAGAACCATTAGACAAAAAAATGTTTTTAAGAAAACTTTACTCAGAAGTTGTAAGCATTTCTCCAGTAAAAGTACGTTGTTAGATATGTAAACAACGCTTGAGTAGCACGATCTCTGGGGTAAGAGTGCTTAAATATGTGACAAAACACCATTAAAGTCACCTTGTTTTTCAAAGTAAAAAATAAGACACGTCAAATAAAAGAAAATGGAGATATAGAACGGAATAGGTAGATAAAAACAAATTAAACATTAACATTTGGGTCTACATGAAGAAAAAATCTGACTTAAATAATTCGTTCTAACATTTATTTTTAATGGAAGGAAATTAAATCCATGCTACGATCATTATTTGTAAAACTACAAGGGGAATAAATCTATGTCGCAAATTAGATTCCCTTATCAAACATACCAGCATCACATCGAATAATATTTTCATTGTATTCATAGTTTACTGTATTGATGTAAGCGAATGGTCAACATGGTTAAATAATGGTCGTTATGAGTGATTGATATTTGACCTTTGACAAATCTGTTTTAAAAATAGCTGTTCAGTCCAGCACTTGTCAGACAGATGCGTCAATCTTCATGTAGCCTTACATCCAAATGCCTACCTGTATAATTTAATACATCAATCAACAAAAAGAGAATTATATTAATTTTAGTTTTTAATAAATGTTTTTCAAAAAGACTACCGACGATAAGTATCTGTCTTTTGCATTTTGAAACGAAGGGGAAGATATACCAAGTAGTAAAAAGGATTACGCACATGATACCCGGAAGCACTGCACTTGTAAAGATTATTTTTGCATTGATTTTAAAGTTGACATGTTTTCAAAAATACGCATTTTTCAACATTTACCTCCAACTACCGACACATTAGGCTCCATATTCTAAAAAAAAATATTCTATTGAACTAAGTAGTTGGTCCGATGGCTTCAAAGCTGTTAATTCCAATTTATATGAAATTTTGTGTACGCTTTTAAACGATGGTAATGCTAATTACCTGTATTATACTTGACATTGCAGTTGTTATCCCAGTCAATTATATTAAGTCATATTTGAACAAAATTTGTTTACAAAACAAACGACATACAAGGGTGTCGCGTTATTTTGCCACAAATCAAAACTCGCTCCTGACGTCGATGCGGGTATAATTGTATTATGACTTTAATATCGCTTTAATAAAAGTCATGCATGTGAACTAATTTGGCAAAAATGAATTACCCTGTGTACATATTGTTCATTATATTTGTGAAGCATACTTCGTTTACAATCGATGCATAAAATGCCGGTTTAATAAATCAAACCGTTTGGGGAACGAAATCAAATGGTTCTAAACATTCCATTAATGCATTTTGGTTTGCTTTCTTGTGTTCCTATAAAAATCAATTTACTTAAATATTTGTAAGATCGATTTTGCTGGTGTTAATAGCCGGAAGTCTATACCTTTATTTGATAATTGGTTTGTATGGTATTTTTTTTATACTGTAATAGTCAAACAAATCTGATATGCAGCTTATATAATTTTATTTGAAAAAAAAAAATTTAAATAAATTAACAACTTTGAACAATATGTAAATAGCGTAAACAACTGTAAATGGCTCTGTTAAATTTTATTTCAACCTACGAGCCCAAAGCTTCCAAAACCACATCCGCAGACTTATATTTCATCATGTTTCTGTACACTGAAAAAACCCATGCAAGCTTGTTTTCCATCACCCAATTGTAACCTTTACGTTCACTTTTAAAGAAAAACTCGCGGCACATTACTCTTTGGGGCGTGCTTTCCGAATAGCATTTGGTAAATTATAAAGTCTTTTTAAGAGCACATGGATAGCATATTACTAGATTATTCTAACGAAAAACGTTATAAAATTCCTTAGGTTTATTTTGGACCTAATATTTTTTATATTTTTTCTTACCCAAATTTTTCCAAATCCAATTATGTCATATCGTAAACGGTAAGATACAATTTCCCGACACTTTCATATAAGATAGCTGATGATTAAATAGATGTAAATGGTCAATGTAAACAATCTAGGTTAATAATGAACAGTATATATTTACCCAATTCGACTAAGAAAATTCATACTAAAAAGTTGTGTATAACATTTTTATTTTTACACCTGACTTGAATAAACCGTCAACATTTTTTATCCTTAGAAGGAATAAAAAAAATGATCCTTGCTACTACCTAGCAAAACAAGTAGAGAAATGAATTCCTTTGTCTAGTGGTGTTCCTCATAGAACAAAGCAGCATCACATTGTGTAATAGTGTCACGTACATATTTTATAGAAGGGTCAGCATAAAGTGGTTGATATATGCGGCCCAGGTCAGCCATAGTAAGACCGACAAGCAAACCTATGCAATACCTTTCTGGACTAGCGTGTTATACATCAATCGACATAGTGACAATACAAATTCGAGTTTTTGCTGAGTTGTTTATGAAGACTAGAAAAAGTATTAATATGTTTTTCGCATAAGTAATTGTAGGAAACGAATATTTATTAAAGATTGAGTACTAGTTCAAAAAATGTCTGGTCTAAAACGTTTTACGCACATGATAACCGGAAGCGCTGTACTTTCATTATAATAGTTTTTGCGTTGTTATTGGAGATGACAGAATATCATTAATAATCATTTTTAATACAAAGTGTATAAAACATTATCCTTAAGTAATTAGTTGGCCAATATATGTAAATAGTGTAAATAGTTGTTAATGATGCTGTAAAATTTGTTTAAGCTGCTCATGTCACCTCTAGTCAAAAACTGCTGCATGATATATTAATTCTATTTGAATATTTTAATTAAACAATGCCAAATATACCACATTGAATAAAATTGCATATTTACAGAGTTCAGTAAATGTTTATAATTCAATAGTTTAAGAGTAATCTTACTTTATTTTTATAATTTTCAGCGCAGACCAAACTTTCAGATAATTTGTGTATTACGATATATTCTTGTTGTTCTTAAACATATTTGAACAATATTTTGATATCTCTATCGACGTACTTTGGCATATTTAGCTATTATTTCGTAGCAGTCAAGAAAAATCAATTCCTATTTTGGCCTTAATTTAGTTTATTTCATACCATATCTTAATTTTTTTTAGAGATTATCCTTACTTTTTTACTTTAACACGAAACATTAAATGTATTTCTTTTTAATCACAAAGTTTTGGAAAGATGGCATTAGTTTTTTTTTTTATTTGCGTTATAATTGATTTACTTCAAAATGTTGTAACAACCTTAACATCTACTGTTGTGTTCATTAGGTACTGGCATTTGAAGCCACCAGTAAAGCATTTTTTTAAAACTTTGACTTACATATAACTTTTATAGTCACTATGTGTTCAATTTCATACTGTATTGAAATCATAATTAAATAATAGCTCAAACTATAAATATTTGTTTGATTTTTTCAAATAATCAATTTCTTTGTCAAATTTTAGCAAAATTTTCAGAAAAAAATGCATTTCTGTTTGCATCCTATATTTCCATAAAAATATATGGCATGTGGCATAAGTCACAAGCTTTAGTAAGACCCAAGATATTTTTACATGCTTCCATTCCTTAATATTGATTCGAGGTACGTAAACAAATATAGATTTGAACGTGTGACGTCACAGTGATCTCGCGCTAGATTTCTTGCGAAAAATTTAGAGTTGGATCAAACATCGACAATGCATGTACTATAGCTATTTCAGTATAATCTGCGATACCTGCCTTAGATGGTTTTTGTTGGGGGGTTTTGTTTTTTTTATATTTTGATATTATTTTTAAACACAAGCAAGAGCTACACTTAACTGTCATATCGATCCAAGTTTTTGCTAATTTTGCGTGCATGAACAGGAAGTATAAGTAGGGAGGAAATTTAAAAAAGTCATTTTGAATGAAATAATTAAAAATTAAGAAAAAACTAGATGTTGTCATTAGACAGTTATACCCGCACCAAGTAATTTTCTCCAAAAGTAAAGAACGGTTTTAGGGGGAAGCAAGTCTATGTATTTTAAACTAACAAATATTGTATAATCCCCTCTCTCTCTCTTTCTTTCTCTCTCCCTCTCTCAAAAATTCGTTGAAGTTAGTTGATAACTGTCAAAATATCACTAAGTTGACAGTGATGCAAGGTATTTGTAATTTTTACTGCGCTCGCCACAACGGTAGCACCTTAAAACATATTATTTGTTTACATATATGTGGAGCAAGTGTAAAGATATCATTCCAGTATTCATTGCTACCGAGCAAAATAGCTTTTCACATAAATATACTGGTAAATACGATTACAGGTAAAGATAATAATATATTAATTTGGCATCACTTTGTAAAAACATTGTACGTATATGGCAGTATTTTCTATTAATAATACATTTATCAAGTTCTTGCTTTCAATACCTGAAATTTGAAATGAAAAATAATGGTTGCTTCAAAACGCTGAATTTCATTCTTTAATTAACTTTATTTGCCTGATTAAACAACATCTAATTTTATTGCAGATGAATAGCCCGCCCTGTAAAATGATGATGAAATTGTTCCTGTTCTACATCGTGGTACTCAACATGGTAATAACAACTGCCGCAGTGACCACAAACAACCGTATACTGCTGAGCAGTGTGTTGGTGGGGACTGCTCTGGCCGCCTCAGTGTGCAAGTATATCGCAGATGACGTTCGTTTTCTTTCTTTCTTTCTTTCTTTCTTTCTTTCTTTCTTTCTTTCTTTCTTTCTTTCTTTCTCTCTCCCTTCTGTGAGAAGAATATCACATTGGAATTTATTTGTGATTTTTTTTTTTTGGAAAAAGTGTACTAAATATATATTACAGTTCATTACGTAGCTTATACCACATTTCACAATCCTATTCAGCTGGAAAATATATCCTACTGACATTGTTCTAATACTATACCTGTATGTATGTTGTATTCAGCTGAAAGTTACGACTTCAGTTACACCGATCTTGCCCTGCTAACGACCGCTGTCCTTGTTCTGAACTTTCCCAGGAATCAGCAGCCCGTGCAAGGTAAGTATAACATGTTTTTCTTATACTTAAAATTGTTGGCAATTCGGCAAAAGCTAGGACAGTATCACTAGTATAAATAAAAGACCTGTATAAAAAAAGAAAAAAAATACGATCCAAGTATACTGACATAAAATGACTCCTTTCTTTGTATTTTCTAATTAAGACTCGTGTTCAGCTCCGGGGTACACGGACGATCCACTGCTTGGTTGTTATCGCTTTGTAACGGCCAATCCTTTTGTTACTAAGCCCGATGCGATTCAAGGATGTGCCAATGATGGAGGGAGGCTGTTGCTAATCAACTCGGAAGCAGAGGCATTGGCGCTAGGTGCACTTATCCGTATGTTGTTTTAATTCTTAATCTTTTATTGCTAAATCTCATTGCATCACGTCTTTTTGTACATTCGGAAGTGTGTAAAAGTAATGTCTTTTATATATGAATATCACTGTGTTCTATCTGCGCGGAGCACTTTGTTTCCTATGGATGTAAAAATACCTCAAAACATTCAGGGTTTTCATGTCTTTCAGAAAACCCTTATTATTTTGAGTGAAAATTGATAGGTCATCATCAAAAGAAGTACTAGATTTGTCTTTATATTTGCATAATTTATATACATGTGTCAATTAAGACCATTCAAATTTTCAAAGATATCGGTGAATAACATGCAATACCAAAATATGTACAAGAGGGAGTTGATGAAACTACATATCAAATTATCTTACGAGTTTACAACGCATTATAAGCATATATAAACTAAGTATTGTTAAAAATAAACCTTAAGGTTTCTCACTTTTCACGTTTTAATTTCATTGCGCAGATGATCATTATATTTTAAATGAATATTATTTTATGTATTTAATCATAACAGAAAGATTAGTATGTAATAATTATATTACTATCATAAAGAAAATTCATCTGAATTCAATGAACAAACAAGTTTTTTGGGGAACTAGGTTTTTTAGACGAAAATGACAGAAACAAGCAATATTGAATTTTCAATATACTTTTCTTTTCATTATACTTTAATATTCATTATTCACATTGTTAACATTTGATAGGTTCGTAACATAATATAGGTTCTGTATGACATGTACAAAATTAAATCTTGAAAGAGTGATTGACATTTTCATAAAAACATACAAATATATAGAAAATGTCTTCATTTTTTAAGCCAAACCTTGTTAGAATTTTACCTTTAAAGACATATATCTAAAAGTTGACATCACTGACCCCCATGTTTTCAAAATGATACTGAATACATATCTAGGCAAACTGGATTAATCCTATAAAATTCTTGAAATTCAAAAAGTTTTTATTTCAAATCAAATTTTAACCTTTTAAGAAATTGTCTATTTTAAGTGCCAAAAGGTCGTAAAAAATAATGCTTCTTTGTACAAAATTAATTCGTAATTCCTCTTTTCAGTATTACCATTATGCATAATTAAAAACATTATTTGAAGAAATAACTTTGCTTAATCCAAAATAATGACAACAAATCCTAATCAGACTGAAAATACATGTTAGGTGCAAAAAAGTATAATTAAATTGGCCATAACTAAGAGAAATGAACACTGACCTCCCATTTTGTTATTTTGTTTGTATTTTTTAAGTCTGTTTTGTCTATAGATTTAAATGATATACCTCTCAAGAAATTTTTGATACAAGAACAGTGGGATACCTTAATTGCAGACGGGCAATTTTATTTTCCTTTGATCCTTTTTGTTTTTCATTTAGTCGGAGACACATATTGTTTTATAAATTATTCGCTTGTTTTGACAAATGATTGTGTCCCGCTCTCGGAACGGAAGTTTGTTTCAGTGTAGCGCTGTTTTTCGAAGCAAGTATACAAATAGAACACATAACAACAGTCGTGGATAAGCATGAGTGTAATTTTAATAAAAAATATTCGTTCATAGCATTTAACATAGCGCATGGAAAATTCAAAACGTTATAGTAAAAACTATTTCAAATATAAAAAGTTTCTGCAATATATATTTTATGTGAATATTTCGATATTCAATGTCCAGGGCCACATTTTAAAATTTTAAGGATTTGTATACAACATTACGAACAATTTAATAATATATAAGAGAAAAAAAAAATTAAAATGATAATGAACTTGTAAGCAGTTACACCTACGCACGCATACATTTATTTTTAAACCATAAACTTTTCCTTTCAAAAATGGAAGGAGCAAATCGTTATAATAAGAACCATTTTTAGAATTTTTGGACTTTCGGTAGGGTGTAACTATTTTTTTTTTCTTGCGTCAAAACAAGTTTCAAATGACGATAGTTCACGTGAATTTATACATAATTACGTAGTTTTAACTCATAAGCCAGACAAATCTTGTTGACTGTAAAGAGACATGACTGACTGGCAAAAATTGAAATATACAGGTGTATGTCACAATTCTGCCTGACACAACTAACTGGGCTCCTGTTAAAGGTTCCAAAGAGGAGGAGTAATAAACATATTAGGAATTGGATATATCTTTTTTTAGATAATATTTTTAAAGCAAGATTCAGTCATATTTTAAAAAAAATTATAAACTAGCATTAATTAGTTTCAAATTGGAACATTAAATATTACGATATAAAAATCTTTTCATTTTAGAATATCAATGTTGTCTTAATATTGGCGTTACTGCAGATTCACTGTTTAAACGTGAGTATATGAAAATTCATTTTTTTCTATCAGAGAAGGGGGGTCTATCACCACTTGCGGCATTCATTCAAGGCTCCAGAACAAGTGGTTCATCGCCTTGGGTTGGAGATGATGGAAGCCCACTACCTTACCTTGCTCCAACTATCACCAATGGAGATTTACCTACTAACAATGAGCTTGTGTTTCAATCAACATCACCAACTGCCTTTAAATATATTGCAACAGTTAACGGTCAACAAGTTCCTTTTTATGCGTGTGAGATTTAAGTTTAATTCTGAATAAAGCTGTAGGCGTTGTCCTGTCTCGTTGTGTATGTCTTCTTGTCTTTTATATCGCATCGACCTCGAATACAGTGCCACTGTTATTCTAAAGTTGAGATTGTGGGTTTTCGAGCAAAATCAGTGATAGTTTTTACATAGTTCCTACATTTCTTAAATCAACATGATATAAAATTCCGGTGTTATTTGAAACAGCGAATACCCCCCTACGATCTATCAAAGCATCAATAGAACCAAAATTTCCTTAACATTCAGAAGACATTATTAGATTTTAGAGAATGACACATACACATTTTTTCTCTTATCCACGCAAATTCAACTCCACTACGGGATAATGCACATAGGTAAAAGTATAGACATTCCATAACAACAAAATAAAAAGAAATAACAGATATCGCTTATATGTAGATCACAAATAAAATTAAAAAGTTATGAGGATAAAAAATAAGCAATTTATTTTATGTAGAAGAGCTGTACAAAAACATAGAAAAAACTTGCAAAAGCTTGCGTTTTTATCTAAACTACACTTTAAAGATATTACTGGACTCGTTTTGAAAAAATTTGTGAAAATTGCATTGCATTGCAAAATAATTACTCTACCAAGTGGTAACTCTCTAATGCTGCATTGACCATTTTTGAAAGCGTTGTAAATGTGGTCTGGAACTGATTTAGTTAGTGCAATTAGACACTTGCTGTACGCGCAGCTCAATCTCATTTTTCTTTTTTTAAAACTATCACACATTTTTTTTTAAATTGAAATACCAAATGTTTATTTAAAATTTGATTTAAAATAACATTATGGTAATTTCATGATATACTATTTTTAAAAATTCAAGTAGTGATCGCTGCTCATAATGGCAATGGTATCGCTTTTGTTCGCTTTTTGAAGAACAATGTCGTTATTATTTTTTAATGTACCTTGTGTTGTACTATTAACGGCGAATGTGAATATCATTCTTAATAGTGTTGGTTATAAATGATTAAATAGGCGCTTGGATGATAAACGAAACAAAAACATAAAACTGCAACACAAGACATTAAGTACCAGTCCACATAAGAATCAGACAAATAGTGATACATGACAGTTTTCAGAATTCAATGATTTTTTGTGCAAATACTCCTTTTACTATACTATTCAAGTATTGAAAGAATTTATGAAATCAGATTACAGTTGCTATGGATATCTTCACTTCGCAAATTCCCTAGCAACCACAGGTTATTCTATAACAGATTGCATAAAATTCTCATATTTCGAAGGGGTCAAAATCTGTCTTGATGAAATAAAATATTGGTATGAAGCTTTTGTCTAGAAAATTGACTGTTTGTTCTGTTAAAAAAACTAAGATAGAGAAAAAAAAAATTATGGAATTTTATTTCTGGGGGGAACAAATTTGTATGTTTTGCAAAATTTGCTGACTCAGCATTTTCACAATTCTAAGTGAAATTCAACAAGATATAAAAAAAATCAGCAAAAAAAGATAGCAATTCAAAACATGTCAAGTTGTTATTGGGTCCAATCTTTATCAGAATTCAATTGAAAAAACATGGGTTTTTGTTTAACAAGGTTGTTGCTTAGCAACGAATATCGACATTTTTTACATTCTAAGAAGCCCAAAATGTGATTGTTAATAGCTTATAAGTAAATCTCTTTTTTAAATATCACTATAAATCATACAATATAAATAAGAAAGGTGGTTAATATCATATTTCAACATAATAATAAATAATTGTTGTTGTTGTCATGGTAACAATTAGGTTGTCATAGCAACAAGGGAAAAATATAATTTTGTGGCAGTTGGCAATAATTGATAATTCATGTATGTTGATTGAAACAAATGTAGCATTTAATTTTTAAAATTGTCAATGGATCGTGTGATATTAGAAAGAGAGAACTCACAGGCTAATTAGCATAGCTTTACCAGCCTTTTCTTAAATACTACACAATTGTTTCATCTGCATCTGTGTTTCCTATCTCTCCACTCTACAACATCATGTACAATTAAAATGAGTTTAAATCACAAGTCATTTGACTCATTTCATATAATATCAGTAATCAATGTTGCAATTCTATATTGTGACCAATGATATAACACACGAAAAATATTCCCCCCCCCCCAAAAAAAAAAAAAAAAGAATGTATGAAGTGATTTAATACAACAGGACCACAAAATATGCATGTACATAGTTCTTATACATGTAAAATGCTGAATCATCTTTCTTAAGTTTTACACCATTTTCTTTTTCCTGTTGCCAAAACAATTGTAATACTTCAGATTAAAATACAGTGTATGAACTTAAGCAACTTTTATTTTCATGGGCTTTTTAAATTTATTGTATCTTGCTAAGCAACAAAAAACTGTTGCTTGATAGCAACACAAATCAGCCCTAGAAGATCATAAGTTTTAGTCGTTTTACTACATAAATGGAAATTGGTACCTAAAGCGTATAAAAATATACTTGTTTGTCGATTATTAGAACTCTTAAAATTCTCATGTGAATGTTGGTGACTTTTTTTGCAACACCCACTCCTTATAAAACTGGTTTTAACCAAATGGTCTCTCGATCACACTAAGCATTGCCCGTTTTGTATTTTATAAACTTGTTTAAGTGACAGCTGTCAAAACTGGTACACTTGGTACACTTGGTATACTAACCGTACACTAATGTCTGTACAAAATCACATTAAGAATTCTGGTAGATCTACATCAAAAATTTCAATGCACAGTAACTTATAATACATGTAAACATGTACATAATAGCACAATATGTATTACATGTAATATTTAGAATCCAGTTTTAAGCATAAGTAGACACCATTTTTGTCCTACATGTAGCTGGCTAATAAGAAAATACATGCCAGGGTCGTGTTCAACATTTTCAGGTTTTAAACAAGATATCAAACATGCATGTAAAATTAGTACTTTTTTTAACATGCACCATGTTCCAGTATTCAAACTGTACATTAACTACATTGATAAGATATGCAATAAAACAATACCAAAGCATACAATAGGTTGTGTCTGCAATTCATATTATGTTTTTGATAGGATTTTGCCATATATGTCTATCCTGAATTGTCAAATTAAGTAATGTACCATAATGACCATGGAATTTCTAAATTCTTCATCAAAACTTTGCAATACTCACAGGCTTTAAGCAAGATACAAAAGTATACCTGAAATCATTTTCCTTTTTTTCACAAAGTGTATTTCATTTCAATGTCAAAGATTTTGAATTCCTATTGAAATTCTGCTATAACATCAGCCTTTGCAATATTCAGAAGGATTGCATCCAAATCACCATCATTCATGTCGTTAGTAGATGTTTTTTTCATAGCTGAAAGTCTTGAAAAAAAGAAGATATCTGACCAACTGCCAAATATTGGTTTGGGTTGAATCTTTTTTCCCCGTGTTCGTTCTTGGCCACTCTCATATTCTGAGAAACTATAAATGGGTGCACCTTTGTTCCACCATTCTCTCCATGTTGGAAGATGTCAGTCAAATAGGATTTTAGATCATCCGAAAATCGAGCATTTTTTCTGTCTTTTTTCAAGGCCCACCCCATGTCAGACTGCACATAACTTTGATCTGTGACTTCCTCTCCAGTACTAGAAGCGTGTTTCAGGGTATCCTCTGACAATGAAGAACATGCATTCCGCCATCTTATCTTGATATCATCATAAGTGGACATTGCTTGAAGTTTATAAGTATGGTTGCCAAGGAAACAATGGTTTTGCATATCCCCATATCTAGTAAAGGTCTGAGTACATCCTTCTTCAGGACACGGAAAGCAATGATCAACTGCAGAATTCACATCATTCCTACTATCTGTGGGTTTCCGAATGTTCCCTTCTGCTCCATGACTCGGAACAAAACCTGATTTTATTTCTAAATCTGCAATATCCTGTAATCAGAAACAGTCATTGATTATTCATTGAAAAAAAGCATTTTACGTGATATCCATGTTAACAATTTCTGTACTTGCTTCTCATTCAAACTTACATTGTTTTCATGTTCAATAGGGAATTCTTTGCCTCTTCCAATGTTGTAGGCTCGCCAAGTTGTTATAAGTCCTTCACCAAACTTCACATTTGATATTCTAGTGATGCCTTTTATTGGACACTTGGCTGTAGGAGAGGGTTTTTCAAGGAGTTCAACATGTGAAGCTTGGCATCCAGTCGTTCCTCCATGCAAGTCTATAGCTGATTTCATGTCAGCTGCAGTGATGATGTTATGGCCTGATGCTGCTTCTTTACTCAACTTCCCTCTCATATGGGCAATCTTGGCATCACAATAAGATTTCCCACTTTGGGCCTCGCTGTAGTCATAGCTGGCTATGAAAATACCTGAAATAGATTACATGTGCTCTCTTCAACATCATGAATACTCCCTTTTTATGGCATTAGTAATGAACACATTTTGCATGAAAAGTATTATATTTAAGAAATTCATGACTCTGAAGTTAGTTATAAAATTTATTTTACTCTATATACATGTATAGACGGAATTGGTATATCTGATTCAACTGATGCTTAGCATTCCTTTGATTTGATTATACCCTGAAACCTAAAAACCTAGGACAACCTTTATGCTTTTGCTTTCAGCAATTTGGTTGCCAATATAAATTTTAACTTATAAAAAGCAAAATCCTTACCAGTACGCCTACTGATGCCTGGAATGGCAAGCCATAAGTTGCCGCAGTGGTAGCAACCAGCATTATCACTTCTCAGGAATGCCCTAGTAGTTTTTGGAAGTTGAATTTTGATGTGATGAAGTGTGTCCTCCAGGAGACATGCAACTGCTAACCAGTCCTGTCGCACTCCATCCATCACATGTGCAAATGTTCTATGCTAAAAAAAATTCTTTATAACTGAGTTTAAACCAGTATAATATCAGCAGTTGACTTACATGTAATTTAAAATTGCGAGTTATTCTGTTTGGGATAAATTTTACTCAATGAGTTGCTTGATGTATCTCATCATTGGATATTATTTAAGAAAGCATGTGATAAAATTGAACTGGTGTATCTTACAATGAAGACACAGAGTAAAGCATATCAGTACACTAAGTGTTTGACAAGCCTCTTCGTTATGAAGTAAAATATTTGGAAAGGACAGAAAGATGAATGCCATTTGACAGACAGAAACATTGACCAACAGATACATAATGACCATATCATTTTAAGCACTGGAGCTGTCTTACCTTTAAATTTGAGTCTTCATCCTTGTAAATGCACACAGATACGTGCCAATTTATGCCCTTCTGGCCATACCAGTCGCTCTGTTTTTCTCTGAATGTAATCGGTAAGAATTTCATGGCCCAGTCCATAATGAGAAGAATATCACCAGGCTGGAGATCTTTCAATGTTTGGGTTCTTGCCTTGTCTTGATTGATAGTTCTTACAATATGACTTTTCCACTCAAGAATCTTAGCTTCTGCTGCTTCAATGTCCACCAACATTTCTTCTTTGGTGTTTGGAGAAAGATCTGATGAAATCAATCAGTAAATTAATTTAAAACCAGTACTCAATAAATATTTGTACATAAGAATAGTTTTGATAAACATTCAGATTGAATGTTTCACTTTAAAAATATATCAAATTCATCGAAAATCAAAATGGAATTAAACATGAATTGACATGAAACACAACAACTATATATGCAATAGAGAATTACCTGCAAGTTTGTCCAATATTTCTTTCAAATTCAAAATTGCTGTTGGGAGTAATTGACAGCGGTCACAAGCAACATCATGTTGATGGTCAATACAGGTTTGCTGAAACTGATTATCAAGTGGATCACTCAAAGCATAGTTTATGCAATGATCACCACAGTGGTCAGTCTGCAAAAAAATAAGAATAATTGATTTTAATTGCATTCATAAAAGAGTGTCTATAAAAACATCAGAATATACAATTTTAATATACCTGTACATTTTAGGCAGAAACAAGCCAGTTCAAGAAATGTTGACATTTTTATTCTCAAATATACAAAATATCCACACATCTTCCTTAAAAATGACAGTGATATTAAAACCATTTGAGATATATTATTTTTAAAATACCTGTTTTATGTGCATTTTAAAATCTGTCTTCATGTAAATCCTACTGGCTACAAGAGATTCCTTACACTCTTTTAATTCCATTAGCAATAAGCCATCTGTTGCATACTTTTCCACCTCTGAAATACAGTTCATAAATATTTATATTGTTTTACATGTATAATAAAATCAACAAACTTTTCCAATCCTTTAATAATTGCAAAATCATACATGATTTATTTGAAATTTAATTATTATAAGGATAAAATAATAAAATGATCAAATTTTCTTTAAAGGTTAATCAGCTTGTTATAGAGCTAAATAGTTTTTACAAATGACAATATCCATTCTAAATTGTATATACATGTATAATGTGCTGCTGACAGAAGTGTGCACGGGTTTAGACAACACATATCTTGCGTGTTCAAATTCAGTTTTGCATCTTGAAAACAATACTTATAATATGTACACATATAAAACTTAAAAACCTGCAACTGTTGATAAAAGCACATCATAGGAATTTCCCCCATCTGCTGCTGTGTTGTCAAGGCCTTTTAGGTTTGTACGCCTTGAAGCAGGACATACACGCAGGATATGGGAAAGAGTGGATCTAGAAAGAGGAATGAACTCTGTCTCTTCACAATATGCCAGGTAGATTTTGACCAGGGTTGAGTGCCAAACTGTTCTAACCACTTCTGGAATGGATATGACACTGCCATCTTCTAGTCTCATCTCTTTAGTACCAATAGAGGAAACCTGTGAAACATTCATATAAATCAATTTCTAAAGTACATGAATAGGTACAGGTATATAGCCCACATACTGGCGCATAGCTTGACTGTTGAAATTCAAGTTAAGAATTCTATGCTCAATATAACTATTGAAATTGAAAGTTAATATTTTCATAGTTTCATGGACAAAGTTATACAATTGAAAAGAATATTTTGGTTTGCTACTGGTAATGGGGACCACCAGCAACTAATTAAGGTCACTCTAGGATACAGTGCAAACAGCTAATACTGCACTACAAAGTAAAATCCAAATAAATACCTGATAAAATGCTGGATTAAAGATGAAATCCAGTGCATGATCTAATTTTATAATGTCCATTTTTCTGTGAAACACTGGTTTCTGATTTGGAACCTCAGTACCTTTAAAAATGGATTACTTTAGCAACAAAGCTAATTTTAAAAATGTATGTAATAATACATGTACCAACCTGGTAAAATGAAGTATTCAAGAAAAGCCTAATTAATGCATGATCTATCTTCACAATATCTATTTAGTACAAATGTAGTACATGTACATGTTTTCAATTTTTTTTTTTTTTTTAGAAAATTGTGTGCAAAACTGTAAAGCTTTAGTGATATTTACTGTTCATATGACATACTGTCTAATCTTTAATTATTCTGTGCTGCTCTTTTAATCAAAATCCTAATTTCAATTTGATACATTATTTATCGTATTAAGAGAAAACCTACCTTCTTTTTGATCTAAAGCATGTTTGCGTGCTTCATTTATGGCATAAACTGAGAGTTGAGGGATGAGCTGTTGTAGTTCCTTCTTAGTGTGAGACAATGAAATCAAAGACAGAAGCTGTTTCTTAATGTCTTTATCTCTGCTCTCCATGTACAGATTGACCACGTACAGCTCTTTCTAGATCACAAGAAGTACGTGTTTTGAGATCTGAAGGTTCCTGAATTAACTTAAAAAGTTTTTTCCCCTGACCAGGAGCTATACCTAAGAAAATAAATCATAGCATGTGATTTATTACATAACTGCTTAACAGAACATGAAATTTTGTTTGACGAATATATTTCTGAAAATATTGAGTAATACAATGTAGCCATATTTTATATTAGTTCTTATTCAAGACCTCTCCCAGAAAAATTGGGTTAGCTTGTACTTGTACCGTAGGTAAAACAAAAAAAAATACATTTTCACACAAGTTCATTAAATGTAATGGTGAAACCATATACTACCCAAAACAGACCCATTTTATTTAAGCTGATTTTTCAAATAATATACTAGCTGGTTTGGCTAAATTAATTCATTCATTTGATTGCACAGACAAGTTTATTTTCCAAACACTTAAACATTTAAGTCAGTCAGTATTAAAAAAATAATTCAATTACAAAAGTGGCCTTATATTACTTCATTAAAGGGGCAAGAAAATTTATAGAGAAAAAATTATGCTTAATTTATATTAACTAGCAATGCTAAACTAGAGGTAAGTGTACTGTGAGCAAGCTCACAAATGATAACCCCACCCCCTAAAAAAAAAACTTTATATAATATTTTTTACAGCATAAGTAAAAGAAAAACTTCATGAACCCTCTTAAAGGTACTGTTAAATTAACATTCTGAAACAATATAGAAATTAATTATGCAAAATAAACTTTAAATAAAAAAGCCAAATGACAACATATACCTTCTAGGATTAGATTTGTAGCTTCTTCTGCTTTCCTTTTCAAGGTGCGAATGGTGTTGGGCATTAGAATATCTAAATTCCTTCTAACCTGAAATTTCAGCGGACTGAAACTGCCCCTACTTATAGAACTTAAGGCCTTGTTTATATCATCAAGCGAAGTTTCCAAATTTTCTTCGCTCCATGAGGAAACTTGGGACAGAGGCTAAGAACTCAGTACCTGTGATTATGATAGATAAGACTAAAATAATTTTTGTTTAATTGCTCTTTATGGCTAGTGCAAGTTGTCTATTTGTTCTACTTTTTAAACTGGGTAAAATTAGATAATTGTTTACAAGTGAATATATCTTAATTTTACTTTCAATTCTGCCAAGCATTTACACACTAACATACTTATATATACACACAATTAGTGATGTTATATCACCTTGAGATTGATTAATTTAGTACATCAAAATTAATCAAATGTCATTAAGAATGTTTGGAATCATCTGCAAAAGATTAATAATGTAGCTATATGAACTTACAGATTCTTCTTCTGAATATTCCTGCAAGTCTGCTGGTACATTTTCTTCTGCCTAAAACAGAAAAAAATAAACAGTTGCATATTTTTTTCGGAACATTACCTGTAGTTAAATGTTTTTGTAATTGAAAGTTCAGCTCAGATTCTCATATTTTACTTGTTTAACTTCACGAAATATTTAAACAATAACCATAGAATATTAAATGTATGCTTTAATTATCAAAATAAATATATTATTCTAAACTCAAAAAAAGCATACCTGTCTCTGATCATGAACAATCCTTGAATGAACCTGATCTTTGGAGTTTTTTGCCTCGATTATCATACTACATGTACTTGATTGCCGATGAATCTTTTAAAAAAAAAGTATCATTACAAATTTGCTTAAAATCCTAATAACCAAAATATTGTGTCTCTGAGATAAAAAAAGATTATTGTATTAATTGTGTATTAATAAATTAAACCAATAGAATTTACCAGATTTGAGGGGTCGACGTCAGGTTTTACTTCCACATTGAAATTTGGAAAGGAGGTTTCATCATTGCAACAAAACTGAAATGAAAATTACCCTCATTAATAAATGTGTAAATGCAAGGAAAATTTCAATAACAAGAGATGTTTGTGAAACACTTATGCCCCCCTCCCTTTGAATATCTGTGAAGAAAATGAACGGAAACTGCATATAATTGGAATTTTTCTACGTTCAAGGGGCATAACTCTGTCAAAAATTGCTCGATCGTACCCACAATCGAACTTGACCTAATTATTATTATTAACTCTTTATACCAAATTTCATTTCAATATGTGCAACCTCTGCGTAGAAAATGAACAGAAACTGTTGGTGGACCGACCGACAGCAGCAAAGCAATATGCCCTCCCTTATTTGAAGGGGGCATAAAAATTGGATATCATATATTATAGGGAGATGATCACTGTAAGTTATTTTCTCTACATGTTTTTAATCATTACACAAAAATGAATATTTTTACTGGTTGTAGCCATCAATTAACTCTCACCTTAATGTAGATAAATGAGTTTGTTTCATTTGAATGAATCACATTAATTAGTTCCAAATATTTATAATATATGGTAAATAAAATATACACTTTGATATCATGCTTTAAAATCACTTACCTCAATATTTAGCATATTTGAGACCTTCATTGCCTCGTACATATCTCCTCTGCACTTGCGACTAATACCTGTTATATGATGCAAGGTCATGTTTAATGAAAGAACAAAACGATCTAATTATTAATAATTAAATAATAATTAAACAATCAATTAAATTGCATGCATGCAAGTCAATAATTATACACTGTAAGTGTTTTTTATAGAAACCAAATTAACTGGTGATGGTTCATCTCTGGTACAATATTTCATTAACTCTACAATGAAATTCCACATGCAAGGAATGTACATGTACAAAATTAACATTCAATAGAGTATACTATATACTAAGGCTTTCCTTTGGTTGTATTAATAATTTAAGATATAGATCTTAATGTAACGATATTTTTACATTATATATAGTATCTCCAAACATTTCAAAATATGACTTAAGATGTTACTTGCCTGATCCAACAGGTACGAGGACACCTTTGTTGGCAAGTAAAAATATGACGTTGAAGGCGAGATGGACCTCTCTGGTTTTGCCTTTCTGGTGTGATTTGGGTACGCGCACGTGCTTCCCCGTCGCCACATGACTCCTAACTGTGCACGCAACTTTGGGCATATAGTACAATGTACCATGGACTTGCAAGAAAATATGCCCACTCGGAAACATAACAAATTCCCCTCAGTTGAAATATGAGAGTTACTTAAGGACGGCGGACCCAATTCATTTCTACAATAGATTTTTTATTCGAATTTTTATATAATGTTAATCAGTTAATGGTGAGTGAAAATCAATAAAAAAATTACATGATCATCGACTTCCTTTTTTTAATAGGGGCGTTACAAAATTTGGGTACAAAAATCGGCAGATATAATAGAAAGTAATGGGAATTTTCTGGGGCGTGGTATAAAAACTGATATTTTACAAATTCTGCAATAGATTTCTTACTCTAATTAAATTGTATTATTAAGAAGTCAATTAGCTTACCGAAGAACAGAAAAAAATGTAGGTCATCGACCTAAATTTTTTGAGGGGTTGTGTCAAAGTTCACGGCATGGTTCATTTTTCTTCAGAAATATCATTGAAAAAAGGACATAATTATTTATTGCCTGACGTTACATTAACTGCTGTATATATAAATATTGTTCAGTTAATGTATAAATTTAATATCTACCAGAATATAAGACTATAAACTGCCTTTCGGCGTTGTATGATTTATAAACTGTGGAAATATAACGGACATGTCGCAAACAGAGGAAATTCGGACTAATTTTTTTTTTTTAAATTTTTCTCCACTTAATTTATTTTGGCATCACAAATTATGTTAAGTATAATGAAAATTTTATTATTTTCTCTTATTCTGATGTACGTTATTACGACAGTCATATTTATAGCATATGCGCGGTTTCTGCGCATAGGTACGAAATCTTGAATTGGGTCCATATGGAGAAATCACGTACACTTTATGCATGAGCTAAATTCCACGTGACACTGTTCTCATTAATATTCATGTCTTAAAATTGTCTCCCTTACGAATGAAAATTACATACCCTTTATGTATAAAATTGGTGTGATTACGTCAAAACTTTCATTTTTTGAATAAGAACACGTATTAGGGCAATGCATAGATTATCTGTGTATGTTTTTGTCACCACAATCAGTGATTCACACTTCAAATTTACTTTAAATGCCTCCCTATTCAACCATTAGATTATCTAAAATAGGACTGTATCGGCTTAAATGAGTAAATAAATAAATGAACAGTTGAAAAAATCAGCTTGGAACTAAATAGAATTATAACTTGAAAAATATCATTCTATTTATAATGATAATTCTTATAGAAATATGCAATAATGATTCAATATAAAGCCTAAATGCCTAGTTGCAAGTCCAATAGCTTACTGAAAAAAATCTCGAAAAATGCTGAATTGAAAGTAAAAAGGAACCGACAAGACTTTTTCAATTTTAGTCAAGATTTCTGACACAATTAGTTTGCAATATAAACTTTGTAAATATATGAGGAACAACTTTTCCTATGAATGGCAAGTATTTTAAAAATAATTCCAAAATCCCTACATGAGGTCTTTCATTTTCCTACAACGCTCCGCTTCGATTTTTCAGATTCAAAAGGAACCGCCATCTCAACATCTCATGTAAACAAAACAAGCACATTCCGATTCCGGATGTAGTAAATAACAAAACCAAATGAGGAGAAAATATTTCCGAAATACTATTTTTTTTAAATTTTTTATTTTTCTCATTCCTTTCTATATATTTTATTGTACTGAAAATCGCCATTGTGATAACAATATGGCCGCTATGCAAATTAGTAAAATGTACATCATTTCTCCATATGCCGTTGTCCTTATGTTAAAATGATTCAAATGACTTGATATGTTTTTTAAACATTTAGAAATTGGAACAAGATTGCACTCTGATGGAAAAAATTTAGAAGGTCCACACACATGGCTGTAAAAAGGCGTAAAACTGCAAATTTGATCTGTATGAAAAGTGT
>WFKH01011926.1:71531619-71563777 GCA_016163765.1 Magallana hongkongensis
GGTTATAGGCTCTATCACTGCGAGTCGGTCATTCTGTCATAACTTTTTTTTTTACCGACTTTATTCGTTATGGTTTTGAGCATTGATTTGAAACCTAACTTATAGCTAAATAATGAGAAAAACAAGAGGCCAACAGACATATCGGTCACCATAACCCATACACAGACCTGTCGAGGATTCTCATATATACATTTAATTAGGTTTCATTCTGGAGTAAAAGTGCATGACTAAATATTGGAAAGGTGCAATACTCTGATAGGGAATAATTTTCCTATAGTTCTTAACTTCAAAGAAAGCTTTTACGCGTATATATTTTGATAGATATACTAAAGATGGCTAATATAAATGTTTTATTTAAAATAACCCCCACCCCTATCCACAGGGGCAATATTGAAACTTTCCCCCTAGAGCATTTAAACAAAAAAATGGTAATTTACTTCTTTTTCCCGCGACTAATTTTTCACGTTTTTCCTTCTCCACAAAGACATCAACTGACATTTATCTAAAAATCATTGTACATGTACATGTGCCACACATCAGTATTCTTTGCTAGCCAATTTTTACTTTACTGTTCACAAGTTTGTTTGTTTATTTCAAAATTGTAAAAACTGTTATGGTTGTTTTTATTTAATATCATAAAATACCTGTATAACTCTTTTAATCATTCAACTTTTTAACTACATTATCTACAATTGATTACATTGATTAACAATTAAATATGAAATATGAAAAAGTAAGGGAAGATAACTCCATTAATTGTTACCCCCCCCCCCCCCCCAACCCGAACTCGTGCCAAAAGCTTTCATATCTTTAACTTTGCAGTTATACAGTTAAACAGTAAGACAGATAGACAGTTAATTATTCTCTTTTCTAAATATGTACTCATTTTTTGCATTCAAATTCAAGAGCAGAATAATAAGTAGAAAATAATTAAATTTGTTAAACATAATATACAGCCCACCCCCACCCACCATTAAATGCATTAACACTAGATGACTATTTTGGCCCCACCCTAGAGTCAAAACCTTTTCACCGGGGGACATGAAATTTACAAATTTGGTAGAGTGATTCCTGATCAACATAATTTTACATTCATTTTCTTACAGATGTTTTGGAGTAGAAAAGACGATTTTTAAACACTTTATGCATTAAGACTATATCACCATTTTGCCCCCGACCTAGAGCCAAAATCCCTACCCTGGGGAACATGAAACTTTTGGATAGAGGGCTTCCTGGTCTACATAATAATAAATTCAGTTTTTCTTACAGATGTGTGGGAGTAGAGGAGAAGATGTTTTGAAAATTGGTCAGGTTTTACCATTGTTGCCCTGCCCCTAGAGCTCCTGTTGGACAAGAGTCATGAAATTTACAATTAATGTTCTTCTAACGCCAAAGATGCATCATACCTAATTTGAAAAGAATTGGCAATGTAGTTTTTAAGAATTTAAAAATGTTCTATTGTTAACACAACGCACGACGCACGACGACGGACAAAGCGGACGAAAACCAATTGCAAAAGGTCACCTGAGTGACTCAGGTGACCTAATGATAAACTACAGATCGAGATTTAGTTTTAATATAGATCAACAGATGATGAGATATTACTTTTAAACGAATCTTCTTTTAAACGGATTTGTCGTTAAAACATTTTTCATCGAAATGTTGCTATACGCTTTGTCGACCTTACTTTCTGTACAAAAACCATTTATCCATCCCGGTATACACTGAACGCACATCCCACTCTTTTTGTTGCAAGGAAGATTGTCCAAACAGTTACTGCTACAGTTTTTTAGACAGTCTTTACCATACGTTCCATTTCTGCAAGCTACAAACCGTAACAGAATAAATATTATCACACAGAAAAATAGAAAAAGAGTAGATTTAATTTGATGTTGTCAATTATTTTAAAAGAAGATTAAAAGAAGATAATACAAATATATCTATCATTCTAATTGACAATTTCTTGTTCACTGAAAATTTTGATTATGTTTTAAACTGGCTTAAGATAAGAAAGTACTCATCAGCTTTGAAGTATGGTTTAGATAATAGATAATATTTTCGCGCAAAACATTCTGAAGCAAATGAAATAAAAAATATTATGTTGCACGAATTGGACCTTATTAGTCATCAAATTCTACGAGGAAACTCTTTTATTCAAAATTTTTACAGGAAACCTATTCACATTATGCTTTAATAACATTTGTATGTATTTTATGATTTAAATTAAACATATCTTAGATAAATAATTGCAACATATGCTGTAGAAATATGAATCACATGATTTATGAACTACATACTGACGTCACATTTATCAGTTGATTGCCAGCCCGGATCACATCCATCTGGGCATGTCCCATTGATGTTGTTACAGGCTACGGAGTTTCGACATCTTCCACATGTATTTGAACAATTTTCGCCATAAGTCTTGTTTTCACATTCTAGACCAAATGAAACACTGTTTTGAATTAAATCATTCCTCCTTTTGAACATTACTTAAGGTTACATGTATAAGGATTTTCAGCTTAAAGGATAATGAATTTAAAGTTAGCGATCAAACAACTTGAATATCAACAAAAGAACATACTTAAGTCGCATCTCGAACCTTCAAACCCAGGTACACACGGGCTACAGTAGCCGTTAACCCTGTCGCACATGTATCGATTAAAACAATGTTCGCTACAGTTGTTTTGGCAGTTTTCTCCATATTCGCCCTCAGCACATTCTATTTGTAAAAAAAGAATAATTTATATTTAGAGGCTAACAACTTAAAAATTATAACGTTTGATTGATTAGTTATATTATAAGATTACTTTTCCTAATATTAATATGTTGGTGTATTTTTTGTCAATGCAGGTCTTTTGCATTAAATAGGACCTCGTCAATAAATACAACTTACCCGTCTTACAAAATAGACCTGTTAATCCTTTCACACAACCGTCATTGCAAGTTCCATTTATGTGATTGCAAGTCAGGTTTCGGGAACAGTTCCCACACGATTCAGAGCAGTTCTCCCCATAGTTTCCACTTGGACATGCTACAATTGATTTTCATAAATGAGTTTAGTATGCTATTTATTCTTTCATTAAATGTTTCTGAGAACTTGATTGTAAATATATTGTTCTATTTAAATCTAATCGTGAAACAAAGATACAAAGTTGCATTCCTATATTGTATTGATAAACAGTAGATACAGATATGGATATACCAGAGAATCAACTGTATTGATTTGGATGGCGGTCATTATATAGCTTACTCTTATTGCAATGTTCGCCAATATATCCTTTCAAACATCCTTCCAAACAGGTGCCCGAAGTTTGATCGCATATTTTGTTCTTACAAAACTCGCTGCATGTTCTGCTGCAGTTTTCACCATAAAATCCATGTAAACAATCTTAAAACAGAAACAAAGAGTACGATTTGGATCAAAATACTTTGGTTTTTTATTCTTATTTCTTGTAATAATTTGCAATACATGTACATTACACACTTGTCATTATGTAACAAATCATGCAACAAATGCGTGATACATTAAGACTATGAAAAAAAAATTAGAAAAATCATTTTTATTTTTTAAAGCAGAACACCGCTCGTAATTAGACATCGTCAAGCAGGTATATAAACCCATCGATTTCGTTACACCGATTGCACCCTGGTACTCGTGGCCGACGTGTAGTTTTCGTTTCGTGGTCTTGGATTTTGAACAGTTTATGTGCATATTATGTTTGTAAATAATTTATTGACCTGTTTATTTGATTTTAAAATTATTCTGGCCTGGAAAAAGTACGTAAAATTTGATAATTTCATCGCGACTGAGTAACACGGCGAGATATACGTCCAGAAGTAAAAATATTCAGCTTTTACAATGTTTGCAACCCAATAAAGTAAACGTATTACAATGTGATGTATTTTCTAATTGTTGTTTAGAATCAGCCTTATCAGGGACATTTGCTGAATAGTATGTGTATATGCACATAAATTGAATGATTTAAAAAATATTTAATTATCGTTAAAATTAATATCTCATTATAATGTATATAATAAACATAATTCATTTACAGATTTACAGACAATACCTTCGTGGGCTTTGAATCGATAGTTTGTATATTTAGTTCATGATATAATATTTAATGACAATAATAAAAATAAAATTCTGCAGAATTGATTAGAAAAGCCTAATGTGTTGAAATAAGAAATGTATTTAATAGTTTTTCGGATCTGTTATTGATTATAAGCATCACAATTCACATATATTTTTGTCAACATATATTGTTTATAGAAATGTATAATTTGTTAGGTTGGAAAATAATGTACCTTTGCAACCTGGAGTCTGAAATCCGGGAAGAGCACATCCTAATTGATCACACTGACTATTCACTATATCACATGATCCACTTTTACACAGGCCACATGTTTTCGAGCAGTTTTCACCATAAAATCCCACATCACACCCTTAGTTGATTTTAATTAACAAGATTAAATATAAAACGATATATATATATATATATATGCAATAAGTCGACAAAGAGAAAACAAATTTCACATTTATCATTTTAAATATTTTTGGGAATTTGTCAATTAGCAAAAAAAGAAATGAATAGAAACATACCAAACACTTCTACTTCACATATCTCAAGGATAGGGGCACAGTCATTATTTGGTTTGTACTGCTGGTAGAACCATAAATACTGAGTTGTTGCCCTACATTCATTAGTGTTGACAGTCTTAAGATCACTGTTATTTTGATTTCTATAGCAGGAGGAATTTGGCCAAGACTCATTTGAGAAAAGGATGGAATAACCTGGCAGTCGTTTAATATGTTGGTAGTCTTTAAAATATGTAAAAACAAAATATATGGAGTGCACAAATAATCAAGCAGTGTGTCTTAATTACACACACTACTGAACCTGATTTGAGAAATACAACGGCACGAGTTATCTCAGTAGCCTTGTCTCTCTTTTTAAGTTCTCGTCATCTCAGTTTGACTCTCATAGCATTTGTTTATTCTACTACTATAAGAAACTTTGATTACAGTATTTACAGAGATTGTTAAGCATGATAAAAACTCCGTAGACTTTTGGGGGCATACAAATTCTTACTGTGGTTACTGTGTGAATATTATATCTTGTAAAATTTGAGTACTTGAGTATGTAAATGTGATTCATTTAAAGTGTGGGTATTCAGACACAAATTATGATAACCATTTTGATATAAACATATATATTTATATATTTTTTATCATTTTTTCGTTTGTAGTTTCTTTTATATTGACAACTTAAATTATTGATAGTCGTGTTAAAAATTGGAAATCGATATCAGAAATGTACTTATATAAAAATATATGCAATACGTACAATCCTTCCTGTACCAAAACTTAACAGATGTGATGCTATACACCCTTGTCAGGTCAATACGAAGCCAAGCTTCTTTAATATAACATTGATCGTCTGTATGTGAACAATGGTTTATATCCTGGCTGAAATTTTTGTCAACTGCACGTGATGCCTCAAAAGTTTCGTATGTTGTGCTGCTTGTTGCTACTGTCAATCCCTTTTGAACAAGCTGATCTATTAAAATAAAGAAATTTTGAACAGAAAAATGTAAACTGAAAACGCACTTTTATGCTGATTTGTCTATAAAAATTAAAATACATACAATTCTATTTTTAAGACAATTTTGACAAACTGTTTTTGTTTAAATAGTAAATGATATCTTGTAAATTTTACACTATATATGTGATTTTTTTTTAAAATAGACATAAGCAATGTATTATTTGTTACCGCTTTGAAAAAAAATCCATTATTACTAGGTTTTATCAAATCTATACTTGACAATAATGTTTTGTCCATGACATTAAACTAAAATAATTAAGTCCAATTAAGTGGATACGAGTGTAGAAGAATTGATAATTGCTAATAAGCTTTTAGAAGGTTATGCATTAGTAATGAAAATTTGGATATCGTTTAAAGATAAGGCATGTATCTGAGACTTATGTAGATATTTGCTTTTTACGGTGTTTTAACAATGAGAACTAGTACATGTATAATTATTAGCGTAGTGCAGCATAACGATATTTATGGAAACCAGATAGATGAAGAGCAAAGAATAATTCACTTATACATGTATAGTATATGATTATAAATGCTAGAAATGAAATAATTGTTAAATATTGTACCATTATTTCGTTTTATAGTTGTACGAATTAAGATTAACTGAATACTTACCGTAGGCAGTGACTTGCCGAACTACCAAGTAAACGATAACTGCAGGGAGTACACCCATGGTGAACGTATATTAACAGCAGGTGAGCCTTGCTTTGGTCAACACTGTGTATGATAATATTGCATTAATACATGTAATCATCAACATGTGGATTTTCTTTCTGCCAGAGTGTATAAATAATTGTTTTGAGACTGTACCAAAAACAATAGATAAAAGAAAAAGATCAAGTACTGAGGAATAAGAAACATCCACTATCAGACATATGGAGAAAGTTGTGTACATCAGCCTATTTTTTTTTTGAAAATGATTACGATTCGAAGAAACACAAAACTATTTATTCATGTTGTTTTCCTTTTAACTTAAAAAAAAAAATCATAATTTGTCGCGTTCAACCACATGGCTATACTCAGAACAAGGCTATTTTCGTAGACAAAGCGTCTGGTTGAACTAAGCACCGCAGAAACGCAAAGCTACGTTTTACTTTCATATTATATATCCGACCGCCTTCTGGTGGCTGGTAATAACAAATCTTAACCATTTACACGAAAATTGTAAGGAAGTAGTTTTTTAAAGAAATAATATTTGTACAAAAATCAAGGTCAAATTCCAGTTTCATATTTCTGAAAAGAACAACCACACTTTGATCTTTATGTTATTTGTATTTAATGTCAAAAAAATATAAAATGTTCTTCCTCTTTGTTGATTTTAAAGCATAAAAAATTAAGACATAAAATAGAACAAAGTAAAACAGCCACTCATAAACTATCGCCTAACATTTAAATTTGAAACAAGTCCAGAGGTTGAGGTAATGTTCAATATTTCATCTGTCATCGACATAGTATTGAAGATTAAGAATTTTCGGAGGATGCTTTATTTGCTTGGTTTTTAAGCTCACCTGAGCCGAAGGCTCAAGTGAGTTTTTCTGATCAAAATTTGTCCGTTGTCTGTCGGCGTTGGCGTTGGCGTTGTTGTCGTTGTAAACTTTTCACATTTTCATCTTCTCCAGAACCACTGGGCCAATTTCAACCAAACTTGGCACAAAGCATCACTGGGTGAAGGGGATTCAAGTTTGTTCAAATGAAGGGCCACACCCTCTTTAAAGGGGAGATAATTTAGAATTATTGAAAATTTGTAGGTATTTTTTAAAAATCTTATTCTCAAAAACTATAAGGCCAGAAAAGCTGAAACTTATTTGGAAGCATCCTTAGGTAGAGTAGATTCAAGTTTGTTCAAATCATGGTCCCCGGGGGTAGGGTGGGGCCACAATGGAGGATGAATTTTTACATAGGAATATAGAGAAAATCTTTTAAAATCTTCTTCTTAAAAACTATTAGGCCAGGAAAGCTCAAATTGGAGTGGAAGCATCCTCAGATAGTGTAAATTAAAGTTTGTTTAAATCATGGTCCCCAGGGGTAGGGTGGGGCCACAATAGGGGGATGAATTTTTATATAGGAATATATAGAGAAAATCTTTAAAATCTTCTTCTCAAAAACTATTAGGCCAGGAAAGCTCCAATTTTAGCAGAAGCATCCTCAGATAGTGTAGATTCAAGTTTATTAAAATCATGGTCCCCTGGGGTAGGGTGGGGCCACAATGAGGGATGAATTTTTACATAGAAATATATTGAGAAAATCTTTAAAAATCTTCTTCTCAAAAACAATTTAACCAGAAACATTCAAATTGGAGTGGAAGCATCCTCAGATAGTGTAGATTCAAGTTTGTTTAAATCATGGTCCCCGGGGGTAGGGTGGGGCCCCAATGAGGGATGAATTTTTACATAGGAATATATAGAGAAAATTTATAAAAATCCTCTTCTCAAAAACTATTTGACCAGAAAAGTTTAAATTGGAGCGGAAGCATCCTCAGATAGTGTAGATTCAATTTTGGTTAAATCATGGTCCCCAGGGTTAGGGAGGGGCCACAATGGGGATTGAATTTTTACATAGGAATATAGAGAAAATCTTTAAAAATCTTCTTTTTAAAAAACTATTAGTCAAAAAAGCTCAAATTGGAGTGGAAGCATCCACAGATACTGGAGATTTAAGTTTGTTTAAATCATGGTCCCCAGGGGTAGGGTGGGGCCACAATGGGCGGATGAATTTTTACATAGGAATATATAGAGAAAATCTTTAAAAATCTTCTTCTTAAAAACTATTTGGCCGGAAAAGCTCAAAACTGTGTGGAGGCATCCTCAAATAGTGTAGATTTAAGTTTGTTTAAATCATGGTCCCCGGGGGTAGGGCGGGGTAACAATGGGGAGATGAATTTTTGCATAGGAATATATATAGAAAAAATCTTTAAAAATATTCTCGTTTTCAGTCCAAAAAGCAGTAACTTGTGTGAAAGCACGGGTTGTGCAGATTAACGTTTGATGAAACCATGATTCTCTAGAGAAAAGTGGGGCCACAAAGAAGGGGGGGGGTATATAGGAATAGAGAAACATCTTACAGGTACAACAACAAAAGGGCTTGGTATTTACCTTAAAAATATGTGGATAACAATCGGCAGATATTTTAAATTTTTTGAGCAATATCTACTGTACTTAGTTGTCAAGATATTTTGATTTTGATACTGTAATGCTAATTTGATCAGAGTTAAGGCTATTGTTCCTCAGGTGAGCGACGTGGCCCCTGGGCCTCTTGTTTAGGATTACTGCGAAATAGGAAACAAAGTCACTAAATATTGTTGATTATATCTACATCTTTGAAAATTGTTAAGTCTCTTTAACTGATAAAGGGCATTAAAATTGATATTCAATTATTATTAAAAAAGAATCAAATATTGTTATAGCCTCAAATGTGTGAACAACATTCAATGCCGTATATTTTCGAATAAAACTGCCTTTAGAAACAAAGAATGTCAAATATTCGAATTTCATTATGTTTCAAAACTAAACTTTTATTTGAAGGGCAGCTAAATGACATGTTAAATGAAAAGATCAAACTAAGGTAACACTTATCTCTTGTTTAAGAAAGAGATCTTTTAATATTTCATTTTTATTATTTATCTTATTTCCTTTGAGCTAAAAATTTCCGTTAATCGTTTTTCCGAAGTAGACACAAACCAGTTTATTAAAACAGCTCTTCGGTCTAATATCCTATATTTTGTTGGCAGTATGTTTAATGTGCATCGTTCGCAAACTATCGATTCGTATAAAGACATGACAGAAAACGCTCATCAAATTGATAAAAAAAATTCTATACAAGAAAACAAGAGACCCATGGGCCACATCGCTCACCTGAACAGTAGTTCTTGTATAAAAAAAATGACATTTCATTCTATTTCGAAATGTTTAAATATGAAACTGAAAAGTATTAAAAACTCTTATATTCCAATATTTTACAATACATTAAAAAACATATAAAAGAAGTCTTCTTGTTTTCGTATCTAAAGATCTAAGTGCATCAACTGGCCAATCTTATTATCCCAGGCCTTAACGTATTAAAGATAGCAAAATTGTAAAATGAACTATCCATTATTATAAAAATTGACAGAAGGTCACTGTGACCTTGATATGAAGATGTGAGGATGCTAATACATAATCAAATACAGTAACTAAATGTAGCATTGTATTTCTTGAGAAGATTTTTAAACATGTTTCCTATATACATACTTCTATGTTGAATTTGGAATTCATCTTGGGGAGCCAGTATTGGACTGGGGGTCACGGTGTTAACAATTTAGAATCTACAAGTACACTATCTAAGAATGCTTGCATAGTAATCTCAAATTGTATCCAAACAATTTCCCTATATATTTGAACTTTGAACCCATCCTGGGGCCCCAGTATTGGTCCGGGGGGTCACGGTTTTAACAATTTAGAATCTACACTATTTGAGGATGTTTGCATAGTTATCTTGAGAAGAAGACTTTAAAATATTTTCCCTATATGTTTCTGTGTTAAACTTTGAACAGCCCCTGTGGCCCCAGTATTGGTTCGGATGTCATAGTTTTAACAATTTAAAATAAACACTATCTGAGGATGCTTGCATAGAAATTTCATAAATTGTAGCATTGTAGTTTTTGAGAAAAAGACTTTTAAACATTTTACTTATATATTTCTATATTAATCTTTGAACCACTCCTGGGGCCCCAGTATTGGTCCGGGGTCACGGTTTTAACAATTTAGAATCTACACTATCTGAGGATGCTTGCAAAAGAATCTCACAAATTGTAGCATTGTAGTTTTTGAGAAAAAGATTTTTAAACATGTTCCCCATATATTTCTTTATCAAACTTTGAATCCCCCTGGGGCCTCCGTATTGGTCGGGGATCACAATTTTAACAATTTAAAATATTCACTATATATACAAGCTCTGGTGTAAATATTGGCATTTCTGGTGCAGTGGTTCTTGAGAGGAAGAGGTTTTTTTCCTCACACGCCACATTTTCACTGTTTCATGATTATCTCCCTTTTAAAAAGGGTTACACTCTATATTTTAACAATTTAGAATCCCCTTTCATAAGGCTTGTTTGAACCAAGTTTGGTTAAATTTAACCTATTGGTTCTAATGAAGAAGTAAAAAATGTGAAAAATTTACAGACAGACGGACGGACAGACAGACAGACGGACGACAGACAATGGGTGATCAGGAGAGCTTACTTGAACCTTCGGTTCAGATGAGCTAAAAATGAACAAACCTTCAAATTATTTAAACATCGTTATGCTAGTACTTTTTTAATGCAGCACAGGCTCTCTTTCATTGTATCTACTTAATGAATCATTCACATGCTGAATAAAAAATATATAGAAAATACTTACTTAATGTTAACGTTGGAGGCTGTTACAAGGAACTGATGTATATTAAAAAGGGAGTACTCATTTTCTACTTGTGTCACATTAAAATTTCCTTATTTTTGATTTGATGCTAGTTTTTGGGTTTTTTTTTTACAAATTCAAACTTCCTGGTGAATTGCCTTTAATGTACAAGTAATGAAGATTGTTGTTGGTATTTGCAGTTTTGATAAATGATGGTCCGTTTATTAATGTAAAAAAAGAGGTTTAACCTATTCCATCAAACTAAGGTTAAATGTGTCTTTCTTCTTAGAGCCCAATTTAATAATAACCGAATCGAGTTTGGTTTATAAGCTTCTAAAACATATTGATTATGATGTTTTGTGACTTTGTGTGAAACTTGTAAATTACAAGGTTAAAAAAATATCCAGAAAAAAAAAGAAATCTTACCAAAACAATTCAGCCCAAGAGAATTTATCTGATTTTACTGATATAAATTTATGTTGCTAAATTTGTTTTGTATTTTGTATTAACGTATATCAAAGTAAAAATAAACGCACTTTCATGTAATGAGAACTTTATGTAACTTGGCCTATTATACAAGAAGAGGATATACATAGGTTATGTCTCTTGTCCTATCCCATGGAATTACTTAAATAAAATGTGTTTAAATCATGTAATGAGAACATCTGACCTTCTTCTTCAAAACATTATTCATATAATTTCATTAACACATTTGCTCAAATTTCATAATTTTTCTGTTACATACGACCAACACTACTGTGATCTTCTGCTTATAAAGTTACCGACAGATATAAAACTCGTACTCATAAATGTTTTGTCCTTTTTCGTCAATGTCCAGTAAATTTTTAAAAAAATCCATAATGACAATGGCTACACATATCATATTCTTAGAAAAAGTTATCATTCATATAACTTTGTAAACCCTTTAGCTCGAATTCAAAAAAAACTTCCGTGTTCTTTTGCATTTATCTCTTTTTAGATCAGTCAATATAAAAGCGCATAATTGTTAAAAATACCATTCAGATCAAGATATACAAAACATGTTAAACGAACGACTCTTGACACAGTTATACATTTTTAAACGTTAACGTTCCGGGATAGGCGTGCATCATTTTATGGAACTACTTAAACAATTACTGTTTTCCGGGAATTGTTTTATAAAGAACCTGAGTTCATGGTGTTCGTAGACGTAAACAAATGAACTTTATATTGATTTTGATGATGTGGGGTTATTCCAAGCAAAACATTCTGTCATATCTCTTCATTAACCCCCCCCCCCCCCCCCAAAATAAAAAAAAAAACAAAACTAAACAAACAAACAATCAAAACAACAACAACAACAACAACAACAACAACCACAAAGCAAACAGACAATTAACCATTCTAAGTGATCGCATTGATAGGCGTCAATTAATGATTAAATTTACCTTAGCCAATTTACATAATATTTTACGAATACATCTAAAACGTTTACGATTACTCAATATCTTCGCAACAATACTAAAGTATTAATTCAAATATGTCTAAGCCTAAAAGTCATATGAGGGTCGATTTTGATTACCAAAAAAGGCATAGTTGTTTTAAGATACAAATGTCACAATTTATCAAACTGTGTTTTTGTCACTAAAATTAACTCAAAGATTGTCGCACCACTTGCAACGTTTTAAGGAGTATTATTGGACTTCAGTTCACCAGCTTTGAAAAGCGTTTTAGTCATCAATTGTACAATGCCCATTAATGTTTAATGACATGTAAAATAAAAGTAAGTTATAGAAAATAACACTACAATTTGTGCCATCGAAATATATATATAAGGCAGAGATCATGTTTCAAATTGCAATAACCGATAATATCATACTTGTATTCAGAAATGTTTTGTCCTTTTTTAATAACGTCCAGTGAAGTTAACAAAAATCTCAATTACAACGGCTAAACATATCTTTTAAAAGAGTTATTAGACATATAATTTTGTAAATCCATTATCTCAAATTGAATAAGTCTTCAGTATCATACGATCAACACTACACTTGTGCTCTTTTGCTAATCACCTCCTTTTTAAATAAACCAATATAAAAGTGCAAGATTGTTCAGACACCCACTTCAGATCAAGATATACAACACGTGCCTAAGAACAATACTTCACAACATAAAACATCTGAATATCGTTAACGTTGTGGTCTAGGCGGACATGGATGTAACTACTTACACCACTTACTGTTTTCCGTCAAATGAAAGTTTTATCAAAAGTTCAAGGTTTTTTACGCGGTTCTTAACAGAGAATGAGTTGAAATCTTCTTTTGACACATTAAATCGTACATTTTTGAAAGATTTGAATTAATCTAAAGATAATATGCAGGCATATTTGTATCACTTTATTCAGAAAAAAACCCACTAAATGTCAAAGTTTCTAAATGTCCAAGGTGATTTGTGATTATAATTACCTTATCAAATCCAAGACGCAATTAATATCCAATCACCGAAAATCTTACTGATTTGAAAAAAATTAAAATATCTCAGAATATACAAAAAGATTCATAAGCGCAAGTAGTGCTATATTATTTTTCTGTCTTGAATTTTAGTGATTATGTTATTCAAACTTGACTCTAGTGTTACTTCTTCTTCACAATTCTTTTCAAATGACAAATACATATTACATATAACACTAAAGCGGCATGTATAAAGAAGGGAGTAGTATTGCAATATACATGTCCACGATCAGTCTAAATCGATTGGAACTTCGATAGTTCACACTGTATCATTCGCTTTATATACATGCCATTGCTCGCTTTGTAATAACATAACTTTTTTTTCTTTGTAAAACATTATTCATTCATATTTTATTGATCACGTTTCTTCGTTATTCTTCGATGATAGGATTTACAAAATTCTTCAAAAAGTACAATATGTGAATAATGAAAAAAAAAATATTTGGAATCAAACTTGGCATCAATTGCAAAAAATTATCTGCCTAATCTAAAAATATATTTTGTACATATATTTATATTCATTTGAATTTATTCATCAATCTGAGTAGCAAAATCGAATATAAAAACAAAAAACAAAAATAGTCATTTTCAATCACATTTTTTGTATATTTCTTTCGTACAGAAACAGTTTCTCCAGTTCAAAAAATAACTAAGATTGAAAAAAGAAAGAAAATACATATAATAGTATTTCAGAGAACACCAGCATAAGCATTAGCAAAATGCACTCATCAATCTAAAATAAAATTGACTGTTATCACTTTAGTTTCAAAATGGCATATGCATCGCGTTTGTAAAGTCTCAAAGACAAATAAATTTATTATAGTTTTATTAAATGTTAGTTTTTTCCTGGTTAATCATTAAGTCTGTCGTCAAGAGAGGGTCCACTTGTTTGACCTAGTTCTTTGTAGTTATTTATTTGATCTACTTTCGTATTCTGTGTTGTCCTCTCTTGTTGTTTTAGTGTCTGATCTTAAGTTGACACTATTGGAAAGGGCATTATTTTTTTCTCCTGAATATTTCTTTTTTCCTTTACAAAATTTTAATCTTAATATCCTGTAATGAACGTCAAAATAATATAATCATTATTTCTAATTGTTTAATATTTGATCTCGTCATGAAGACAATATGATAATATCTCTTATTAGACTTGTTAATGTCTGTCTAAGAAATATGTCCGGTTTTCAAATTGTATTAAAGAGAAAACAAAACATTTGCTTTTGTTCTGAATTAAAACGTTTCGATACGTTTTGTCTTCAAAACAACCTCTTTAGTGAGTTTTGTGAAACGAGTAAATGGTTTTTTTTTTTTTTTTTTTGGGGGGGGGGGGTCGTTTTGGTCTTTTGTGGTTTTTATTATTGATACTTTCATGTATTTGTTGAACGTGTATCAGTGTATCAACTTTGTCAGAGAGAAATCAAAATTACTGAAGCTTCCATTAAAGAGGCATGCCACGCTTTTGGACTAAAATTATTTTTTCCGGTTTTAAGTAAACAATGCCTTAAGGTGGTATGGACATCTGTAAATATTAATATGAATTAAAGTACATTTTAGTTAAAATACTTTCACCGGTTGAGAATTTTAAAATTTTACAATATTAAACCAAAAAAAAAAAACCTTTCGAAATTCTTTGGAAATGTAAAAATTTTAAAATCCCCTGCGGGATTCGAACTCATGACTTACAGATCCGTAGTGAACGCTCTAACCTCTGCGCTACGCTGTTAGGTGACAATTTAGGGGAAAAAACTATTTATAGAATTATACTTGATATTATTGTTTATTTCGATAAATAATACGTCACATCATGGAAGTGTCCCATACCACCTTAATAAAGCATTTCTAATATACAACCAAAATTTTAGTGTCAGTCGTCGTGTTATAAGCGAGATAAAATCTTATATTTCTCTGTTATGTAAACAAAGCTTGCGTCATGTTTTTGTTTACATTTTGAATGTTGAATTTAAAGTTCTAATTTTAGATCTAAAATGAATGTGATAAACCTAAGGAACTGTTTATTTAGTCAGTTATTAAGTGTCAGACTAAAGCAGAAAACTGTAATAACGGGGAAAAAAATTGGCTTCATTTCTGAGCAAATAACCTCCAACTGGTTCCCTACAAATACATTTTTCTAAAGGGTGTTTAACCTATATTTTAACATCACAATAATAATAAAAAATAATGATACTAATCATTAATAATAATAAATAAGATTTTTTGACTTTTATTTTTCTTAGAAATTTGATTTATTTCTATTTAACATACATCTTGGATAAAATTAAAATGGTAAACCACCTGACAGGTTTAATAATATTTTCTCAAAATGATACAGCTTTCAATTAGTAAAACCAGGCTTTACTCTAAATGACATAATTATTATCACGTCAAGAGACATTATCTTTGTAAACAACAAAACGAGAACAAATAAAGCTCGATGGTTTTCAATAACAAAAGAACATCATAACCAAAGGTTAATACATCACAAATAATAAGTACTAAACACAAATAAATAGTTACCTTCAATGCAATGGTCTCCTGTATATCCATTTAAACAACTTTTAGCATATATACCTGAAGTCCGATCACAAGTGTCGTTTTTACAATTTTTGCTGCATGGCGTTGTACAGTTTGGACCATACAAACCAGGTATAATCTCTTTAACAACAACAAACAATATAAGAATATTAATTTCTAGCAAAAACAAAATGACCAAATCTATTTGATTCATTTATAAAAAAAAATCAACATCCTCTGTTCCTGTTGTATAGAATAATTATATTAATTAAAGGAATAAACTTTTCCAGCAATTATCAATACTATATTTTAGGTAAATTTCACCGTTTAGAATAAAATATAATTAAAATAAACTGCATCATACGAAACCAGATTTGATGTTAAAAGCGCAATCACACGTTCCAACATAAATGATTGGTTACCCTTAAACTAAAATGTCACACTGTCACTGGTTTAAACATGCCGCATGACTTTCGTATATATTCCTATGCCCAATTTACATGATTTATCTCGACTTTTCATATTATTTAATAGATCAATTGCGTTTCCTATACGTATTTTTTTTTTAATTTGAAGTACTTGGCCTTTCACATTACTGTAAAATAAGAGTAGTTGCACGTTAAAGGACATCATTTTGTTGTGTCTGGGGCAGAATAAAACGCAGCGTCGAAATTTACTACAATTTCTGCGGAGTACAGGAAAGGAAGATTAATAGTAAATAGCAACAAAACATTGAGAGTAAAGAAGGGTGCATCACAAATTTTCAAAGAGAATTTGAAAGGTTAGATCTGGAATATCAAAGCGTTTGACCGTATTTAATTGGACAATGTCTAGGAGCACTTTTTCGTGTATTTTCGTAGATCATCGCTTCTTGTGAAATGAATTTCTCACTTGATAGCTTTCGAAAAAGCAGAAATTTATTAGATTGCTACTGTCTGACAACAAAAACACATTCAGTTGTTCATTCCCATAGACCACTGGGCTTCGCCTCGTCGTCTATGAGATAAATCAACATTATATATTTCTTTAAAGTAATAATGTTTGTTATCAAACATGATCAATCATGTGTTCTTAAAGGGACTGAGACACTATTTTAGACCATTTTTTTTATTTTATGCATAGAATGGTTTACTTGCGCATTTTAAATGGTTGGCCAAAATTTGAATGTTAGAAGTCAAGTTATTATAGAGATACAGAGGTTAGAATTCATTGTTATATTAGCAAAGCTCGAGTCTTTTTATTGTTTACAAATAATGTAAAGTATGGAATTACAATTTATTTGAAAAATGACTCACGGCAGAAAAAGGTAAACTAATTCAATGAGCTCATAAATAATATTATCAACAGAGGAAATTAAACATTTGATTGAAACTAACGCTAACAAAACACATATGTAAGCAATAACAAGGCCCGATTTTTGTGTACAAATAATTTCAAAACTCTGTTAACTCAAAATTTGATTTTCAAATGAAAAATACCCTTACAAACCCTTACAAACATTAAAAATGAAAATAAAATTAAAAAATTGAGTTCAAATTGTGTCCCTTAAAAAATCTTGAAAATCTTATCTTTATTTAAATAAAACGTATCATGCTTGGTGTAAAATGTTTCATACATAACACGCATTGACCGTTTTACATAAAAAAAATACCTCTGCAAACTGGAGCCTGGTATCCGGAAAGAGCGCATCCCAACTTATTACAGTGACCGGTCGCGATGTCACAGGAACCACTTTTACATAGGCCACATGTCTTGGAGCAAAACTGTCCATATTTACCCTCTTCACACCCTGGGTAGAGTTTAATCAAATTTAAAGACCAAACAACGTAGATGTTGTCTCTGATTCAATTTATGTTTGAAACAGAGACAAACGAATATCTGATTTCATGGTCTCTTTCAAAATAATAAACGATGAGTTGTTATCAAAAATTGCTAAAATAAGAAACGTACAATAAACTTGTTCTTCGCAAAATCCATGACAGGGGCACATTCAAAAAATGGTTTGTTTGTCATGTAAAACAATAAATACGGAGTTATTGCCCTGCATTTGTTTTCAATGACGGTCATATGCTGACTGTGAAGTTGATATCTATTGCAGGATGAATTTGGCTAAGACTCATTTGAGAAAAGAATTGAATAACCAGATAGTCGTCTCGTTTTTACATCTAGATATACATAAAGCAGGGATCATTACGTCAACAGAATGTTTCATGACGTGTCTTAAATGAAGACAATATTATCAGATGCATTACACAGATAAACTGCAATTAGTTATTGAAGCGGTCCCAGGTCATCTCTGAGGTTGTTAGTCCCTGCGTAAGTTCATGGGATTTTCAAGCAAAGGGTCATTTGGTGCTTTAACTTTTGATGAAAATTTAAGAAAAGAAAAAAATGTTCAATATCTCTAAAAATGTAAAAGTTGTCCCGAGATAAATAGAGAATAATTATAATAATAATAATAATAATAATAATAACTACATCGTTCTCGTTGCGGGCAACGAGTGGGTCTTCCGTACGATTTTTGAATAGATGAGATAAAACCCATCATTCTAAAGATAAAATCGTATATCTAGGAAAAAAATGAGTGAAACATTTTTTTGGCACTAGGGACTTGAAACCGGGTCGCCTGGGCAGATGTGCACGACTCTAACGACTGAGCTACTCGGACTCTCGTTTCACGACTTTGATGCTTAATATCTCGAGAATACGTTAATCGATTTTACATATTCTGAGTCAGTTAAAAGGTCACTATCAACTTTAAAAATATAAAAGAAAAAATTAAAAAACAAAAAAGTTGAAAAATTCATTTTTTTTTATTTCTTTCCGGTGACGATCGGAAGTGACGGCGGATTTTCTGTTGACTGAAGTTCACCAGACAAGCGTGACGTCTATCATCGCTAAAAGTTTCAGATATATGTCTTTAGTCGTTTCTGAGAAACGTCGCAGACAAAATTGACTTTAAAAAATCGTTTAATGACGATAACTTCCGACCCCGGAAGTGAATTTTAAAAAATTGTCACAGCGGTACAAACTTCACTGAAAATTTAAAGGAAATCGAACGATCCATCTCCGAGAAATCGCCTGCACAAAATGTGTAAGGAAAAAAAGAATAATATTAAAATTGAAAAAAACAAAAAGAAAAGAATAATAGTAGGGTTTTCCGCTGAAGACGGAAGACCCTAATAAAAACATAAGGAATACAAGAGGTCTTTCACCTGAAAGGTGGAAAGACATATGACTCTGCGAGCAGTGTTTAGCCTTCAATTATTTGTTAACTTGATAAGACAATGGTTGTTTCAACCGACATATCTTTGCTGAAATATTTTTTTTATTGGTACAGTACCGATCAGACCCGACCTAACAGAAAGTAAACCCCAACTAAACACTGGGTTTACTTCCTGGGTTAACTCTGGGTTTACTCCGGGTTTACTTTTTGAAAATTTGGGTCATTTACATATAAAATGATATTATTGACATAATCATTGATTAACAATTGAAAATACGGTTACACCAACAATAAAACACGTCATGCAACATTTAATACATCTACATTTTTTTTTATATCAGATGAGGTATAAATATCATTATCGATAGTAATGCAATAATCATCACCATAATTCCTTAATATGAAGTTGTTGTTTATATCAGATGGTCTATATAATGAATCAGAATCGCTCTAAACAATGTCAATTGATACGTATGTAATAGTATCTTAAATTTTAGTCAAGTTTCATGCTAAGCTTTAGAAAGATTACTGTATGAAATCGGTGCAATCAACAGCATATCTTGTATAATAAAAAGGTATATTTTGTATTAATTGGATTCTTCATCAATCCCTCGAAATTAAATATACGTTAAAGGAAAAATAAGATTATTATTACAAGTATACATATATAAATATATAACCTAAACTGATGTGAATAATTATTCAAATGTAACCTAAAGTGGAATAACGATCAATCCAATATTACTGTAGGACTTCACTTTTCCTAATAACATCAATTTTAGAAACACAACAAGAAGCTAGCGCCAACGTGTTTTGGTTTTATACATTACGGTATCTTTCCTTTGTTCTACTTTGTCTATCTGAAATTTTTTTTTTACATTGATACCAACTATATCACATAAAAAAAAATGTTCGATCCATATAGTTATTACAGTGCAGCTTTCCTGAAAGATAATAAAACAGTGCTATTTTATCATGCATTCTTTATCCCTATCCTGCATCCTATCTAACAAAAAAGCTGTATCATGTGGTATCCTTTTCTACATCATGTATGCTATCCTATTCTATCCTTTCCTATCATATCCTATCCTATCCATATTAGAAATAATATAATTTATCGTAATAAATTGTTAATGTATGTAGTGTACGAATTGTTTATCCTCGAACTACTGCGCATTACTAGTTATATTTCCGAGGAACACTGACTGCATTTAAAAACGGATAAGAAACAACGATGCTTAATTCATTAGGAGGAACATCCAAGAAATGTAAGTTTCTTATAATAACTCGGGTTCCTCGGAACAATTCTAAAGCGACAAATAGCTAATATTTACATTGTTCTTGGAGAGATTGAGATAGCGTCGGTTGTAAAGACAAAGAGGATCTATTGAAGTACACGCGGAATTACTGTGCCTGTGAGAGAATCTATGTGAACTTAAAGATTCCTATGTACTAAAACTGTTTGTGATTATATGACTTATGAGTTGCATATGCATACATAAACTAGAATGCCGCGGGTCGATTAATTAACAATGTTATAAAAGTCAACCCGCTTAGGCCTTAGCTTTGTTTACAATTATGACTCGTAATCGGAGATTCCCATGTAAATAGGCTAAGACAATTCATAGGACCAAACCGTTCTTCAGCCGATGTTTTTAATATTCGGGAATTATCAACAGTGGAATCTTTCGGAATAAGCGGCGGTGTTGTGTCCAATAACGAACTTTTGAGGAAATTTATGCAATTGTAATACAGAATCAACCGCGCCATCTTATCGTTATTTTAGGAGGTAATGACTTGGATTCACCAGATTCAGTGGAATGTGTTTTGAACTAACTCATTGCGTTTCCAACACAATTGAAGGTTTTGTTTCATATTAAATATGTGACAATTCTAAGTTTCTTTGGAAGGGAACGAACGAGACACCTATCTTCAGATAGTTACATTCAAAAAGTAAACATAGCAAATGATTTTTTGAGATCAAATTGTCAGACACATGGACTTTTGTTTTGGAAATTGCGCGGTTTCACTAATAGTCTGACTCCCCTATTCATTGATGGCGTCCATTTGAACAACAGAGGCCATTACAAACTATTACGACAGCTCAGGGGATTGTTCCTCCGTCATCTCTAACTTGAAGACAGGGGCTTCAAGCATTGTGCGTGTTAACATGTTAATTTAGATATGTCAAGTTCGTTGATTATAATTATTGTATTATAAAGTGTATTTATAATCTATTTGTACTGAATGTTACAGGTATACACAATTTTATGTTTATAAAACATACTGCCCTTTGCTGTTAGAGTATGCAAAATTTATATGATTACCTGGTACTTGTATTATACAATAACACTTATCATCTGTTTTCAGCCGAAGAGTTACGAAAAGACCCTCTTCTCATTTGATTTTGTTTGATACATTCAACCATCACAGGTAATTTATAATAATATTGTTTAATGCTGAATTTTACTCGGCTATTTCACTTTGCACTGTTGTTAAAATACTAAGCAGTTCCATGCTATTTACAGTGCTTCAAGCTTAAATGCTACTGTGTGACATCCTTACCAGCTCCGTTTAAAAGCGGTGTATATTTATTTGATGTTTATACTTCGATAAATAGAGCTATATAAAGCCAGTTGTTGCATTAATTGATATGTGCGCTGCTATATTCAGCCAACTGCTGCATTGAATCTCTCGGTTCTATCAATGTATAGAGCTATATAAAGCCAATTTTGAATGACATGTGTAGAGCTATAAAAAGCCAGTTGTTGCATTGAACAATGTATGTATGGCTATATCAAGCCAACTGCTGCATTGAATCTCTCAGTGCAATATCTATTGCCAAGGTGCAATGAGTGCATTCATAACCATTGCCTCTTGAGAGGTACATTCAATAATCAAAATGCTATCAAAGTTACGATATACTTTGTGTATGTAGCTAAAGAGCTATATCTATATAAGAAAACAATCTAGCTCAATTATATTAGCTATAGCTAAATAATATTTATGTATAAATCAGTTTTGCTTTGAATAATGTATATAACTAGGCTTATAAAGCCAGTTGTTATGTTGCATAATATGTAGAGCTATATAAAGCTGCACTGAATAACTCAGTCAATATCTATTCAACTATTGTCTAGGCACATTATTTTGTGCAGTCATAGTCATTGCTTTCTGAAAGTTACTTGATGATCAAAATGCTTAGCAATGATATACATTTAGTATAACTTGATACATATGATATAGAAAAATAATATAGCTCAGCTATACTAGCTATAGCTATATATATTTTTAAATGTTTTATTTATTGTAAGGCCCATTTAATGTTTCTTTTTCCTTAAAATAGCACGTTGGCATCCCAACCCAAACGAAGAAGACGCGGGAAATCAACCACTGCCACATCCAGTCATCCTGACCCAGGGACAGCAGGGCCATTATTGTCCACTCAAATGGAGGATCTAGTCCAGGCTTGTGTGGCAAGAATCATTCCCACCATTGAGGAAACCTGCAGACAATTTCTCCAGGGCACGCAACAACAGCAACAAACAACAACAACAGCAGTTGCCAGACAAGAGGATCAAGCTATCCCATCACTGTTAGAGGACATCACGGCTGTTGCCACAACAACACCAACAACAACAGGTCACTCAGTTCAAGATACGCTTTCCTTATTTAGATTACGATCCAACCCCAGTACCTCAAGACTACCTGCGCGTTTAAAACAAGCTGAAGACCAACTTTTACGTAGTTCTCTGTCAGTCTCCACAATAACAGCGTACAAATCTGCCTTTAACACCTACCATAATTTTGTGTGTTCCTTTTTTCCGAACCAGCAATGTTTACTACCTTTCGATGTACCATTTGTCTGCCTTCCTTGCCCATTTTTATCTGAAAGGTCTGGCAGCTGCGACAACACGAACATTGGTATCTTCCCTTAGTTTTGAGTTTCCACTGGGAAGCTATGCCGATATCACACAGCACTTTATTTGTAAAAAGATGCTCCAAGGTTTCAAGATATCTAAACCATCAAGAGATGCAAGACTTCCTATTAAACCTTCGATCTTGATGCAAATAACAGGAGCACTTCAATACACCATCAAATTTATGTTTATTAGGAAATTGCTTCAAGCCATGTTCATTCTTGCATTTTGCGCTTTCCTAAGGATCGGAGAGATAACAAAGACATCAAGCTCGGCACAACACTTCCTTCTGTTTCAAAATGTGACTTTGGGTTCACTACAGAACAAAAACTACATTGACATTACGATGCAACATTTTAAACACTCAAAATCAAACAACACCACTTTACGCATTTGTGAGAATTCATACAATTCCCAACTGTATCCATATCGTTCTTTGTTAGACTATTTTAATCTCAGGAAACACACCTCAGGATTAGACACACTTTTTTCTTTCATGGATAACGCTCCGGTATCCCGCCAGTATTTTACACAACAACTAAATGGTGTCCTTTCATTTTGCAATCTGAACTTGCATCGGTTCCATACACATAGTTTCGGATTAGAGCAGCTAGTACAGCAGCTACTTTAGGTTATTCAGAGTTACAAATACAAACCATGGGTAGATGGCATTCATCAGCTTTCAAGAAATATGTCAGAATTTCAACCTTTACAATAAGCCTCCTTTTAAAACTTATCTCCAGAATATACACATTTAATGTTATTTAGCAAAAGCTACATAAACTTTCATTTCCCATCAGACAGGGGCTGAGAGTAAATTTAACAGGTGCTATTATTTTACCATCAGACAGGTGCTGATGGCTTCTTTCTTTTTTTTATGTATGTGGGGGCGTTAACAAGCCATCCAACATATCTTCTAGCAATCCAACATATTTTCTTATCTTTTAGACTAGCACTACTGTTTGTCAAAGACATGTTGCATACCTTGTTTTTTACTAGTAAGTTATGTTTGTATGATAACACAGTTTTTACATATCTAGAAGTTGTCCTATGTAGTTTGTTAAGGACATCATACACACTTGATTTTTATTCGTTTTGTGTTTTTATATGTCATTTATTTCCATTTGCACACCTGTACGAGTTCTAGGTGCATTGTTTAGCAATATTCTATGTGCTGAAATAAATGACATTTCAACTCTCTGATTGATTCCTGTTTTATATGGGTTCTAGAGAGACATACATAAAAAACGTATATAAATCCAGCTTTAAATTAATGATTTAATCAACTAATGTAATGCTTAAAATATCTAATAGATACATTAACTTATATATATATATATATATATAAATATGTTTCTTTTTTTTGGCAGAACGTGTCACTTATTAGGTTTGTACGCAATAGCATAAACAAAAAGGAAATGTATATGTAAATGTAAATGTATATTATTTTTAGTTTCTATTAAAGATACAAATCATGTTGCTTAAAATACAAATGAAGAATTCATATACATTTACGGTGCTATTTAAAAACAAAAACCCAACATTTTTTATCATTTTCCTGGTTTTCAGACTCTTAACGTTTTAGAGTTAGATTCCTAGTATCAGTGTCAGCATTATTATTTAAAGTTTAAATTCAATTCTTATCTGATAATTTAACAAATTTCGTGGTATATTAAATAATAAGCTCCACGGTTTGATTTTTTTTTATCGCCGCGGTACCTGTTATAGAATTTGCTGATTTCGAAAATCGACAGGGTTAGTTAAGTGATGAAAATGTTTATAGTATATACAAACATTCTGAGAATATTGCATAAACAATGCATGTTCCCGGTATTCTGCACTGTATTTTTAATGTGATAAATAGTTGTTTTTTTATTTTCAGAAAATTTGATGATTTATTTTAAAGAACGAATCCGGTCAGTAAGAAACAAGTCATCTAAAATGATTTCAATCATCAATTGTTAATAAGACGCAGACTTGATCTGTAGTTTCTTATTATGAAGATACACTGCAAGCTTCAAATTAATTCACAAAACCAATACAAAACGTTGTCAAAACAGAAAATCCCACTTTGATGCATTTTTCGGTTGCATCTTCAAGTCTTGTTTTATCTCGTTACTTAATATTTGAAAAAAAAGCTGCATCTAGCTTCATTAAATAATTGCTTGATATGTTAAATCTTTAATACATCCCCCCGCTTTTCCAACAATTAATAATATTATTATAATATTTTAATGTTAATATGAATATGTTAATAATAAGTTATTAAGTGCAATGTACGTTTGTACTGTCTAACAAAAAGAATAAAATATGATAAAATGAATAAATTCAGCTTTATAATAAAAAATAAAGTACAAATCTTTAACTTTTTTGCAAGCATTATGCAGGTACTTCTCTTGGTATAATAGTAACTTATTTTTGTTTGTTATGTATTTCGTTATCACTTAAATAACGAAAAGAAATATAAGATACTTAATGTAATAAAAGGTTCATTCCTCTTACAAAGAAGTGTTGATTACTAAACCAAGATTACGAATTTTCAATTTTAATTTGGCGGCCCTTTCTTTAAAAATCAATTTCCGGTTAACGTCCCTTGACTTTTTACGATAAATATTCTTTTTTCCAATGCAAATAGACCTCAAACGTTTACGGATAGATTATCCGCTTACTATTAGCAATAAAAAACGTAAACTTCTCCATAACTCAAAGTTGTCATCAGCTAAAAACTTCATCTCAGTCTGTAATGACTATCAAGGAAAACATCATTTTTAAAGATACCAACTACAAACAAAAATGCGCTATTTCAGAACATACAAACTATTTTTCTGGGACTTGAAGTATACTTTGATGATCGACATACTAGCAAAGTATTAAACGTGGCGGATTTGATTCTGGTACATAATATTTGAGAAGAGTTTTTATTTAGCAATTTTACAATGGTCATTGATACGTCGTGTTTTCTCGTAAAACTGAAAGTTAGATGTGATAAAAACCAGTATAGATCTACAATGACAGCCGAAAAGTTTTTTGTTTTCACTTATATTCAAAACATTTTTACTTTTTTATTCATACACATGTAGCAATAAAAAAAAAACAACATATACCTAAGAAACCGTTTATAAAAAACAAGTATATTTTTCTAAAATTTCTGAACCTATAAATAACATTTAGAAGGTTCTTAGTAAACAAAACTGGTTTTGTGTTCATGAGGACATTGATACTTTACCAGGGTAATTTTGAAGCCAAACTATATAAATTATTCATGTTAAGTAACAGTTTCGATTTGAAAATAATATATCCATGATACTTATATTGATAATCAAATTACAAGTGTTCGTTAGGAAAGCTCAAAGGTCGTGACCATATCATTCTCCTTTGAAATGGGAGCTCTGTTTAAAGAGATAGAAAATATTCAAATTTTAAAGATATTTTCTTTCTAATATTGTCATTACAAAATGTAGCAGGTGGTGAAAATTCATGTCTCAACCGGGACTCGAATCCATGACCTCTCGCGAACCATACCAGCGATTTAACCACTGAGCTTTTGAGACCCGACATATTGACTAGCAGTCACAAACCCGGCTACATTAAGAATGGATCATGGCAAAATAATTCTTCTCCTAAAGCTTAAGGTAGAGTTGATGGGTAATTCGTTAACCACCTAGTCCCTTTAAATGACACGTGAATACGTTTTACAGTGATTAACACTCATGATAAGCTTCGAAACAAAAGATTACACGCTTGAGCAGTAAAGCACAACTAACAGCAAAACAACATTATTGTAAAAACGCAGAATTCCGGATAAACGAATCAAAATAAAGAATCAATACAGTTTGATTCCATGTAAAATTTGAGAAAATTAAACCCCTAGGTAAAGGGCGTTTAAACATCTCTAGATGAAATGTGTTTTTTCTTAAATGGTACAATCTGCAGGCCTAACAGTTGTACTTCTTTAAAAATATAATTAAATGCATGCTATTCATAAAACGTGTTCCAATGGTTTATTATTTTTTTTTAATTTATGACTGAAAAGTTATTCTAAAAACTTATATAAAAATATACCAATCTTGTATTTACAAGGACTATAATTAATATTCTTCCATTAATGCAAACTACAATAGAGAAAAATGTCTCAAGCGATAAACTGTTAATATCGGTAAGGGGTTGTCAATATCACCAATTAAATATACATCTTTGCTTTTTACATACTCAAGAAGAAAAAAGTGTTTACCATTTACCGTTCGTTTAACTGGACATACCTTAAGTTAGCGTTTACATTGATTGCTCATTCTAAGAAATTGCACCAAAAATACAAATTACCTCAACTATAACACATGATTTCTATAGTCTGTCCGAGGTTACAGTTTCCGTTATTTTTTGACGAATATACGCATACCCGTCATAGAAGTACAATTGAATCCGATACAGGGGAACAATCCAAGATTTCTTCTTTGACACTTCATCTATTTTTTCCCGGAGAAATTAACATGAACAACAACAAATTTCTACATTGCAAAATATCTGTAGACTTTCTTTTTTTGGTTGTATATTGAAACCTGGGGTGGTACAGGGGGCGTTTCAAAACAGAAAATCTGGACTTTTTTTCATATTAGTGGATGAACGTAATTTCAGCACAAGGATATTTATGACTATCGAAATATCAAGGAAAAAGTAGTGGAATCAGAAATTTAGGACAAAGTATAATGGATTTTTTATGATAAAGTCCCTTCCGGATTTGTTTTAGTATAAGTCAACGCCCATTTGTGGTGTGGCATTGCAGTTACTGTTTCTGTTTAAGATATGTGTTAAAAGAAATATTGTTTTGTGTGTGTGTATATCTGTAAATAAATGTAAATTTAACTAAAACAACAAAAAACTGAGTTAGAAACAGCGTGTGTCCAATGATGTGCGCATTTCTAAATATATATTTTCGTCATAATTTAATATGACTGCTAACAATTACTTGTCTGATAGCGTCTGTTAGTAGATGTATACGTTTTGCGATTAATGCACATGCAAGACATACTTATAAAATTATATTAAAATATGTAATTTTTTTTAAAAATCACATTATATTTATAAGCATGTATCATAATTTTCATTTTCAGTGAAAAATGATAAGAGATATACGTCAGATTTTCATCATTTTGTATTGACAAAATTATATAGATTTCTATCTTAATTTATTTTTTCAACTCTCTTTACCGATTGCCCTTAAAAATATCATAAATGTTGATATGATTTGAACATATCTTTTATTTTGTTCTACTAATTTACAATTGGGATGGATGGGGTACAATTTTTTAAAACGTAGATCGCTCTCTCCCTATAAAAACATATTGCATAAAATAATCATTAATTACACAACATATACAATGAGATTTACAAATCAATAAAATTACATTTTGAATAGTAAACTGTTGTGATTTAAAAGGTGTATATATAATCGTATATTAGGTAAATCTTCCATTGTTTTTTTTAATGCAGCGATTGGGTAAATCATCCATTGTTTTTTAATGCAGCGATTGACTAATGAAAATAAGTTATTGTTACCGCTTTTGCTTAGTTGACTTTCGCCACAGAGTAAAACGTGGTTGTTTACAATGTTAAAAGGTTGCAATCTGATATATTTCTTTAAACGAAAGCTGCATACTTAACACATATAAAAATAATAAATGATATATATTCAGGTTTACAAAAAAACCTCAGTGAGTTATTAATGATATTACATCTAGATCAATAATACTTAAGTACACAGTTGTGTCGCAGTTTTGTATGAATAGTATAAAAATACCTATCACCATAGTTTATAAAAATGGTGCTAAGTCACTTATGATAGTATTGCCATTATTGACCCTCATTTTTCTTTGAAAGTACAAATAGAGTCGATGATCATTCAATGAAAATGCACTCCATTTATGTAAACAGTAGAGACGAATGAACACGATGTTTGCAGACTACATTTCGGTATACAAACATTGTGTGCATTTATTGTAACTTAACTATATGATTTAAAACGCTTGTTTGGAAAAAAAATATCCGAAGCGTAGATAACAAAAAAAATCCGGTCAGCTTTGACTATTGTTTTAAAATGTTCACACAAACTGAGAAGATAGGTCCGGAGTGTTGATAAAAATTTAATTTTTTTTTTAGGATAGAAAACATTGAAAACTTAAATTTCTGTGCATATAGTCCGAAATAAAAAAAAAATAACGGAAAAAATGTCCCAACACATTTGTTGTGTGTGTGTTAACGTAAATAGAACTAGCAGTTATCATCGGTATATAAACTTGTTCACTATTTTTATCGTGTTTGAGAAAGCTGAGGAGTATTACATTCCGTATTCATGGGAACATTCCTTTTATAATGTCTTAGTTTCCTAAACAAAAAATAAATTCTTCGTTCGAATCGTTTTATTCAAAGATTATAGTTACCTTAATATTTCAAGTCTTTTTAATGGAATATTAAAGGTATGATGTATTAGCTGAATAGAAAGTATATAAAAATCATTTCTAATAGAAAACAAAAAATAAAAATAACTCTGGAGTACGTGGCTTTTGATATGCCTAATACAGCATAAAACATCATGTGTTGGCATAAACATTTTCTTCCGTATTCTGAGAGTTCATGTAGACTTCTTCTGGAGTTTGTTTGATGAACTGCAGGACAGCGTGGCAGCAGAACATATACTCATCCTGAAACGAAGTTATTCATCAATAATGATACCAGTTACTCCCCAAAAATATCAACTAAGATAAACATTCTTTTTATTTAAAACGCAAAAAATCAATATATGATATTGTATTCCTGTTTTTGGTGACGATGATTATAACAAAATAAGCTCTAAAGTCTAATGAAATTAAAATTAGACTTTTAATTCCGCTCTTATATGATATGCTTTATAGCGAATCGTGGAGGAGCGGATTTAAAAGTCTAATTTTAATTAGACTGCTCTATAGTCATTGATTTTTAAAATATTTATTAAGGTCTTCCGTTTCCAACGGAAGACCTTTATATTATTGTGCAGATTAAGATTATTCTTATTTTTCTTTTTTTTTTTTTCTTCCTAGACGCGAACTTTGAGGCTTCATATCTTGCTCATTTCTGAACGGTTTTTGCTCAAATTTTCAGGGCTCATAGACTTTACAAAACACTATCTAAACCATTTCATAAACTTTAAAAATCCTTTTCCGTTAACGAGTTATTCCCCTTTTTAAAAAATTTAGGGCCTTTCGTTTCCAGACAAAGGCTCCGAGATGATGATAGCAGGGAATGGGAATCAAACGAATTTGAATAACAGAGACATTGAAGTTTTGCACATCGGTTTTTGTTTTTGGATTACTTTCTTTATTTAGAAAAAGGTAGGGGGTCAAAAAAAACAGGGTTCCAAAAAGTGCGAAAATTTAGACATATTTTCCTTTGTATCTTTTAAACAAAAAATATTTTGTTAAGACATGTAGAATAAAAGTTGTGCAAAATGTCAAGGACTTTCATTTGACACCAATAAAAAAGGGCTGGCCCCTTAAATTAAGGGCCAAGGGCCCTTGAAAGTTTTTGCTAAATAACTAAAAAACGGCTAGGATTTTGATATAACTGTCGCTGGAAAAGTTGTTTATTGGGATCCTATAAATGTCGTTACAATGTTATTTTGTTGGTGAGTTGTGTAGTATGAGTGTAAAAAGCTTTACATGTTAACATGTACCTGTGTTTATTTGGCAAGTTAACGAAAGTCATTGTGCGTACAACTGACATTAAATTACGACAGACAGTATGCCTGTTTAAAAAGGAGGCTTTAATTCATAAGAAAAAAATAATTTTTTAAGGATACATGCTTTTATGTGAGGAGTTTAAGTCATCTTCGTAAATTCTGCACAATCCTAAAAAACGAGAAACAGAAAATATAAACATTTTTTTTCTTTTCTAGTAAATCACACAAACTACCGGAAAAAAATAAATCTATGTGATACATTTTAGTTATCATGCTGCATGCATTTAAAATATATCTGTAATCAGAGCTGTGTGTGTGAACCATTACGTAAGCTATCCCTCGCTTGCGGCCGAGAAAGTCGGTCGCCATGGTCGCGGCTGGACTACCTAGCGGTCAGCGGTTATCTAATACACCGGAGTCACGTCCCTCAATTTATGAGTTCATTTAGCCGAAAACAAGAATTGTTTTAATTTTGATCACACATAGACGTTATTATTCTCAAATTGAATTAAATGATAGAGTGTCAATTAAGAAAACGTTCTGTTAATTAATAAAAGAAATGTCATTCTCAATCGGAAGTAATATCAGGCATAGATCAATTGTGGGTTTTAAGTAATAAAAATAATAACTTCTATTTGGTAGATTTTAGTCATTATTACACTGCAAACATTTCAAATCCTCCTGGGTTCTGAGCTGTGTGTGTTGTAACTTTACGTAACCTATAATTCCTCGCCCGCGGCCGAGGAGATCGGCCGCGGGTGCACTACCAAGCGGTCAGCGGTTATCTAATACACCAGATTCGCACCTTTCATGTACTTGTTTTGAGTTTAAATAGCCGCAAATACAGGAATTGTTTTAATTTTAAGTTATTAATGTTTTATTTAAAATGTAAATTAAGAAGTCATTCTGAAAATTATAAAATCCGATATTATTCCTAATCCAAAACATCGTCAGACATAAATCAATGGTGGGTTTGTAAGTATAAAATGTTCTAAGAACTGTACTAATAATGTTTTAGATCAACAACAAAAAACCACAAAGATTACCCCTTTAAATGATGATCATCCCTCGCCCGCTCGCACATGGCCGAGAAGATCGCGCGCGAGGTGACATCTACATGTACCTTATCGCACGTGTATGTTTATTGATATTTTGTACGAACACAAAACTATTTGTTTATTTTATTTTCATTTATATTGGTTTTAGATGAAAGATGAATTTATCTACCTTATTCAGTTGATTTACATGTAGCGTTGATTTAAACGTTAGGGCGAAAAATCTTATAAAAACCTCTCATTAATTGAATAAAAGTAATCTATCAATTCGATTCTA
>WFKH01011926.1:71595635-71655129 GCA_016163765.1 Magallana hongkongensis
GAAAACAGAGAGAAAAAAAAAAGGTTAAAGATAACTACTGACCCACTGCTTTATTGTCCGTAACAAAAATACATTTGACTTCAAATACCTAAACCATATTTAAAAAAAAAAAAAAGACTCACCAAGTTATGGATCATGTTCTTTCGGTCTTCGTTCATTGTGTGGACATACTCCACAATGTTTATACTGCCTTCCTTTACTCCGTGTCGGTATAAAGCATCCAGTGCTATAAATGTCCTAGTACGTCCTATCCCAGCGCTAAGACTGTAGAAAAAAGGGGGAAAAAAACAACCCCAAAAACCTTATTTATTATTTGTTATTGATTGATGATTTTTTTTTTATTTAAATCGAACCCTCACGAATTAAATCGATTGAACTATTCAAAAAAGATTTCAATATTAGTAGTACGGGTAGATTCAAATGAAAGTTTCCTTTATCAAGGAGTCCGAACAACTGTGTTTTAATTTTTTCACTTTGTTTTATATATTTTTTAAATAAAGTTTATAGTATCCTTGAAATTTAATTCTGAAATAACACATACGTTCTGTTCGGAAAACAAAGGAGCCATCAGCCAGATTGAAATACACAGGGGTAGGAAGCATATGGACTCGAAGATACATGTAACTCCGTGAAATAACAAATTTTAGTAATGAAATACCTTTTCAAAGATTAAAAAATTAAAAAGTAGACCAAAATCAAATAAAAATTACCAGAGACAATTTTTTTTTCATAAATATGACTGTATTATGTAGATGTACACAGTGATGATCGGGGACGATTTTCAATGGAGCCGCTCTCATGATACCGCTTCAAAAGTCACCAGATAGTAACTGGACTTATTTCAACACTTAAGCTCTCGGGCTGATATACAGCGACCTCAGCCTAATATAGGATGCGAGAAAAAAATGCCATTTATTAATCTTTATATATTAAGTTAAAATTGATAGACAGAAGGGTCAATATAAGATTCACACAAGACATCGAACTTGGTTCTTCAAAGCAGGAGAAAAATTCAACATTTATTCAAACCATGAACAACTTACTCTCTATTCTTTTTCTTAACTTGGACAAATTTTTAGCCGTATCAAACTGCATTTGAGTTTCTACTTCCTGAACAAAATCCTCTTTTCTGAGAACGTGGTTTCCCGCTCAGAAACATTCATTAAAAAGTATAGTACAGGAACATTATTGAATCTGCCAAAAAAAAAAAAAAAAAAAAAAATCAGGATAAAGATAACTACTGACCCAGTGCTTTATTGTCCGTAACAAAAATACATTTGACTTCAAGTACATGAACCTAAACCGTATTTTAAAAAAAAAACAAAAAACCACCCACTAAGTTATGGATCATGTTCTTTCGGTCTTCGTTCATTGTATGGACATAATCCACAATGTTTATATTGCCTTCCTTAATTCCATGTCGGTATAAAGTATCTAGTGCTATAAATGTCCTAGTACGTCCTATCCCAGCGCCAAGGCTGTAGTAAAAAGGGAGAAAAAAAAAACAACTTTCACCTGAGCGTGGTTCTCTTCTTTTTTTTAATAGCGGTTTGCTATATTTTGCTTACAAAAAATACCCCCAAAAACCTCATTTATTATTTGTAATTGATTGAGGATTTTTTTTTAAAATCGAACTTTCGCGAATTAAATGGATTGTACAATTTCAAAAAAGATTTCAATATAAATGGGAGTAGATTCAAATGAAAGTTTCCTTTAAGGAGTCCGAACAACTGTGTTTTAATTTTTTCACTTGGTTTTATAAATTTTTTAAATAAAGTTTATAGTATCCTTGAAATTTAATTCTGAAATAACACATACGTTCTGTTCAGAAAACGAAGGAGCCATCAACGGGATTGAAATACAAAGGAAATAGGAAGCATCTGAACTCGAAGATACATGTAGCTCCGTGAAATAACAAATTTTAGTAATGAAATACCTATTCAAAGATTAAAACATTATAAAGTAGACCAAAATCAAATAAAAATTACCAGAGACAATTTTTTTTTCATAAATAAGACTGTATTATGTAGATTTACACAGTGACGACGTCATGACTGAAAGTGGATTGTGTAAATTTGATTGAAAAGCATTGTAAACAAATTCAAAATATGAGAAATCTAAGAACTCTAATAAAGAATTTTGGTGGGATTTGTTGAGAATTGAACAAGAGAATATTGGAACAGAGGTTAACTTCATGAAATATTTGTTAAAAGGTATGTAATTATTCTTTCTCGGCAAGGCTTTCCTTTGTCGATAATATATGACTAGAACAACACTACCCTGTATTCTTTGAACTTTACATTTGACACGTATTAATAGTTTGATCAATGCTAAACTTAACAAATGCTGCTAGAATCCCATGTTATGTGTTGCTTTGATGCAACATGCCGTTTTCCGTGCAAACTGTATAAAAGTTTGGAAGGTTTTAAGAGAACTGGACGAAAAACTATATAATCGAGGACAATATAGGATTTTTAGCAGTAGTTTTTTATAAAACTGAGATGTTTTTCCTTTACTTGATACGTTTATTGTTTTGTGGAAACCGCGGGGTAGTGTTGTTCTAGATCATTTTGTATTAAGGAATATATGTAAGCTATCTTAAGTTATCACGTGATAATGCACCGAGGTGGTAGTTAGGTACTAGCCGATTTATTGCATGGACATCTATTTAATCGGATAATAATAAGTGTTTGGTCTGATTCAAAACAGTAATTTTATTATACGATTTTGTATATTACAGTCAAAATAAGACACTAAATTGTCCAAATGTTTCCTTAACCTTCCTGCATAAGATATCAAGGAATAATTTTGTCTAAAGTTAATAGACAAAAAATATCTTGGACTTTTTAACATAAGTATTTATCATTTTCTGCAAAAGTAATCTAAATACATTTTTGGAATACTATTTTGTCGATAAGTTTGTCAATGATGTCATAGCTGGGGTTTTTTTTTTTTTCAGAATTAAGCAATACTATTCTTTTGCCGCCATTTTGAATTCTGATTCTTTTATGTCGGGTTTGTAAAAATAAAGTTGTTGATACATACACAGCGTCAAATGTTGATGTTGTCATGCATAAGAATGATTTTGGGCACGACTGTGCCAGCTCTTAAGTGTTTAGAGGTACAAGCGTCTGCTTCTGCTTTCGACCGCCATTAGTTTACAATGAATACCAGAACGACAGGAAATAAAATGAAACTAAAACAATTATTCTGGAGCTACTTGACAGCGGTATCAAACAAAATGAAATATGTTAAGTGTTGAAAAAAGTCCAGTTACTATCTGGTGATTTTTAAAGCGGTATCATGAGAGCGGCTCCATTGAAAATCGCCCCCGATCAGCACAACCTAAAAAAAAATGGACGATCGAAGTTGCCGGACTCTAAATCTAATTATTCGAGGGAATCGTACATCAACGCTAGTAGATATTATTAATGAATTTTAACACTTTTAACCATGTATCTGTGTCAATCCAGCGATCCATTCATAAATATGACCTGAGATAAGCGAGCTATCGCCAAGAAATTTAGCGTTCGACAAATAAATAGAGTCTGTCGTGTTTCGTGGGCATGGAGTAAGTAAACATGGGCAGTAGCTGAAGACTGGAGTAAGATCATATTTAGTGATGAAATGGTAATAACCGTTAGTGGTTGTGGGGTTGTTAAAGTCTGGAGAAAAAAAAAACGAGAGAAGTACCTTCCCGAATGCATCGGTCATTTAAAACGTCACACTGGCAGGAATTTGAAAATGATTTTGTGGAATTGTTTTAACCTATCACGGTCAGGGGTTATTGACTTTCATAGATGGAACTATGGACAGTGAGAAATACACCATCGTATTAGATGAGAACCTCTGGCCAGTCATAGCCAAATATTTCACAGATAGCCCATATATGTTTCAAAATGACAATGCTCCACCTCATGCCTCAAGGATGACTAAAGCCTGGAAAGAAAATAACAACATTCCAACTCTCACATGGCCTCCTTAGTCTCCTGATATTAATATAATCGAAAATATCTGGTTGCTTTTAAAAAATCAAGTAAAAAGACATATGATGAACATTGACAGAGTTGATGATCAGTACTTCAGCATGCCTGGCTATCAATCCCTTTAATGTACATACAGAACTTGTATTCCTCAGTTCCCCGTCGACTATATTACAAAATATTAGGACAAAACAAAACTCAGCAGAAAGGTAAGTAGGTTTTTTATTACCCTGCCGCCAATTTACTCACTTTTGTCACCACTCTTTACATCTCTGTATCAATGAACCATGTACATTTATAACAATAACTTGAGTGTTAATCATTTTTACTTATAAATTTGTCTTAATTAAAGAATCAATTCTAGGTTATATCTGAACCAAACTAAATAAAAGACGCAGTGCTAATTGTTATAAATACGATGAATGCACTTATAATCTGTTAAAACAGATTACATATTTACTTTTTTATCTTTTTAAAGGACGGAGTTTTGATTTCTGACTTATCAAACGAATATTTGAAAAAAATGTCTATATAAGATAGATTTCATAAATGTACAAGACCATTTTTTAATTTTTTTTTTTGCAGTATTACAACTAGGCAAAGAAATACTAATGGAAGACTACAATAAAACAAGGACTATATTTTCGGCGGAATACTGGCTTAGGAAAATATAACATGAGTTTGCTATTCAAAATTACTGTAGATTTATGATTTCATTTAACAATTCTTAAACATTAGCAATCATGCAGGATTTTTTCTACTAGTTTAAATTAATAATTAAGGACTTGGGTTTCAAAATGTATTTATAAATTATGACTTTCCAAGCAAATTACAATTTTGTTTGCTTTGTAAGTATTCAATCTTTAAACAGATTTGTGAGAAAAATTCACTAAAATTCGTATTTTCCTTCTAATGCAATGGTCAATATGTTTGCTTTTCTGTCAGTTTACATCTATTTATGAAGTATTCATAATATATTGAGGTACTCAATGTATAATGAAGGGATATTGAACAATTTTGAATCATTTTGAATTGGTGAAATATGTGTTGCTAGATTACAATGAACGTGAAATGAACCAGATTCACATTACTGACAACAGGTAAGAAGCCGGGTATTTACCACCTTTTTCTTTTTTTTTTGAAGAGTTATCTTTCCTTGATGAAAAGCAGAAAAAATTTATTTCGTCAAAATATTTGCGGTAAACGATTCGTTTTATAAAATATTTTATTAAAGAAAATGTTAATGCATATATTTACCAATAGATTTGTATGAGTTTAAAGTTACTTTTTTAGAAGATCTTAATAAAATATGCGCTTCCCATGGACTTTAATGTAAAATTTAAGTTGCAATTAACTAGCCATCAATCAAAATTTTAAAAACTTCTTTTGTGGAGTATTTTAATTTGAAAATACATTCAAAATTATACCATGATTAAGAATATTGTTTCATTCATTTATTTGGTACAAAATGTGGTCGTTATACACTGAATACCTTAAAATCAGAAATAATTCAATATCAATATAGAATCACAGAAAAATAATCAAAATATTTTCAAATCTTCAAAAAACTAGAGGAAACGCGGGCGGAGCCATATCATTTTTAGTTTTAAGATATATTTCAAATATGTACTATGAAATAATATACATTGTTTGGTTTTATCATTTCACTGTAGGATTTAAACCTAATTTCTTGTATTGTTTCCCCTTGAACTGAAATGTCACACTTTCATTGGTTTAAACACGACACGTGACTGTCGGATATATCTCTATGTCCGTCTGGTGAGAATTAATATTCGGCAATATGGCCGAGGTTTCGCCTGCTCACCTCAACATTTCATAATGTTTAATAGAAAAACCGCGTTCTGTAAGTTCTATTAAAAATATTTGGAGTAGTTGCCCTTGGAAATTACTTTTAAATTAGAGTATCTGCCCTATGAATTGACGTCACATTGTTGTGTCTGGAGCAGAGTAAAATGGCAAAGTCGAGATTTGCTAAAACCTCTGTGGTGGAAAGGGAAAAACGTTTAAAATTAAACAGAACAAAACAAATTTAAAAGTACAAGGGGGCAGCAAATATTTTAAAGACTATTTGAAAGGAGAGAATGATATTTTGAAGACATCAACTGTGCTAAATCGGACGAAATGTAAGCCACCTTATAAATGAATTTTTGAAGATCATACAGTTTTTTGTAAAATAAATGTCTCTCTTGATAGTCCTTAGGAAAACAAAACACTTATTATGATTGTTACTGACTAACTATAGAAATATATCGGGTTAATTAGTCTCAGGCGAAGCCGAGCCGTCTATGAGACTGATCAACCCGATATATTTCTGTAGTCATTCAGTAACAAACTTAATAGTTAATAATAGATGTCAGTGCCATTTGGTAACTAAATCTATTTTTATTATCCTTTCAGTTGAGGGAAAAAAATTGTAAAGTTGACCTAACCTTGACCTAACATTGCTGCTAAAACAGGATGGTCAAATTTAGTTAAACTGATATTATCACTTGGTATTGTTGTCTGTTTACTATGTGAAAATTCCATGCATTTCTAAATATTAGAAGTATGAGAAGACTCTTTCCTTTATTGAGAAATATATATAATCAACGACAGATTTTTTTTCCGCATGAACTGTAATGCTTATTTACCTTGGGATGTAATATACACTGCTTTACCATGTGTGTTCTAAGATAATAATAAAACAGTTTTGATTAGTGCATGTAGGAGTTCATTACTTCTTTTCAAAATAAATTTGTTTTTGTTATATTTTTAATCGAAACTTTTATGAAATTTGCATGTATGTAGTCTCCATCCTTTGAGGATTGCAGAACAACTCTGGTATGGTCATCTAAAAGAAAACGAAAAATGATATTAAAGGTAACAAAATTAATATATATCACGTTATCATTATACACTGTTCTTACATGATTATATAGTCTTATATCTATTCTTTTGGATATTTTTGGCGGCTTAAAAACAGAGCAGTCGACATCTGATTCACACCCATGTATGTTTTTAATAACCATTAGCAATATGTATATGCATGTTTTCATATGCATGCAGTTTTAATGCTAACCAGTGGTTAATTGCCTAAAAAATAAGTAATACTAATAGTTAGGGAAAGAAATGATAGTTGTAATAAAAGTGATAAAACAAAACAAAAAAACAAAAAAACTTATCAGTCAATATAATCTTTCCAAACATCCCATTGTTCTTCAAATTTGTGCAGTTTGAAACTTTGAATTGCAGCATATCTTTTAACATTAAATTCTATATACTCCTATACTTATTGTTTAACGATGTCATGCTCAATAAAACAAAAACTGTTTAAAATTCTAAATGAAAACATAGCCAATTGATTTTAATGCTTCAGATTAAAGCACAAAACCTCAAATAAATTGTATATGGTTTTTAATATCAATTTATTTATCGTTTAAAAAGATTCACAAATTTTAAAATTACTTTAGACATGATACCGCTCGCATTTTATAATTTGTTATGTCATCGTATTATTCTTATCATTCCGGTTTTCATCCCTCGAAACAATATTAATTATTATACTATTTTTCATACAAGCTTCGCAACTCTTCCAGCCAAGTTTGCATACACATTAAGCGATACCCTCTTGATACAATACAAACGCGGTCTTCTCTTAGAAACAATTATATCCACTAATTCACTTGCATTTATGATTGCATGTTTCTAAATATTTTATCTTAAACGATAAGAAATTGAGTTCTCGTCCAAGATATCCATCGAGGCATAATATATGCAGATTATGGTAGCTTTTGTTTGTTTTATCCATTTAAGCTATTGCCGTAACATTTGTAGTGACAATGTTATCTATATGTATAGTCCACACAGATGCGTTTCATGGAATCTACTTGTATTTAATACAAGTTCATGCATAAGTTACAAGTCAGATTAGGGACATATAGTTTTGATATATTAATAAACGATGTTGTGTTAATTTATAATTTTCAACTGATTTTCTTTTAAAATATTTCTTTGCTACATTAAAATGTATTTGTCTAATAGAAGTATGAACAACAAATGGTAGTTAACTTGAATCGTGATTCATTAATTAATTAAACAGACACCCATCAGCACTTTTACAATTAGGAATGTGATTGTCTAAGTACTTTATGCGCAACACAATATTATTAAGGTCGACTATATAGTCGCGCTCACCAGAAAGTGTCGCAAAACTTAACTATGACATCACAAAACACAACTAGTCATCCAAAATGCTCAAAAATAAAGTAATTCGCGATTGGTATTGTACAAACACATTAGACTACATTAAAATTTACCTCGCCGCGCAGTTTTGTAGTCAAATAAGTCCAACAACGTTAAATATATATAGATTATAACATGGCAATTTTTATATTGCATCCTATATTAGCCCGAGGTCGCTGTATATCAGCTTGAGAGCCGTCAGGCTCGAGGGCTGATATATGGCGACCGAGGGCTAATACTAGTATAGGATGCGATATAAAAATTGCCATGTTATAATTTTTATATCATATGCTTATAGAAAATATTTAAGAAACAATAAAAAAAAACATCATATGATAAATGATAATTGTTAACAAATCGCTCCGAGTCTATATATTCCATATCTAATAAATTTCCTGAAATTTTTGGGCCAGCTGTTTGTATACCAAGTTGACGTCGACGTAACTATTAAACGTCATACTCGGAAATCGGAGTTAAACGACACATACCGAACTCTACGTCATAATAGCCAATGATTAACGGAAAGGGTTGTGATATAACATCCGAAGATTGCCGGAGAAGGGTGTGATATAAATCTTAAATCACACCCCTAGAGTTTATATCACACGGGTAGGCGAATTTTCTGTTTATATCGCACAGGGCGGAAAAGGGTATATTTTCTATAAGTATACTATATAAACAACTTACTGATCGCGATGCACTTGTAGATGGGAAAATGCACTTTCTAAATAAACGGAGCATTATCTTCAAACAACTAAAATACCATTCAATCTTATTTATTATGCTAGTTTTGGTCCAGCATGTAATTAATTTTAAGAGTGTGTATAATCATAATTTATTTTTTTTTTTTTTTGCTAGAGGGTTTTATGTAAAAAATTATTGTGCTTGAAATCAGTAAACCTATGTTAATCCGTTTTTTTTTTATGTAGTTTAAATGCGTTTATATTTTCATAGCACATCTTAACAGAGCTGGGAAGTTACACTTAAGTTTTTATTCCATGGTTAATGCAAATTGTTAAAATAAGATTGATTGCCCCTGAAACATTTGGTAAAAGGGAAGAGGTCAAATGCAGTACCATAAAACACGTATTTTATGTTAAATTTATCTTTACTTGGTTTTTTAAGTTTGGTTTTATTTTTTATGAAAATTAGCAGTGAAAAAATTATTTGCTATCGTCTGGAAGTATCCTTATTCACGTTTGTTGTTTTGAACAAAAATATATTTCATCTAGAGCAAGCCTCTTTAGCCAGCCAATGTGTACGGGATTCATGTCTTGGATAGAATATGTTCTACTGATGTAGAAAGGAACAACATGCTATTTTTGTAAAACTAGCATAATGTGTCATGAAGACCACATAAAGACAATATGAACAATTCTTTTTCGTTTTTTTAATATCATTGGGTTATTTTTTTTTTTCAAAAATTTAATGGTTTTTTTTTTTTATAGATTTTTAAGTCAGAAAATATCCCGGTATTTTTTGCCCTTTTCTTCACTTTTCAAAGCTATTTAATTTATGAATGACATACACAAAGAAAAAAGCAAAGACATCTTCAAGCCACTTAGATATATAAGGAGTATGTCTTATCTCTCGTTTGCAAATATTACAAACATCCTTAATGCACCATCAATTAAGCTCATTCAATGTACTCGATTAATTATACTGGGTTTTTATTTTAAATTTCTTCAAAATTATAGAAATGAATGTTATAAAATGTCAAGATAATCCAGAAGCTCAATTGTTAAGTCATAATTTAAGGCAGGACTAGAACTAGAAAGTTTTATTATATTGACTGCATCGGTAAGGTGTATGCATGACGCAATTCATTCATCATTTATGATGTATTTTTTAAATGCTTAATTCATCAATCATTTTTGTTGAATACAGTATTACAAATGTTCACTTAAAATTGTTTTAACACAGAAATAAACATATTTATTTGCATACAATTTATTCTGCATTGAATATCATACTAATAATGATTATTATAGTATTTTTTTTATTAAATACAGATGTGCAAAAATATCAGGAATACACAAATATTAATAATAATAATAGTACTGCAAAACTATAACTGCATTACACAAAACAAAACATTAAAGACAGTCCAAGAATAGAAAACATCTCATTTTAAATCATTCATTGCGTCATTTTAATGTGGCTGCAATAAATGCATTTAAGTATTTGCATAAACATTTCCTTCTTCTTCACACGGAAAATTTTGGTACGTGTCTTCTTGTTCTGATTTTATAAAGTCAGCGACAGTCTGACGACAAAGCAAGTAGTCGTTCTGAAAAAAGGATGAGGTGAATCAAATAATTGCTACAATCAATGAACATGTACAATACTTTACCAAAATTCATAAAAAATAAAATATAACATTACATACAAATTGACATAACGTTTCAAAAACACTTAATTTCGATATCTGTACGATGAATATGAAAATGGGTACATTCAAAGGGCATTGTAACTTTTATCGTTGCATTAATACTCTTTGATCAACATGTTAAAAAGTATACCACGTGAGAAATCATTTCCGGTCGTCGACTCTGTAGCTGTCTGACAATAGTGAACATGTCCACCTCCTGATCCTGTTGTAGTTGTTGTATGGCGTTATACACAGCACAGAAGTCTCCACATCTGGATGCACCATCCCTGAAAAGTACGAAAATGGATCGTAAAATAACTAGTTGTTTTACTTGAAATGTTTTCTTTGAAGAAAACAATATAACGTCGTCTTCTTTGCTTGAATTAACTAGAGAAATGTTAAAACAGAAAATGAAAATTTATTTACAAAAATATATTTAAATGTATTAAGTACCTGGATAAAACGACTAGTTTGTTCTCGTGATCGACATGCTCGCCTAATCCCAGACATCTGATGGTGTCCAGTATTACTTGTGGAGGGTTTTTATTCCAATTTGTTATTTCGTATATCGAAATTTCGTACCAACTATTATTCTTTAAAAAAAAGGAACAAATGCAAATAAATTAATAATACTTGCGTATATGATGCTTCAAATCGAAATGTGCAAACAAACGGATGAAATACATTGCTATAACAAACTATATAGCTAGTAGCAAGCCATTGTTAATGTAAATATGAGTGTGTGATCGAAAAAAACCCACTAATATCAGAATTTACCCAATAATATAATATAAAGACCTCATTGGTTAAACATATCTGCTTTGCAGAGAATCCCCTAAATACAGCTATAAACATCATCGATGTTTCACTTACTCTAAATAAATATAAAAATTTGGCCACTTTATGTTTGTTTGTTTCTTTGGTGTATTTTTTTCTGTTAACATGCACATATTTTAAGCATTATGGTAAAGAATATATTAATGAAGCAATAATTACCGACGGTTTCTTTATTTTGACAGTGGATTTATTTACACAAGCCGTCAATTTAGATGAAGGCTTTACTTCCACTCGATAATTCAGCAAAGAATCGGAAAACCACTCCTCACTCTAGTTAAAGAAAGGTTTAAAAATGGGTAATCAATTCCTCGATAGTACATCTAGTGATATTAGTCTTACTATGTTCAGAAGTAAACAACAGTAGCAAGTGACCAAAAACATCGTCATGACCATAGGACTATGCATTTAACATGGTACCCTAGTTCATTAAATTCATAACTTTCCACGACACTTTTCATTAAGTTTTAAAGGATACAATTGATGGATTTAAAATCTCTTCTTTTGGTAAAAACATAAAAATAAATGTCCATTGATCAGTTGATTCATTTTCATCAAATTTCATATCCGGGCAGATTTCAACCAAAACCGTACCGAGTTTTTTGTCATTTCAAGGCATAGGAGTTCACCATTTTTAATGTTGACAGCTATATACAAATATGAGCTTCACTTTGAGGTAATTCAATTTTTAAATGTTAAAAAAAAATTGTGGTCCATTTGTTAGAAGAGTCGGTTTAAAAGTTTAAAATGGCACATCGGAATATGTCATTTATTTAATACTGGCTTGGATTTAATATATATTATCATGACGAGGATTTTTAAACTACTTTCTTTATCAATTTTAAAATATCTAACATCATCTTACGTTTGGTATCTCAGACAGTGGGTGCGTTAAGACCAGAGAACTGCAGTCTTGGTCAACAAGGAGGCGGATCAAATCAACCCCCGCCCCTTGGACCGGGTACTGACCGGTTATGATGCAGTCTTTTGTTGTAAAGGTCTATAATTGAAAAAAGAAACAAGAGATTTTGATAAACATTAGTAATGATATTTGTAAGTATATAATTGTACATTTTCATGTCAATCATTCCGTTTCTTTTATTTGTAACTTATTTATATATTTTTTAACCTTAACGGTATGAAACTAATTAATGTCGAATGAAACTTACCGATATAGAGACACCGTTATAATAGGTACCTCGTCCAGGCACGTATGAAGATAAAGTGATCCTCTAATTGTCAGCTAAAATGCAAGTAGATCAATTTCTCTCTTATCGGCAGAATATGCTACAGAGCTTTGTGACAGACGTTTACATTTTACTGGCTGTAGATGTACTTACTCGGTAAAACGATTTCAGGCGTATTCAGATGGGAGGTTTGCATTGCAATCTGTTTTTCACTTTCATCAAAGGTCTTTTTCAATGATTCAAGATCCTGTTGAAATTTAAAATAACACAGATAAAAACAACAGACCTTATCCTCCCAAAAATGTAAAGCAGTGTTCTATTTCTAAGTTTTAAAATCTTATTACAAATGGATTCCATAACATGCAATGCAGGTGTTGTTATAGTTCTTTGTTTAATAATTGACGAAAAAAGGTGTTTTGTTTTTGTTTTTTTTATTGGTTTTTTTTTTTTTGCGGGGGGGGGGGGTTAATGCGTAATTGAAACATTTCAAATGAGTAGTCAATATGTTTTTGCTGTAACTGAATGTTTACAGTTTCTATAAATAGTATCATAATATAATATTTTTTAAATATTACATTAAATTCTTATCGAAAATTGGGCAAGTCGGAGTCTTTGTTCAACTGCCTATGATTGTCCACTTCTTGAACGAAACTCTTTTTCGACAAAACGTAACTTCCGGTTCGAAAGCTTTCATACAAAGCATAATAAAGGAATTTGTATTGGTTCTATCGAAAAACAAAATATTATACTAAAAACCCCTTACGTTGTCAAATTGTAATGTCTTAAATAGTAGCTCAATATAATAAATAAACAAAAAATATATATGTTAACTAATTTTATTTGATTATTTTATTTCAATTAAGTCATTCGTTTAAATTGAAATAAAAAAATTTTCCAATGAATATATTTGATATTTCTTAATATGAAAGGAAATTTATATGAGTTAATAGTATACCTTAGTCGTTTTAAAGTAATAGAAATGCATTTTAATGTTAAAACAAATCAATATATAGTACTTATAATTTTGTTCTTCATTTTCAATCGTAGGTGCTAATTAACAGTGAAGTATAATAAAATGTTAAAACAAATACCTATAAAACATCACCATTGATGTGGTGACAAGGTTCGGACCCAAGACAATGACCACAATTTAACGCGCAGTCTGCTCCATATTGACCGTCTCTGCAAGCTTCGTATAAAATGCTCTTTGTAAAAGTGTTATAACATTGTATTATAGAGTGAATATGCCTGGTAAAACTTTATCAACCATTCTACTTGTGCCTAGAACAATAAAGGATATATTGTTTAATAAACCTAATAAATAGTAAATAGTATACAAAAATTCTTACATGTGTTGCACATGTCTCCGATATAGCCTTCCCAACAGCCCCGAGGACAGCTACCATTGACGTGGTGACAACGTTCTGACCTCAAACAATGACCACACGTTAACGCACAGTCTGCTCCATACTGACTGGATTCGCAAGCTACATATATAACGCTCTTTTTATAGGGTGTCGTAAAATTGTAATATTCTAATTATTTAGATTGAAACTCAACACTTCTTCTTGTACAAATTATTCAAAAGGTGATATATGTTTATTCAACCTATAAACAGCAATAAAAAAAAGTTGAAAAAACTCCCTACAAGTAGAGCACTTTTCTCCTGAATAACCATCCTGACAGCCCCTAGGACAGCTACCATTGATGTGGTGACAAGGTTCCGACCCAAAACAATGACCACACGTTAATGCACAGTCTTCTCCATACCTACCGTTTTTGCATGCTACATTTAAAAATGTAAAAAAAGAAGTAAGGATTGGGTATTGGGTAAATAGGTATCTATGCCAAAATGATTATATATTTTTTGAACTGTACGTGAAAACAATGATTAGAAAAAAAATCCATTACTCTCCAGTAACTAGTCATTTAAAATGACAACAGTATCCTACTATATGCACATTATTAACTTTAGAAATAAAGGGGATTTATTTCCTGAGAAAATCGTACATAATGACATAATAGTCTTAAGTAATTAAGATGATATACAAGATATAAGACAATATGCTCTAAAAATTATAATATATTCTCTCTCAGATTTTTAAAGACAAAACACCATACGTGCTTTTAGAAAAAACCGAAACATTAAATATATCATCAATTTTATATGGTTATAAATAGAGCATAATTTATGAAGTTATGTTTAAAATTGACGTTAATATATTTTGCTTATAAAGCATCAATAGGTCAAGATCTAGTAAATAAATTCTGAGTGTCTTTTTGGTGTTAGATCCGTTATAACGTCATTATTATTTTAATATTCTTTTCCCGTATTTAATTACTTTAAGGGAATAATGTACAAAATAAAACATTTTCTAAACATTCCACCTGAAATCATGTGGAAAGTAATCCCGATACCTATGCTCAATTTAATAATATGTTTACGGTGCTACCGTTGTGGCGAGGGCAGCAAGAATTACACATACCTTGCAGCATTGTCAACTTAGTGATATTTTGACTATTATCGACTAATATCAAAGAAATTTTGAGAGACAGAGAGAGAGAGAGAGAGAAAGAGAAAGAAAGAGAGAATTTTATAATGTTTCTAAGTTTAAAAAAATTCTTACAAAATACATATACTTGCTTTCCCTAAAACCGTTCTTTTCTTATGGAGAAAATTGATCAGTTTGTAAAATGTAATTTGTGTTTAATTTGGTCAAGAGTGTAAAGTGTACATACAGTATTAATTTTCTTTTGTACCTTGTTGTTATCTGAATTTATTTTTTTTTTCCTGGTTCATCATTTTTTTTTACTAAAATTTGTTTATTTTGGCATACGTTGTATCCGTGCACCCGGTCCCTGTTTGTAAATGTAGGTGTCTAATTTCCCATTTTCCAATTTATTGGTTTGACATAATGCAATATCTGCATAGATTTTTTAACTGTTTATTTTTTCTCTTTATTCTTTATTATTTAGATCAAAATGACTTTTTTAAAAAATTTCCTCCCTACTTATACTTACTGTTCATGCACGCAGAATTAGCTAAACTTTTGCTTGTATATATAATTATATAATCTCTCTATCAAAATTGAAAAAAAAATTTAAAAAACCCCCACAAATCATCTACGGCAGGTATCGAAGTTTGTCCTGAAATAGCTATAGTACACGCATTACATATGTTTGATCCACCTCTCAATTTATCGCGGGAAATCTTGCGCGAGATCACTGTGACGTTACACGTTCAAATTTATACTCATTTGTTTACGTATCTCGAGTCAATACGAAGGAATGGAAGCATGTAAAAAAAATTCTCTTGGGTCTCACCAAGGCTTGTGTGCTACTCAAAACGTGTTTTCAAACCTCAAGGCACCGTAAATTACGAGTTAAATGTCAGCCATTGTTGGCATAGCACCACGGGATTTCCCGCACGCACTGGTTCTTAGAGCTCGCTTCGCTCGCCGGCGCTGCTGGCTATACTATTTAAGTAGAGGTCAAAACTATTCTTTATACCTTTTTTAGAGAGATTATAGGCATTCTTTATGTATTTCATTCGTCGAAAACGGAGAAAAAAACCCTCCGAAAATATATTAGTTTCTGGTTTTCTTCATTTTCCATTGAAAATGAATGATTAAAACATAACCTTTCACTGTGTTTATTTTTAAATTAATCCTGGTACACCTCACAAACTAAGCTATTACAATGAAGCATTATTCCAAAAATTCATATCTCAAATTTCAATAAATATGTAGGCACCTTTTATTTACTAGATCTTGACCTTAAAGGAGTTTTTCCTTACCAATTCTTACATATTTAAATTCGATTGATTGCTTTAGATAGTAAATGTCTTACAGTTGCAGTATGGAGATTGGTCTGTTATAATGTATCCTTGAGCACAGCCAAGATCATCACATCGTCCTGATCTTATTCCACAAGAAGTGTTGTTATTACAGTGCTCACATTTATTGGAACAGTTTTTGCCAAAATATCCTTTTTCACACCCTGAAAAATTGAAAACAGAAATAGGAAAAACTCAGGTGCACTTGTGAAATTCTGTCATTCTACTAAACAATGTTTCTCTCTTTATTAATTACATTCAATAAAATAAGATGATTTTTTCTGTATAAAGACTTAAACAATTTTGTTTATATTTTTATAATGTCCTTCTAGTCCTTGCTAAAACTTTTATTGACCTTAATTTTTTTTTTATTTACATTTCGTTTGTTTTATCAAAGATATCAGTTCACTAATAAAATCAAGTACTACTTTCTAGCATACCAAAAATTTGTACTTCACAAATTTCTAACATCGGACATGTGTTGCGATCTGCTTTTTTTGACTGATAAATCCAGATGTATCGGGCTATTTTTTCACAGTCTACTTCAGTAATGTTGTTAGGCTGGACATTTCCTGGATCTTTGTAACATGTCGAGCGAGGAGGTTGTTCATTAGTATCAGATGACACAAGGAACCTTTAAGTCTCTCCGTATTTAAGAAATAAAGTACGAGTTTTCGTGAATGTTGCAGAATAACCTCCGAGGTCGAGAAATGTTGTTTTGAAATATAAAAGCCGAGGCGCTAGCCGATGCTTTTATATTTCAAACAACATTTCGAGACCGAGGAGGTTATCCTGCAACATCCACGATAACAAGAACTTTATTTCTATTCTACTAACAGCCCAGTATTTCTACAGATCGTTTCTCCTATAGAGAGACGATCTAGGTGATTTTGACGGCTGTTCTGTGTAACCCCAACGGTTTTGTTAGTAATGTTTACATTCTTTGAATCATATTCCTAATATTTTAAGGGCAATTTAATACGATTATTACTACAACACGTTATATTTTAATTTTATGTAAAAACACGCAGTGAAAATGTGCTAGGGAGGTCCTAGGAACAGCCGCATTGACCTCTTAAAAATAAACATTTGAGGCAATACATATCGTTTTGACAGGAACTAACACGTGAAATTGACATGGTTTAAAAACTTTTTACAGTTTGAAGTTGTACTTTCATGATCAGTGCGAGAGAAATAGGTATTTCTGATCTGATAATTTACTGATGACGTTCGTGGTATATTGGAGAATAATGTCCGCGGCATCTCTTTGATCTCGGCAATAACTGTAGTAGAATATAATACGAGTAATCTCCTATGATAAATATGTTTAAATTAGTTGTAAATATTCTATTTTTCTCTCTCTCTCTCTCTCGATTCTCTCTCTCTCTCTCTCTCTCTCTCTCTCTCTCTCTCTCTCTCTCTCTCTCTCTGGTTATCTCTCTTTTGTCTAGGTCCGAACTTTGATTCCTATTTCAAAATTTGTTTGTTTTGAAATATAGCATCGTCTTCGTTAAAGCACTCATCTAGTATCAAACATTAAATCTGACAAGATATTATTTATATTACTTTGTCATGCAGTCAACTGAGAGGTGACTGATATAAAAACAACTGAGAAGTCCATGAATGGCAAAGCCTTGCGCTCATAACGCATTTCACAAAACAAACCTAGCGTGCTTAAAACATAAAAGTTAAGAATTTAAAAAAATATGATACTTTCTGTCAGCTCTGTACCAAATCTTGACTGATTTGATACTGTATTCTTGCTTTAAGTCGAAACGGAGCCATACAGGTTTGTCTTTTCGACAAATATCATCAGTATGTGAGCAGCTTTCGGTGTTTTGATCCAAATTGCCGTCTACAGCTCTAGATGCGTCGTAATCGTAGTATGTGGAGCTGCTGACTACGACTGTATTTTTATTGACAATTTGGACTGAAAATGAGGTGAGATTTAAAAAAAGGTATTTTATATTCATAGGATCATCTATAAAGATTATGATTATAACTTAATGTGCATAATAGTTTGGGTTTTTTTTCAGGATGAAACCCTGCCTTTCACCCAACTGAAAGGTGACTGAATGGTTACTTAAATGTAACTGAATGGCAAAGCTTCATCCTGTGTTTCACGCAATTCATTTTATAGATTAAATGTAAAAACATAAATTAATATTTTATTAAGAAATGGACATAACAGACATGAAACAAGAATTGCATTTCAAATTGAGCATTTGAAGTATTTCCAGATTGCTTACAAATACATGCAAACCAATAAACACTAAATAAATGAATGTTTAACAATCGGGCAAAGAAAATTAAAAGAAAACAAAGAGAGTGTAGGGTTGTCATTTCAAACGTTATGAGACACTCTACAGTTTATGTTTTTATTTCAGGAAATCCTTGCATTATTACAAATTCTTCCGGGTTTGCATAAAAATGTAGAAAGACTTTAAAAAAATAACTTGATTTTTCCTTTTTAGTTTGCACTTTTTGATGCATCAAATGAATATCCATGTAAAATATAATTTTAAGAGCTACGCCAGATTGCCTATTTTGTTTTGTTCCCTCAATTCAGCTATGAACGTCTGAAGGTATTTTGTAGGACAAGTTAAAATTGCGGAAGTTTGTCTTTAACAAGTTATAATAATCTTTATCTCTAGCATTCTTCCTATAAGGTTTCATTACGAAATATTAAAGAGCGTGTACTTTAGAATAAGTCTGCAATTCGCCTATACATTACATTCAAAGTGCAATTAATTGGACAATAATGAAAAAAAAATCTTTTGGTTGAGTACTTTTATTTCATAAGACCTTCAAAATAATAACATAATTAAATAAATAAGTGAAAAAAAACCCCATCGGCTTATTCCTTTACAGGGTATAAAATGTGGTCGTTAGAATAATTAAGTTATAACGTCCTTCATTTGCATCGGATAACACAATTAGTTACAAAACTAGTTCACATTGTGGTCCTGAATGGTATTCACAGCAATCACTAACAGAAACTGATAGAACATATATGCAGTTTTAAAAGATTCATTTCATATTAGTTAAACTATGTGCCCAAAAAACATGCATAACATAAACTTTAATGAAAGTAAAATAAATAGATTATCACTGCAACGTTGAGTGAAAATATTATCTAAAGAAAGTATATTTCATAGTTTCCAAAGTTTGGTGACATTTTCTTCAAAATATTTTTTTCTATCAATGTGCGCTGTATATGGTAAAAGATCTAAACCATTCTTTGTTTCGTTTCTTTTTTTTTTTTTTGAAAGGGGGGGGGGGGGGAGGGAGAGGGTTTTCTTTGCGATGTACAATGCATTACTTTGGCTTTATCTTGTTGATCTTGTGTATACTTTTACATATTTGAAAACGTTTAGATGGTTTAAGGTAAGCCCATGTAAATTTTAAAAAACAAGAAAATTTGTCTTCTACACAAAATTATGTGCGAGAGGCATTCAATTAAGTTGCTGTAGCAATTCTGATGTAAAGGTATATAATGTTTGTATAAAATAACCCAAGCGGCTCGCTGTTTAGGTTTACATAGAATTTTAAGACCGTTTTTTCTTCTTTCCCCCGACAGTACGGTTGAAATATAAACGGTGGAAAACATTTGTTTTTAAAATGTTTAGCTATAATTTAGATGACAGAAATAAACATTTTTTTAAAGCAATGTTAACATGTTCTGACCTACTGAGACATTTGTCATAATTCACATTTAAGCGTTCTGCAAACGATACATTTTCAGTAACAAACCTTTTAAGAAATATTTCTACAATTTCGTAACATCTGTCCCGTACCAATAAACGTACATTACGTTTTCTGAGGATTTAATTGCAAGTCCATTAATGTTCATTCATTTAAGAGAATTCATCAGATCTATATGTAAATCAAATTCAATTAATATTAATTTATAACTTAAATACCTTAAATTCATAATTTGAATTGGCGTAAATTATTTAACCTGAAGCATTACGCACCTTTATAAGAACGTTAAAGCACTATTTTTTGATCTAATACCAAGACTCGGCTTTAATTATGGTTTATCATGCTATATATACAATTTTAAATAATTGTAAGATTACGTAGTTACAGTTTGAAAATATGTATGTAAATATTTGTATATCAAAGATACACACAAAATATTGCTAAAGAAAATTGAATAACTATTATAATAATACACATCATGCTATCTATTTTTTTTTCAGAATACATATAATATTTATTTTACTTTTTACATTTCGGCGCTTAGAGTAAAGCTAAGAGTTAAACTGTAATATAACAATCAGTACTAGAACTGTTGAAAAACGGAACACAAAATATCGTTTCCAACAACTCATTTCTTAATTTGGTTGTTGTACATGTAAACACAATCAAGTGTTTGCATATACATTTTCTTCTTTCATTGTTGATTTACACTCGGAGTTTTGATAGGTGTCCTCTGGTTCTGATTTTATATAGTCAGCGACAATCTGACAACATCGCAAGTACTCGTTCTGAAACAAACGGAAAGTGAATCAATACTTGAATCATCTTACCTGTACAATATGTATATAATACCACATTTAAGCTTAATTAACATTATAAAGAAAAAAAACAATAAACTAAATGTTGTATGTAAATACGTGTTTCAAATACACATACTAACGCTACCGTTGTAATATAGATATGCAACATCGATACAATGATCTTATTTAAAACGATAAAATATTACATATTATCCATTAAATAGACACTTTAAGGAGGTTGGCACCTGAAATAATAGTAATGTCCATCATCCGAAAACCACTTGGATATAAAGATGGGGACCTAAAATGTTCATTTATTTTATTTGTGACCCATGTCACATGCCATTTTTTGGAAATATTGGGCTCCAAACAGAGATGATAATTTTCCTGAAATTTTTGCTAAAATTTGACATGGAAATTGATGATTTCAAGAAATCAAACAAAGATTTATAGTTTGAACTATTATTTAGTTCTGATTTTTATACAATATGAGGTTGAATACATGTAATGACTATAAAAGTAAAATCTAAGTCAAAGTTTAAAAATTCTTGCTCTACTGGTGGCTACAAAGCCCAGTACATAAAGAACACACAACAGATGTTACAAAATTTTGGAGTAATCAAATTATAACGCAAAAAAAAAATTATAGTAATGTCATCTTTCCAAACCTTTGCATACAAATAGACATACATTTATTGTCTCATTTAAAAGTAAAACAAGTAGGGGTCACATCTCAAAAATTTGAAATATAGCATGAAATAAGCTAATTTCAGGCCAAAATTGGAGTTAATTTTTTCTTAACTTCTATGAAATGTAAGCTAATTATGCCAAAATATATCGATAGAAATATTAAAATAATGTTTAAATATGTTAATAAGAACATCATGAATATATCATAATACACAAACTATCCAGAAGTTTGGTCTGTGCTGAAAATTAGGAAGCTAAAGTAACAGTACTCTAAAACTAATGAGTTATGAAAATTGTTCATTTCTTTCTTGAAAACCTTCCGCCACAAAATATAGTACCTTACTAAACTCTGTAAAAATGAATTTTTTTTTAAACAATTTAATTCAATAAAGTTTATTTGGCATTGTAAAATATAAATATACTACTAGAATTAATATGTGATGCAGAAGTTTCAGACTAGAGGTGACCCACAATAGCTACCCAAAACCTGAGGAGCGAACCTCTTTAAGTTACACTTCAAATTATTTATCCTACCTAACTATTACTAAGATAACTTATCTTTGTGAATAGATTTTAATGATATTTAATTTAATGAACAATAAATGCTATACATTACAAAAATTATTTGTTATATAGGTTGTAAATATGTTATTGTTCAGGATTACTATAACTTTTTAAAATGTTTTTAGCATTGTTATAAATTTTATTAACATAATATTTGAAAATTTTAACATCTGCATATAATTAATTTTATTTTATTTTGGAAAATAACTTACTAAAAGATAAATTTATTCAATTGTTTTTGTTACTTTTTATGTTGTATTTGTACTTTGTGATCAACATTTTAAAAGTTATACCACATCAGAAATCATTTCCGGTCGTCGACTCTGTAGCTGTCTGACAATGGTGAACATGTCCACCTCCTGATCCTGTTGTAGTTGTTGTATGGCGTTATACACAGCACAGAACTCTCCACATCTCGACGCACCATCCCTGAAAAAAAATGTGTTGTTAATTCGTTATTTTTTGCATATGTTTTTATCTTCCTTACACATAGAAGAATAACAATTTTAAATTAAATTAGAAAAACAAAAGTAAAGCTTTTTAATTAAAACCAATATAACCTTTTCCTTATACCATCGTCCATGTTTCTTTCATATGACCTATATTGATTTTTTCTACCAGAGTCTACTCTGCTCTGTTTTTGCCAATTTAGATAATATTAGCAATATGTGTTGAATTGAAAAGAGCATTTTATTACAAATGCCAATGTTAATTTAGCGGTATTGTCCGCTATCAAAATATATGTTACAACTGTCACAATGAAAAAAATAACAACCAAAAAGATATATTATCATGAATATAAAAATTGTATATACACAATAAAAAACACATGACTAAGGAATGGCAAAAAAGATGGGACTACTATCTATATTAAAAAAAAAACATGCCACAAACTTGTCAAGAACCAACAGGCTAGAGACAAGTGACCCATCCAGAGGAGACGAATAGGAGAAAAATATGTTTATCACCTTGACAGGGTAACATATATATGTTGATAATGAATTTTGAGCACAGTAAAGTTGAACGGCAGCAAAATAAAACGTATGTCATACAAACAAGGGAATAGCAAAACCCAGTTATTTACACAACATTTTTCCATGAGTATGCAGATAGATCTAAATCCATAAGACTATGCCGCCTCAGACAGTCATAGTTCATCAAGTGCATTATTCCATGTAAAATAAAGCACATGTACATGTCAGTAGACTTATGAAACCACACGTTACATGAAAAATGAACTAATACACCAAATGCTGAGTATTGGGGAATGGCCACAATCAAAAAAAAAACAAATATAAACGACATTCATTTAGCTGCCTCAGACAGTCTAAATATAATACATCTATGCTAAACAATATTTGTATTTCTCCATCAACATATGCAGCATATTCGATCAAAAACAAAAACATATATACACAATCCTTTAGCTGCCTCAGTGTAAACACAGTTCATGTATGCTCTCCTAATACTTAAGGTATAATTTTTCAACATTCACGATTACCACCTTATTTCTATTCAACTCAAAACTCTGATTGTCCACCGATTGTTTTCTATAGGGAGACGAACTATGTCATTTAGACTGCTGTTCCTTGTAACCCCAAATACTTTGTTATAGTAGTATGTAGTATCAGCTCTTGATCAAACTGATATGCAGACAAGAAAGTTCATGTTTGATATTAGAGACACCTTTCTTATCTATAAAATATATTTGAATTAAATTCCTTTAAATATTAAGGTTACTTAATGCAATTATTAAATACTTAATGCTTATATTTATCTTATGCAAGAATACGCAATTCAAATGTCCCATGGAGGTCCTTGGAACAGCAGCTTTAAACTCTTCGAAAACGTAATACACATCCAATTCGGTTTTATTGGAACTAAGACGTGAGATCAACATGGTTTTTAATTCTTTGTACGTTTGTTTACGTTTTCAATTTATACTTGAATGATATGTGCAATGGATATTTATGATCCGATGATGTACTGATGACGTTCACGGTACATTGGAGAATAAAGACTTTTGATCTCAGTCATAACTCTAGCAGAATTTAAATTACAAAGGATTTATGCGATTTTTGTTGCCTGAGGTGGATAAAAAGATGTTTAATATTTATACATAAAGCATTTATTATCTGTTTTATGTACGTACAAATGCATAAAAAAAATTAAATGTTATCTCATAACAAAAACCTTTATACCTCATATAGTTTGTGTTTATATATATATATATATATATATATATATATATATATATATATATATATATATATGTGTGTGTGTGTGTGTGTGTGTGTGTGTGTGTGTGTGTGTGTGTGTGTGTGTGTGACGTCATTCATTCTTAAACCTAGTCCAATGTTGTTTTATATTTTTATATTAAAAATACTAAATAGTATTGTTATCATGAAGATGGTAATAGACAAGGCTATTAGAATCTGTGAAACAATGGGAACAAAAATATGATGCCATAAAAATGTTTAAATGTATTGAGTACCTGGATAAAACAACTAGTTTGTTCTCGTGATCGACATGCTCGTCTAATTCTACACATCTGATGGTGTCCAGTAACACTTGTGGGAGGTTTTCATTCCAAGCTTTTACTTCGTACATTGAAATTTTGCGCCAACTGTTATTCTTTAAAAAAAACCCAGATGTAATCAAATTGGTAGATATTGCATGAGTGCATTATGTTTCGAATCAAAATGTTATTGACAAATAAAGTTTAACATAAATGGGATGAAAGAAATTGTTTGTGTATTAAAACACTACATAACGAGAAGAAAGTTATACATAATATCTACATAACAGTTCCATTTATGTTTGCCAATTTATGAAAGTGCAAATTTTTACACGGTTTATTCGCAAAGGTATTATTCAGATATATACTCTATGTTTATAAAGTGAACATTCAGAAGGATTTTATTATTATTTAATTTGTGACGTTGCAACTGACGAGCGAAAGACAACTCTCATTAAAATAATGAATATGGGATTGTTAACAATAACTATTAAAATCAGAAACCCAATGATATTATATTTGTTTGGATGATCACATATAATACTATATTTCTTTCTAAACTTTTCAGTTAGAAACATTAGAGATTTACTACACCTTATCTAGACCTAAAACAAGATAAGTTAGATCTGTAAGTATATAAGAATGTATTAAGCATCATTGTAAATTAAAGAAAATGTAAGTGAAACAAAATGCGTACCGATGGTTCCTTTATTTTGACTGTTTGTTTATTAACATCAACAGTCAGTTTTGTTGCAGGACTTACTTCCACCCGATAATTTAACAATGATTTAGTTAACCACTCAGCACTCTGATTTAGAAATGATAAAGAATATGTTATGTTAATACATGTCCATTGTCATAAGTAATTATTAGATTTTAAATCGGAATTGTATTTTTTATAGTTATTTTTTTTGTTGAAATCAAAAAACCATAACATATAAAAAACAAAGGTATGATCAATCAATGTATCCAAATTGTGTATATATATATATATATATATATATATATATATATATATATATATATGATATGCTGTAACTTTTCGAATTAAAAATGGTAAACAAATATTACTTAGGGATTGGTACACCCTTTATATTTAATATCATTTATTTTCATTCAGGTTTTGGAACCTCGGGCGATGTTATTATTATTCTTTTTCTTTGAAATGACCTTATATTAATTATAAAAAAAAATATAAGTAAAGATGTTTATACATTATTTCGCTTATTTAATCATTTAAAAAGCATCATCTTACGTGTGGTATCTCAGACAGTGGGTGTGTTAAGACCAGAGAACTGCAGTCTTGGTCAACAAGGAGGCGGATTAAATCAATCCCCGCCCCTTGGACCGGGTACTGACCGGCTATGATGCAATCTTTTGTTGTAAACGTCTGTAATTTAAGAAAAAAGAACATAAGTGTTCTTGTGAAAAAAAAGGTTATGACAAATATATAGCTCACTTACTTTCCCAATAATTCTTTTAATTTTTCAGACTGGTGTCTATTGAAACTTACCGAGATAGGAACAGCGTTGTAATAGGTACCTCGCCCAGGTGCGTGGGAAGATAGAATGATCCTCATATTGTCAGCTAAAGTCAATCAATACCATTTCATAAGTAACAGATTATAAAAGCCCTATTACACAGCATGTTTGATGTTTCTGGTTGTCAAAATTCTTACCTGGTAACACGTTTTTAGTCATGTTCAAATCAGAATTTTGGATTCCAATCTTTGTTTCTGTTTCATCAAATGTCTTTTTTAAAGACTCCAAATCCTTTTTGAAAGAAAAAAAACCCATTGAAATAAGAAACTCTTTTCGCCAAAATATATAAACGTATTTAACTGATTTGTGATTTTTTGAATTCAAGATTAAGATTACCAAACAAGAGGCCCATGGGGCCACATCGCTCACCTGAGCAACAATGGCTTGATATTGGCGTTCAAAGGATGTTGTGCCATATGGCCCCTCGGTAGAATAACAAAAAATAAATACTGTAAACTATCCTAATTTTACACTTATTTTTGCATTGTACCTTTATGAAATACCATTTTTACCGAAAATAAGAAGATTCTATGCAAGATATAAAACTTAAATTTTGGTAGACTCGTGATACACTGTTAACTTCCAATTTCCTTTATTTTAGTTCTGCCCCCCCCCCCCTTAAAAAGGCCTTCAAAATAGGTAGACCTATAGGTATATTTTCTTCTTCAACTACTTACTAGTTATTCTATTTCATTTTTAAAAAATCCTATATGTGAGCGAAGAAAATTGTACCTCAATGCGCTCAAATTAAAAACATTCAAAAATTCAATTGGTCTTCCCCATAATGAAAGATTGTTGTTTACCTGGCGTGAAATCATGCGACGTTTTATAACCTTACCCACTTGATCGATGAATACACTCGAATGAAAAATGTTTTCATGTGATATGTGCTAACAAAAGCTATTATAATCAATGTATTGACAGGCATATCACTCTATTTTACTAAGGCCCACCCATTATTTTCATCTTTATTGAAAAACAAATGGCTACAAACCAAGATGATTTTCCGCTGTAATATTTTCTTAAGAATAGCGATAATGCATTTATCCCCGTAACAGTAATGTGTCAGGACTATGAAAACTCTTTTAAAGAGTCGTTTTTATTTACTCATATCTGAAAAAACTATCAAAATTGATTTCATTTAATTAATCGTATAAGGAGGGGGCCCCAGAAAGTAGTTACAGCATATCATCCTTTTAATTTTTCTTCACAAGTATTTAACGTTTAGCGAGACATTTCTAATGATCAACAAAATTTCAGCGTCAAAAGTAGAATTATAAGCAAGGTACAGAGCGCACAATTCTTCTAGGTTTGAGTCATTTTTATGTGCACAAGAGTTTATTACATTCAATTAAGATCTTAAACTTGGTATTCCTATTCAGCATTTAAAATGTAAATGAACAAAAACATGGCCTCAGCTCTGTGTGCAAACATAGAATTGTAAGCAAAGCTCTGTATCTTGCTTATTATTCGAAGTTTGACGCTCAAATACGGTTAGTAAATAGAAGATTGTAAACAATTAAAACAGAAGAAACATGCACTAAAACAAACAAGGAGCACAATTTATTTTTCAAAATGAATCATATGTATACCTACATATTTCCGTCAGCGATATTAAACTCCGTTTAAAATGAATAGACTAGAGAAAATGCTGAGCATCTTAACAAAACACATTGCATTACTCAACCATTACGCAAAGATCGTACCGAATTGCCGATTGAATGAATTGTATTTATGTATGTTGTTTATGCATCCGATTTTGCTTATTTTGCGCAGGTCAACTGTCTGACATACCGAAGTCTTTGTTTGATTTGATACGTAAAAATTATAAAATACAGGCGAAAGTTCCCCAGGTTACAAAGCATAATTAATGAAAATGAATCGAAAATCAAAACAATCTTACACTACCGTCAAAAGTGAAAACTGTCAACGCATTGAAATATTTAACCTCAATTTACTTCACAAAATCGGCACCAATGTATCTTGCATGTTTCAAAGATTCCATTCGCACGCGAACTGTTGCACAACAAACAAATTCATCTTTGGGATCGACCCGTTTTTTATACGTTCAACATGGCCGCTTCAAAGAGGTTATCGCGATATGGAATACCGATCCCGACGTTATAAACTGATTGAAGCCCACCCCCTTTCCATTATTATCATTTTCGTAATAACTCAAATTTGGAACAAATTTAGCCCTTAATTTTTGCAATTTATTTTTTCCTGTCCTTAAGGATGATTTATGCTAAATAACGTTGAATTTGACTCAGTAGTTCTTGAGAAGAAGATTTTTGATAATGCACCCCCCTTTTTGCAGTTTCGAGGTTTTCTCCGCTCTGAATAGAAACTGGCCTTTGATTTTTGCAATTTACAATCACCTTTTCATAGGGATGTTATGTGCCACATTTGGTTGAAATTGGCTAAGGGGTTTTAGAGAAGAAGTTCAAAATGTGAAAAGTTTACAGACGGATAGACGGACGGACGGACAGACGGACGACGGACAAACTGTGATCAGAAGAGCTCACTTGAGCTTTCAGCTCAGGTGAGCTAAAAAAGCATGCGAAATCAAATGATTGTTTTACTTACAAATATATTTTCACACAATTTTCCACATAAAATGCATACAACAAATGCGTTTAAATGCAGCGCAAACAAATAGTAAATTCAAATTTTAGTTGACAATGTTGTTAGATTACATTAATAAGAAGTTTTGAACATGAGCAAATTATGTAATTACTTTATATTCTGTTCGTAAGTTAGATATGCTGATGGCTTTATCTGTTTGCATCTGAGTTCCAACTTCTTGAACGAAATTATCTTTTGGCCAAACGTGACTTCCGGTTCGGAAGCTTTCATACAAAACACGATAAAGGAATTTGTATTGGCTCTGTAGAAAGCAAAAAAAAGTTAATCAAATATATTGTTATGTGTCAAAATTATAATGTTCTGGAACATCAACATCATAAATCATTTTTATCAGTTTACAGACACTAAAGAAAATATTTCAATACGATGAACTTAATAGATAACAATAAGTTTGATAAATGTATTGTCTTAATAAAACTATATAATTGAATATATTGAGAGTGTTCAAACCTAATCATTTTACTCATTTGTTTTAACGTTAAAGGCTAGTATGAAATTATTTAGACCAGACAAAAAACAACAATCAGAACCACAGGTCTGAGCTATGCATGCTTCTAGCCTCCACTAGTAAATGGCCAAAAAATTAGGTTCGGTGAAATAAGTAGCTCAGATACAATTTACCTGGTTTTGAATCATGTTCATACGGTCTTCTCTCATTGTGTGGACATACTCCACAATATTTATCTTGCCTTTCTTAACCCCCTGTCTGTGTAGAGCATCAAGGGCAATAAATGTCCCAGTACGTCCTATACCAGCGCTGAAGTTACAGAAATACAACAATGTTAATGTTAGCATAATGCGGGGTTTTTTTTTACAAACACGTGTGATCATGTATTTAAAATTTGTCCATGTATAATATAATCAAACAATTGCTGATACCATGGCAAGAACATTGTAAAAAGAAATACAGGCAAAATCAAACCTGCAATGCACAATTATTTTCTGTTTGGAATTTTGTTCCATAGCTTTTGATACATAACGATAAAATTCAAGGAGTTCCATAGGGCTTGGTGTACCATGGTCAGGCCATGACGTGTACTGTAGATGTGTTATTTGGCGGATTTCTTGGGTCTAAAGTTAAAACACATTCACTGTTTTTGTGAAATTAATTAAAAAGCTTGTTTCATGCAAATATGAAGCGTTCATTATTGACATCATGTTTGTTGTTCTAAATAGTGTCAATAATCTTTCTTTTATCAAATTTATTTTACACCTTTGTTTTACAGAAAACCTTAAAAATATTATAAAAAACAGTTGCTTAATAAACATCTGCTACAAACAATGATGCATTTTTTAAAATCAGGATTAATCCATTTTTTCTTTAATAGTTTACCTTTCTGTTAATCAGTTTAAGATGGTGGATTGCAAAATTGGCATATGCTTTCTCAGACAGCATTTGAATAGTAAATGTTTCTAGCAGCATTTTGTTGTTTCCAGTAACGGGCCAGTATCTTTCGCATTTAATCTGAAATAAGATGTAAATGTTTGACAAAATGATAATCGAAGTTATATATGATATCATTCTTATTTTGTTTCCTTTTGAATAGGGTCTTATTTCCGTGAATATAAGTGGACCTCCTATCTATTTTTACGATCTTTTTAACGGTTTTACATCTGATTATATTAAGACCACTGATGTATATTTTAAAATACTCACTTGCCAACAAAGAACTGTTTCAAAACAATGTTATTTATCTGAAGAAATGATAAGTTTGCATGTAAAAACTACTAAAATCAGACAGGTATTAGACGATGCTTAAACAATTTTATCCAAGCTAAAGGAAAATGCTCCGTAATGTAACGCTCGTTATAAGAAGCTTATCTGTAATTTTCTAAATATACAATGCAATAAAATATAGATCCCCAAAACATAAAGCTTATTGAAATCAGTTGTGATACCTTAGCACAAGAAGTAATTGGTAACATTTCTAAAGTAACAAATGTATCTTAAGCATACTTTGTGCAATTCTGTGCTATGTTATGCTGTTCAATGCTTTTCTAAAATATATACGTAATAATACATGATAGCATTTATATGCTAGGATATGAGAAACTCAAACACATTCCTAATGCTATGACATGCTATGATATGACATTAATATAAACACTATCAACAACGAAGTAAATAGTATTCTATTTTTTCATACCGATATATAGATCTAACACTTTTGAACAAAACCTTATTTCGTTAAGGTGAAATGATGCATAAATGTTTTCGTTCATTTTTTTTTTTTTTTTTTTTTGGGGGGGGGGGGGGCTAATTGAGATATTTTTTTTTTTGAATGCCGACTATTACGTGTACATCCATCAACCAGAAATTATTGAAAAGTTTGACTTTATATCTGAAAAAAAATCAACAGACATTCATTTGATCCCGGGTAAAAAAAATTACATGCTTAGTTTTGCAATGATATAGAGATTGCTAATCGAATGTTCTATGAGATATAAAATTTGTGTGTAGTGAGATTACATTTTTTATGCATTTATATGGTATTTTTGTAAAATATTTGCATTATTGGCCAAGAGCAACTTGGGTACTTTAAAAGATAAACAGCAGAATACAAATTAAAAATGACATTTTTTTTTTATTTTACATATATGCGTTTCCTCACTTTCTTTCCCTCTTTTAGGTTGGTAACCATGGCAATGACAAACACATTTTCCTGCCATACCATTTGCCAAAAGTCCCCGACTGTCTTAGGTTTCGGACCTGTTATTATTATGTTTCATCATTTTATTTTAATCCATGAGAATTTTTTAAAATTTTTATTATTAGTGATTTAACACACACATATTGATTTCAACTGACCTTGAGATGCAATGTAAACTACATCGTCTTCAGTGTTCTGAAATAGGTTTTGAAAAAATGTACAAATTGCTATACTTTTAAAAACAAGAATTATAAAGATCACAGTATAGGGGTAAAATTTGAAACCTTTATGAAATTGGCATTTATATAATCTCCATCCGTTGATGATAGGAGAACAACCCGAGAGTGGTCATCTAAAAAAACAAATGTTAATTGCTCATCAGAAGAAAATTCACTGCAACAATATTTTAATTTCAGATGTCATTCCCCATAAGGTATGCTTACACGGAAAGGTTGTCTTGAACCTATTCTTTGGAATATTTTGTGGAAGTTTGCCTACTGTGCAGTTGATGTCAGATTGTTCCCCATAAGGTATGGACTACAAAAAAATCCCCCAAAACATGAGACCCATTGGCTCAGATAAGCAACAGCTCTACATAAAAAATGACATGTTGTGATAACGAAGAGCGTTCAAATTCAAACGTCCAAAGGAAAATTACAAAACAGGAGCAGAGCGAACACAGAACTCTTAAAAAATAGAGGTAGGATCAGGAGCCATGGAGGAGTAAGCATCCTCTGCTGACCGGTCACACCCGTCGTTTGCTCTTTGTCGTAATCATAATAAACTCCTTGTATCTTTTTTTATTTCTAATGTGAAACTTTAAATTCAAAAAGACTGAGGAAGGCGCAAGGTTGGAGGATTGTCATTTGTATAAAATTGGAGAACAAATTTAAGATATACCATATTCAGGTGTCCTATGTACTGGATATTTATAAATATTACAATTGACTCAATTGTAGAACTTACGAATATTAAAAGACTTTTTTTAAACCTAGTTACATGTATATTTATTATCAGAACCGTTTTGGTTGACTTTTTCCGATTGCGTTTCTTAAGACCGAGGACGGCGCAATGGTTACACTGGTTACCCGTCTATTTTCGAATTAGATTTGAAATTGCGTGTGTTGTTTTTAAGTGCCTCAACGATAGTGAAAGCTCAATATACCTCTGAGAAATGCTAAATATACGAGAATCGCCATATAGCATTCGCTCCATAAATAGTGTCGCTAAAACACCTAATGTCCCTGCCGTCAAACGCAAAACCTTTGCTGCCAGGTCATTTGCAATATCAGAACCGACCGTTCGGAACGAATTGCCGACATACCTGAGAACTATTCGTGATTTTACTACTTTTAATCGCCAGCTAAAGGCATTTTATTATAGGTGTGCTTTTAAATAACTATGTGCATTTAAAAAAAAACTGTGACCTCTTCTTAAATAACATTTTTAAAATTATGCATGTATAACAGATTTATGGATTTTATTTGTATGTACAGCGCCATTGATTGCACTTTTATTTGTAAATTTGTGCGCTTTATAAATTATAATTATAATAATAAATATATTTATTATCAGAACCGCTTTGGTTGACTTTTTAAGATAGCGTCACGTTCAATTCTGTCAGCTACGTAATTCATATAAACTATACCTGCACCTTAACCACAAACTTTTAGCTTACCGCCGAGTGGCTGCTGGTTCAGACTAAATTAACGGACAGAACAACCTCTCATCGGAGAATAAAAACAATCACTGGATTACTCTTGACTGTCGACATTGGGGTTTTTTTCGAAAGTGTATGCTTGGGACAAAACATACATACCATATATATAGCTATAGCTATAGGGGAAAAAAAATCGGTAAGACTTTATAAAGCTACAGTGCATATGATACTTACGACAAACTTGCAATTTACGGCGCTCGAAAAAAACCTCGCTAGTTTAAAACAGATTAACATTAAATGATACCAAATTTTGTGCAATTAATCCATTTAAAAAATTCTTCATTCAGTTTACTACTGTTAATGGTGGTCGCTTTACTTGCCCCAAACTTTCTCCTATTAAACAACCTCGGAAAGCGGATCAAGAGTCGTCATTTTCATACGTACACAAACCACGCCACTTTATGGAGCTGATGGTCGACGGTTCAGAGACAAGAAAAGTAACGACATCTGCGATAAATTGTATGATTCAACTTTGGAATATATAATTTACACAGAATGTGGTAGGGTAAAAGAAGAAAAAACGAATCGGACACTAGCCTAGCGAAGACGTATATGTACATATTCCTTTGCGCTTTCCACTTCTGTCTGAAGTTATTTCATATCATCGTTCCATTTCGTTTATTGGCTGTCAATTGCCAATCGAAAGGTGTTCATATCGCAAAACACATATCTACCCTTCGACTGGCAAATAAGTAGGTTATACATGTAATTATACGTTTATATACATGAAATGAACGCAGAGCACATGCAACTTTGTATTTCAAATTTGTTTAAAGCCGTACTCTAGACCGCAGCTAGTGACTATGGTTGAACGCCCGTTTACAGTATGTATGTGATAGAGAGAGAGAGAAGGAGAGAGATTTGCGTAGAATTTTACCACCAGGAGATAGTCGATGGTGGGGGGGTAATGAACTGTTTTGAGTAACCCTTCAGCTCTGGCATTGCCATTGCATCTGGCGTGTTTATATAACTTCGCCTAAGAAAACGGGTTGACCAATCAAACTTTTTCCATAAACCTTTTATACCGGCGGCGTGTATTGTTTCTGATTGGCGTAGCTGACAGAATTTATGTGACGCTATCGGGAAAAAAAGTCACCTAAAGCGGTTTATGTATAAAAACCACATATTTTAATTTAATTAATGTTAATATGTTAAATTTTAATTTTCATCAATATATGATTATCTAATTTTAACTGTGTATTGTTCGTTTCAAAGATTATATCTATTTTCCCCCAATACAATCCGACGTAAAAATCTGGACCTTTTATTGAGTCCCAACATTCAAACTATTAACAGATTTGCAAAATAATTTCACATTAGGAGGCTCGAAAACATTATACTAGGTTGTAGCATAAAGGTTTTAGAAGAACAAGTGTTTGAAGAATTTATCAAATTATCACGGTTTTTACAAATACGAATATATTCTATATCAGAATGTTTGCATAGTAATGTCACAAATCACATAATTTTAGCATGTTTATTCATGAGCGGATATTTTAATAGGATCCTTTCATACCTTTTTTTAAAACGCAAATCAATCTCAGGGTAAAATTATTAGTTTAAAAGTGATATATCATTATTATGTCACAAACTTCACCAAAAAACACACTCAATAAAAAACATAAAGTACGCCATACGATTCAATTTGATCTTATTTTTAACAGTGTTCTGATCATATTAATTTTTTTTTAAAGAAATCATTCTGAAAAAAGAACACTATATCATACGTTGAATTCTTCAGTAAAGCTTTTATCTGTATCCCTCTCTAACGCTTTGATAACAGAGAGAAGATCAGCCGTCTTTATGCCTTTAGAACGGATTTGTACCGTTGTGTAAAGTATGGTGTCGTCTAAGGTTTCTGGAGACTCTTCATCATCTGGATCTGTGTTAACGAAAACATAACAAAACATTAAATACAGATTTTCCATGAGTTATTCACTAATTGACGGAACTGAAAGCATTCAACCTTGTTCTATAAGATCTTGACATTGGTCATTATTTTCTTTTGCTCCTTTTCTGCCTGATTTCCTACAAATGAGAAAGTACATTATGAAACTTAGTTAAAAGCTAAGTCTACACAATTTATCAATGCATTAAATCAATAAACATGTAGTCAAACAAAATAACCTATAATCCATACATGAACTTCAAACGTAGTCATGTACTCAAACTGCTAATTTAAGATAGCATAAACAACATGAGGTGAATGACCAGAGGTTAAGATAAGTTTTTAATTTTAAGTTCAATATTCATTCATAAATTGCTTTATAATCAACTATAGATTGAGACTCGAACTTTAAAAGCCACTTAAGCTACAAGTCACCGGAAAAATTAAATGGCAAATCGGAACGTGTGTTTGCTATAATAAAACATTTATGTCCCAAAAATCCTGACTTAAATATAAAATTCTTTATGATCCCGCCTTGGACTGGTTTTTCAACTTCTGTTTACCATACACTTAGATTGCAATGGATAAAATGATGTGTTACCTTAATAAATACGTCAGGGTAAGGACACAGAGCACGATGACCAATAAACCAACGAAAGGACCCACTATTAGGAACACAATGGTGAGATCCGGTGTATTGTCATTATAAACCTCAACATTAAGTAAATCTACAACAAACATGTGAAGTCATTTTAGTCAATTGTATTTACTGTCATTCTAGATAAAAATAAACACTTTAAAGTCGGTCTCATTAAGTACCAAGAACTGTTTTACCGAAATATGTCTTTGTTAAGTCCATTTTTTTAAAATTATTTTATCTGCATTTAAGACATTTCAATAGCATACGTTATCGAACATCAATTATAACCTTCGTCATTTTTTTTTTACAAATTCTCCGCGACAAAATAAAACTTCTTTAGACGATGGACATGTTTTTAATTAGTAATATCTCAATAAGTGAAGTTAATATATGGTAAAACCTGAAATTATTTTTGCAAATCATGAATTCAGTAAAAAAAAAAAAAATAACTAATAGATATTCCTTACACGTGGAACACATGTCTGTTATATAGCCTTCCTGACAGCCCCGAGGACAGCTACCATTGACGTGGTGACAATGTTCTGACCCAAGACAATAACCACACCTAAATACACAGTCTTCTCCATACCAACCAGGTCTGCAACCTACACACACGTACTTTGTTAAAGTGTTATACGTGTAGCATTGCATTATTTTAGGGTATTTATATTATTCACAAATTAACACTCCTTTCAAACTGTTTGTTAGCAAGGGGCAATATAACATTAATATGATGTATTTAAGTTCAAATTCATTGAATTTCAGTTTTTTCAAGTATATAAAGCAAAGGAGTACTTCCCCTTGAAGTTTTTTGTTTTGTATTTGTTTTATTTTATAAGTTAACAATACTGTGTCCCAATACAATTAAATGTATTTCAGAACATAATTAGTTTACACTTACAAACCCTGGACACACTCCTGTCTACCATATCTAACCGAACAACCTTCTAATAAATTTACGCTAACAAAAATCGACGATCAGGCCGTATAGAATACATAAAGATAAGAATTATGTTTTAAAAAGTATGTGCAAATTATAAGGGCTCATCATGCCTCTGGAAAAAAAAATAATTTCAACAAGTGTTCAGTCATGTCATGTAAACTCATTGGGAAAACGGATCTAGTCCAGATCTTTGTTCATTTATAAATGAAAGGGCTTGAACTTATAGCATAGCAGGATAACCCATTTAAGACGCCAGTGGTTTGGTCGCAGCATGTCAGTAAAGAGTCAAAAGACGTCAGAATAAACTTAAGGTCATCATGGTAAAATAACGGAATATTTTAATAGAAATTTATATTAGCAGTATTTATATTGTCTTACGTTTACAGGTTTCAGATGAATCCGTTTTTATGTATCCAGTTGCACAGCCCAGACTGTCACATTCTCCACTTTGTATACCACAAGTTTCGTTGTTTTTACAATGATCACATGTCATTGAGCAGTTCTCACCATAATATCCAACCTCACACCCTTAAAAAAGGACATGTTAAAACAAATAACATGTTGTTTTAAAGTTTCGATTTTCTATATCAAAACTTAAAACAATATTGATAATGCCTATTTTAAAACTTCTTTCCATGCAATAATGTAAATGAAATTGATACATCCTTATTTCTGATAAACTAAAAACAAGATATACATGAGTCAATGCTCCCTAGTGATACATCCACTCTAATGTAAATATACAAAATAACCAAAGACGACATTTAACAAAAAGTTAACATTGAATTTGTTCAAAAATGAATCCCACCAAATGGAATGCCTAGACAAAGAGTGTGTTTAAAGTTCAACCAACTGCGATGAATAGTTACTGTGAAATCTCCAACGAAAATTTGTTCATAAATTTTAGCTAAAATTAAAGTCGTCATTTAACTGAAAGTTAACGTCTGATTGATTCAAAACTGAATCATAATGAATGGCATAAATAAAAAAAAGCGTGTGTTGAAATTTCAAGCATATGCGATCACTAGTTGTTGAGAAAAATGCGACAGAAATTTGTTATGGACAGACTGACACTCGCAAGGGTAAACAGCCCCCCTTCCCTTCGGAGCGAGGGCATAAACAATCAAATAAGATCAAGTTGAAAATTATTTGATTAACCCTTTTCAAATAAGAAAGCCGCAGCATGACATAAACACGTGGTTATGACTATATAGACTACCTCAGATTTTAACAAACGCGAATACTTAAAAATTCTAAACTTTTTAAAACTGAAAATATAACGTGATTTACCATTGTGTGTATGCTTTCCACAATGGAAATATATCAAATTATTTCATATACATTGAGATTGTTTATACTAACAATTAAATAAAATAAAGCTGATAAAAGTATTCGGCACACGATATTATAGCTCGTTTAAAAGAATGCAATACTGCCACAAAGGCAATCGATGTTTAATGGATGCTAAAAAACGAATTATAATTGAAAAACCCTTATATTGAATTGAATGGATGTCACTTGGTTATTTGTTTTTCGCAAGATCAGTCATTCGTACTATAATAATACGTTACCCCCACCACAACCCCCTTTAAAAGTTGCATATTTTCGACAATATTACATTTAATACATAAACATTACTGATGGTCTTTTTTAAATAGATATAATAGATTAAATTATTACATACCAAAAACTTGGACTTCACATATTTCTAAAATAGGACAAGGGTCATTGTAACCTGATTTCTTGGACTGATAGATCCAGATGTACCGAGATGTTTTCTCACAGTCCTCCTCTACAATGGTTGGTACTGTGACATTTTCTGGATCTGTGTAACATGAGAACTCTGGGCGTGGTAGAGTTGTATCATTGGACACACGGAGAGAGTAGCCACGGAGTCGTGCCGTGTTGTAGTAAGCCGGATACCCTACAATGAGACATTTTCAAAATAAATTGCTTTTTGATGTAGTTAGTACTGACGTTAAGTTGAAATTGAAACAAAACCTCTTATATTTATTTTTAAAACATCTACATAAAAACTGTCACTTAACGTGCTAATAAAGTTGATTCAGTTTTTTTATATAACGGGGTTTATATTTGTGTTTTTCTATACTTTTGTCATGAATGGGTTACCGTATGTGAGTTACGGGTGTCGGGTGAGTGTGCTATTTTTAGAGTGAGTATTTAAAGTGACCGGTTTGGGTGTAGTGGTCAGTAGAGGGTCCGGTTACGACATCAGCCGGGTGCCACGTTTTGCAGTTCCTAATTCTAGGTATGGTGAATATCTCTAGTTAGATATAGGACTGGCTTAGAAACGAATAGCCATTGAACTCGGGATTTTGTTTGGCGGGCACATGTTTTCCTAGCCGTGTATAAGGGGGTTTGGTGGAAATTTCCGAACTACAGACTGTGCGCTAGACGTGAATTTTCACTATGGAGGGTCACGTGGGCAACAGACGAATGTCGGAGATGTACGCTGCGTTGAGCTGGGCGTAATTAGTCTGTGAGAAGGGGTTGTAGACTGTAAGCGAGAGACATGCGAGTCCGGGACTTGCGGTCAGGACACACGAGGGACAGGCAGTGTGACGAGGGCAGGAGCGTCTCGGGTGCAATGTGTACTTGAAAGAGTTAACCACGTGACTTACTTTTTACAGAGTGTTAAAGTGACTGCTGTTACAGGTTAATGTTCTTATATGTAGAGCTTAAATTTGAAGTACATTTATTTTTTTCGTTTTTTTTTTAAGTATTGAACTTTAACATTTTCTGAGTAGTTTTTCTACAAGCGTTTTATTTGTTAAAACAGTTTCTAAAACAACATTTTGTAGTTTATTACAATTATATTTCTGATATAGTGTGATTAAAAAAGACTTTTCCGTTTGGAATTCATTTGATAGTATCAGATATTTATTTATTTGTATTATTTGTTAGAAAATTATTTCAAATGAGAGTGGCGTGAATGGGGTAGTGAGAATATTGATTTGTTTTGTTTATTTTTGTTTCAAATTGAATTTGTTTATTATCTTTACAAAGTCTTTTTATTCAGCCGACAAAATCCAAAAGAACTCATTTCAAACGTAGAAAAAATGAACCAATTTAAACGACTTTTTAATCAAATATTTTTAAAGGCAATGGTTGGTTTACGGAGTTGCACTATGATTTTTGATATCCAAAGGTCTACTCAAATTATTATATAACAAGAGATTCTAAATATTTATTAGTTGGTTAAATCAAAAATGAGAAAATACCATTTATACTTTTCTGATCGTCTGAAATATGACACTTTCTGTTAAAATCAAATGTCAAATGTCCTAAGTGGTGGGTTTATGGATCCCTATTGATGTGTAATGCCTGTTGAGTTTTGATGCTTATTTTTCTTCAGTATTTTTCCATTATAATATAAATACACCGATGCTGTGTATATTGCAACTTTTATATAACATTTTTTTTTTTACAATTCTAGGTAAGAACTATACTAAAGAACACCAACAAATAACAAATATTATAAGTAATGCGTAACGTTGAAATAGGAAAATATTAGTTATGCCAAAGCTTAAAAAAAAGTTCTCCTGATGACCTTCTTTCATTTGTTATAAAATTGAACATTCCATGGAGTTGATATTTTTCTGTGTATCGAATGCATGATTTTTTTTATATTGATTTATCGTGTATTTAGTGCTATCTGTTTATTACACTAAAATAATACATATATGTTCATTGATTTTCAGTTAATATTTAATTTGTATGATACCTACTGTTATTCCTGTACCATAGTTTTACGGACTTGACACTGTAGACTCGTCCCAAATCAATACGAAGCCACGCCTCTTTGAAACTATTATCCACATCAGTATGAGAACAACTTGTGTCTTTCTGATCGAAATTGCCGTCTATAGTTCGTGACGCTACATAGCCGTTATATGTAGTGCTGCTAGTTGCTACTGTAGTGTTTCCAACTAATTGTGCTGTAATTAAGAAATTTCGTAAATCATACAAGTTACAAGTTTCCCGAAAAATAGATACATATTATTAACTTTTCAGCATATAAAATATTCAGTTAAATTATTAAAGACAAGTAACTGATATGTAAGTGGGTTTTTTTTTCAATATAGTGTTGAATATCTTTTTACTTGTTGGCAAAATCGCAGCTAGGTTAAGGCCACCCATAGATTTCAGCTCATGAATATCACGTGACCTTTCATGACGTTAGCTCCGCCCATTATTCATGTTTTCATCTTTTTCCTAATTTCAATTTAGTAAAGCGATCGCTGTTAAAATTTATCGATTGATTGCGTTAAACAATTATTTTGAGTTTTATTTTAAACAATATTGAATCGAAAATTTGTGATTAAAGGCGTTTATTTCTTAAAATTGAATTGCCGTTTGCTTACCATCCGCGTAAACACAGCGCTTTCAGTCGTGGGGGCAAGGGTGGGGACCTGCACCCCCCTTTCCCTTTTTCTCGCAGCAAACATTTTTTCTTAAATTTACGTTTTTAAAATAATGAATAGTCATGGAGTTGCCCCCTAACTGTTTTGAGATTATGTAAAGAAATTGATTTTTTTAATTTTTTTTTTTTTTTTGCTAGTCAAGATTTTTTTGATGAGTCTGCCCCCCCCCCCCACTTTCAAAAACGATGATACGTGCCTGTAAAGGTGGATCTGGCGTCTTTTTTCCTTTTTAAGAGAGTCTTAAGTCTGTTATCTAGACACTTAAATTATTCTGAAGTTATATGGCGAAGACATTTAGAAAACCAGCTCCCACCCCAGACCTTAGATCCGCGCATGTGCTTATCTGTTCTGGTGCATAGACCCCTTCACGGTAACTGCGGTACTGCTCTTTTGCAGGGCAAAATGACATAGTTTGGTGAAATATGATGTATCGTCAATTGTTTCATTTACGTCATTTAATTATCGACATACTAAAACTTCGGCAAAGTATATCAATTTGCCCTGCAACAGAGCAGTACCGCAGTTATCGTGAAAGGCTCTATTGAGGAATTCATCACTCCATTCTGTTTAAACTGAACAAAATATCATGAGTGGGTAATATCCCTGTGTAGTTTCGAATTGAGAGGTTCAAAAGGTTAATGAAATGTGCAGATAAGGAATAACCAACGATAAACGATGTAAGTCTTTAAATTTTCCGCGCTTCACAACGTAAGATTATCTGCCCTTGATCCTGATCATCAGTGCGTTTGAAAATCGACTCGTTTGCATAAAACCATATATACTTGTCTAAAATTGCAAAAGTTCAACGATTTCCCGCCAATTTTAAGGATTGTGTTTAACGTTTTTATTTTCATTGAATACCAGTGATTGTAAAATTTGCTGGGAGCAAGTTGTGGCTTAAAAGGAAACATTTTTTGAAACGTGAATTGACTCAGTTATCGACAAAACTTGTCATTTAACAGTATAAGTTTTTTTTATTTTTCAAACATTTATTGATTTAGAAAAATACTTCCAAGAGCTAGGATGTAAGCTTTCCTGTGATTGTCCTTTATTAATATTGAACTTTTACGTATTTTTACTTTTTTTCTAAATTAATTTCAGGCAAACTTAATACTTACTAAATGCCAGAGTCCGTTGTGTTAATTGTAAACAGAAATATAATAACCAGACCATGTTTTAACCATCACGAAACACAGCAGAAGCGACAATATGTATTCATTCCTTAACTACTATTCGGCAAATACTTCCGGGTTTTCATGAAAGGCGTATAACAATATCATAAGAGCACATATCGTCGTAAGTAATATCTTTGAGATGTTGCTACTTTTATAACATAAGTACTGTGTTATCAAACATGAAATACACAGTACACATACTTAACAGATAATAGATAACATTTGCTTTAATTTTCTGACGTGGGTTTAAAAAAATGCTTGTAATGATAAATAACATGGTTGTACTATGAATAGTGAAATGAGGCCCAGTTTGTCTATAAATAATATCCGGGGAATAATGATGTTTATTGAGGAAGTTATGAGGAATTTATTTCCTAGAATGGGTTTGAGACGGATATGTTGAAACATCGTCGTCTACAAATGAGTTGTTTTTTTCTCTATGCAAGTACTGAACGTGATAACTCTATAACAGCATTAAAGGGTCATGGTCACGATTTTGGTCAAATTTTATTTTTTTAGGTCTTTCCACCTTTCAGGTGAAAGACCTTTTGTATTTCTTATGTTTTTTATTATTCTTATAATTTTTCTACTCTATTTTCCTTGGGACAACTTTTTTATTACTAGACATATTGAAACATTTTTTTCTTTATGTAATTGACCATTAAAAGTTATGGTTCCAAATGATCCTGTACCTAATAACCCAAAGAACTTACAAAGTTATTGCCCTTGTGTATGAAAAGCTTGTTATCGCTACTCCTCCGGAACCACAAGAGATAGAGACATGGAACTTTTACCAATGTCTTCATTACAGTTAGAGGGTTCTTCAATCTATCATACTGAAAGGATCTGAGGCCCCATTCTAGCAGGTATTGCCCCTGAAAGTTTTTAACATTCAATAAAAACACTTACAACTTTTTAACCATACCTCGTAGAGACATCGGACTACTTGGAATTAAAGGGTCTACCTTAACCGATCAAAATGACATAAAGATCAAAGGTCAAGGTCATTTGAAAATATGTGTTTAAATGAGTTTTTATATATATTTTTTTTTGTTTATGAGGGTATTGAGAAACTTTTCCATGGATGTAGTAGTACTTCTTAAGACATTTAAAAATAAAACCCTTCAGTCCCTACCTTGAAACAATTATAGAGTTGTTGCCCCTATTGTACAAAATGCTTGTTATCGCTACTTCTCATAAACCGTTAGAGATAGAGACTTAAAACGAATACTAATGTACATTTAGAAGCTCCTTCAATATATTCAAGGGTCCAAAGTCCCTTTCTAGCAGTTACTGCCCCTGAAAGTTTCGAACATTTAATAAAAAACACTAACAACTTTTGAACCAATAATCATAGATACATCGGACCACTTGGGATTGAAGCGTCTACCTTGTCTAATCAAAATGACATAAAGGTCAAAGGTCAAGGTCAAAACAAAAAAAAATTGCATATTTAAGTTTTCAACCTTTTTTCATAAAGTTACGCAGGGAAAATTTTTTATTAATTATATTGAAACAAAACAAAAAATAATGAGGTGGAAAGAACTCTAATTGTTCGACAACAATTACAGTAAAACACGCTTATAACGAAGTGCCAGGGACGGACTATTTTGCTTCGTTATAAGCGTAATTCGTTGTATCCGTCAATTTTACAACATGGAATAAAGTCATGGGGAATGAAAATCACTTCACTATAACCGTCAATTCATTATAAACGTGTTCGCTATAACCGTGTTTTACTGTAGTCTACTAGTTCTATTACTTTTTTTTACAATGCTTAAGAAATGCATTTCTAATGATGAACAAAAATTTGAGTAGCCTATCAGTCGTAGAGTGTTTAACAAGATTCAGAACTTTCAATTCTTTGTCATGTAAACAAGGCTCGTGCCCTGTTTTTGTTTACATTAGTTCATTAGTTCAATAAACTTGTAAAATTCTTTTTAAGCTGATTTGTCTCTCTTCTAACTCGTTTTAAGCTTAAAAAAATAATTGCTAACGTTTCTCATATTCAGTTTAGGTCTAAAACTGGATTTTCAACTTCAACTTTCAAAACGTAAACAAAAGCTTTGTTTACATTACAGAGAATTGTGAGCTCTGTATCTCGCTTATATGACGACGAATGACACTCAAACTGGTTGACAATTAGAAATACCTTACTGAAGCTTTGTAAATATTTAAAACGAAAATATTATTTCTGACCCATATCGTAACCATGCCCCTTTAAGTGCAATTAAACTGGGAAATAAATTAAATTTTATTCGTTTTTTTTAATATATTAATTTTATTTGTAAGCAATGATTTTATTCTAAATCCACACATAGCGTCTGCTTTCTGGGGTCTATTTCTTATCGGGGTTTACTCTATGTGACCACTCTGGGTTTACTTTGGGTTTACTCTGGGTTAACTCTTGGTCTGCTCTAGTAAACTCCGAGTACACCCAGAGTAAACCCGAAAAGTAAACCCAGGGTTTAGTTGGTGTTTACTTTCTTTTAGGTTGGGTCTGATTGGTTGTTTCTTCTTTCATAAGCATCATACAATTCTCTTTTCTGACACCATTTCATTCAGTAAAAGATTGAAAACATTGACAAAAGATACTGACACTTAGTTTAAATTTAATCACTTTAGTTGTCGACATTCTGAGGAACATGAGGCCGAATGCAGAAATTGGCTCTAGAGAGACTCGGTGGTTTTCAAAAATCTACGTTTAGTTCATTTGTGTTTTCAACATTTAAAAGTAAAACTGTCATGTGCATATTGAATCAGTCCACTTTCATGTACCGGTAAGTCTACATAACTTTGCTTCTTTTTCCGTGCTGTAAAGGTTTATGCATTTAAGTCATTGTTTTTATATGATCCGACTTCCTTAAATGTATTCATCCTTTTTTTAGGATGTTAGTAACAAACAGAGATTGGCGTGGGAGCATGAAATTTTACACCAACTGTCGACAAACATGGGCTGTGGAAAACTTTTTTAGCCATTCACTCCTTCATTACTGTCCAAAACAGAAATCCTATGGCTATGACGCCTATCATATTAGGAACATGCTAGCTGTCATGGACCACAACAACCACCTTAGAAGGATGCCATTGGTTGGACAGGATGGAGAAGTGTATGCTAAAGGCCAGGTATCCAGGAGGACCAAACAGTGGGTTGCCTATGAGGAGAAAGCACCAAAAGCATTTAATATATACCAGGTTAGAAACATAAAAGAAAAAATGATTTAATAAGAATCTGTATTTGTTTAAATGTTAAATCACTATTATGACAATACTTATGTTGAGCTGTCAATCAAAATACCATTAATTAATTTTAGACACACCATAATTAGTCAGGTTTTCTCATAGCTTTTAAATTTTTGATTGCATGCCACTAGAAATTCTGTCACATTAGATCATTCGTCTATAGTAAATCATTTGGCATGGGTCTTCTCTATGTGATTTTCAGAACTACAACATTTATGTGAATATACTTATATCTTGAGGTACATCATATGCAGAGTCATGTACATGCATATACTTTATGTATCCAAGTACACTGTATACTGTACAAATTTACATTCAATTTCTGAAATACCTATCATACCTATCCTTGTGATACCTATCACAAGGTATAATTTTTCAGAACTAATGGCTGCTTGCATGAGAGCAACATATGGCGTTTCAGAAAGAGCAGAAAATCGCTTTCTTTAGATTCAATTGCCAAGAATCTTTCTGGGGAAACAAATCCAGGATCACGAATCCTTTTAGCTAAGATGCAGAGCAGAAAAAAGACAGGTGAGAATAAATGATTTCATTCAATATTAATTCAGAGTCGTCAGAATTAGCAGAATGATAACCCCTATATTGTCCGCTTGCCTCAGGAAAACGTCTTCTCACAGCAACACAAACACAGGCAGGAACTGGTATTCGCCTTCCAGCTCCCTGCCGCCCATGTTGCCATAGTACAAAGTTTCTGTAGGCCTGGTTTCTGAATGTTGACAGTTGAAAACTAGGATCTCCGAAAACTCCAATTCAAAATGTTGGCAATCTCCAATACATCATGCCTCAAGCACAAATTTCTGAATTCGAGTTTTGAGGTGATGCATGGAAATTGCCTACAACAGATTTTCATGCGGGGATCATCAATACTTCGACATACCCCACATGAACACCATTGCACATTTGAATTGCAGTTTTCATTTCTTCCACTCTCCTCCATCTGTCTCATTAGAAAAGGTCTTACAAAATCTGGTTCAGCAGCAGTCATGCTTTTCATTCTTTGACGCAGTTTATCAACAGGCATACTGTCTATAAAACAAATTAGTGAATAAAAAAAAAATTATCCAAAATTTGTTTTATGTGTATCATTATGTGAAAAAAAAATCAGTGAAATACATTTCATACCATCAACGAAACACTAAGCTCTTGGTCATTGTTGTTTACAGGGCCAGCTGCCAAAGAAAGCTGTTGATTCCGGCTGACTCCATTCTGGGACACATTACGGCTGCTGCTCGAGGCATATGGATGGTGGCGATGCTACAAAATATAACAAAATTTTATTCCCTCTCTTATCTAGGAGGACCTCATCGTGGTGGGAGGGTGAACATCAGCAATTGGTGGCCAACACTCCTAGAATTTACATTTACATGTACCTACTGTGCTCACTGGCCTAGTTTGGTTGGACTTGTACTGGCAGTTTGTGTTGTTACAATTATTACAGGGTCTCCGCTTGCAAACACAACTTTTACACTTTCCCCTGGTATCATAAGGACAGCATCTCTACAAAAAAGTTTGTATATTGAATGTTTCAGGGGGTTTTTTTATTTTGTGTGATATTTATATATCATTCGTACTGATGTGTAACAAAACAATACTTCTGTTTATGCATATATTGGGCCTTTGCCAATTATGGTAATTGTGTTTGTGCCAATGAATTCTTTGTATTTATATTTGTGCATCGAGTTTTGAGTCGGTAGATATATGTATTATAATCTAATTTGAAATTTGGGATCAATCATTAATCAAATATTAATTGCATATGAACATAACTACATGTATATGTTTTATGATTATTTGAGGAGGTATTAGGCCTGTTATTGTCAAAAACTGTAAAGATTTCAACAGCAGTAAACTGTCCGTATAAAAAAGTAATTTCTCGTCATATTTCTGTCGTCTCTGAGCCTCCCCCAGTCATTATTGTTGAGACAGTACACCATTTTATTGAGTCAAAAATATGGCCGTTTAGGCCCAATGTTTCAGCTGTGTAAATTCTTGTTTGTAAGAATATTTTCAAATTCAATTCAATTCACATGCACCACAGCATAATTTTAATTTATTTTTTTCGGGGGTGGGGGGGGGTGGTGTCTGGAATCCCCTCCCTCAAGGTCCCCGCATGAATATATTTTATTTGATAAAGAGGTGGGATTTCTATGGAAATTGTTTACTTTACGTATTTTTGTACAATTTTCCCCTAAGAGTTTTTCTAAAAACGATTCGTTACGGGGGAAATATGATCCGACCGTTTGTTATGTTCTTTTACCACTTTCATTTTGAAGAAATAATTACTGCTCCCTGATCCGAATTCTACAAACGCTTGAAATCAGCAAACGTCTCATGGACTAAGATGGTTTGATTTCATAGTTGTACGAGTCAGAACGTGGCACCTGCGTAGTATTATAACTGTAGGAACACGGATTTTATAAAAAATGTTGCGTGCATTGAAGTGATTTGCTTACTTGTGCACTAGTTGATGATGCCATGTCTTTGCCTGGTCTGGTCACTCAATTCTTCGTAAATAATCTTCCGTTACTCGGGTGTGTATCGTACTTGATCGATATACTCGGCATCGTCGGAAACCCACGGTTAATTACGCGTCGTTCCTCTCTCCATTACCCGTGGGTTCATTTAAACGTTGACACTCGTATTAAAGCACGTTGATTGGTGGCTCATATAACACCCCGAGTAAATTGGTCCAATAAACAAGTGGCTTTTAAACGCTCGTTCGTTACAGTATTCATTGAAACCAGTGGATTTTGTGTCGTCGGCATAACTTTGCATACCAAATTAGCTATCTGTTTACTTTTATTGACAGACCAATCAGGTGAACGAGTTGCAAAGCATTGTGGGCTACTACAAGTTCCAGTGAATACAAAGCGTATTGAAAATATATACATGTACCATTTTGAATTGCCCTTTGAAAACTCATTTTCAATTTTTTCAGATAAATTGAAAATTATGTCTGATCTTTCATTTCTGTGCTCACATTTTAAAAAGATATTGCTCACGAGGCCTTATATCAACCTATTTAAACACCCCATTGTCAAAGTTCAAAAGAGAGGTACCTACGTCCTATTGAATTAGAAGCAGTGTGTACGTTTTTCATGTGATACCCCTGGTTTGGGACAACATTAGTAGAATGCGCTTTGAAATTTTCATCAGGACACTCATCAGAATGCTTAACGTACAAGTTAACAATTTTTTTTTTCTGGTGCTAGTGTTTGTTATATTTCCAATGCCATTTCAAAAGCGATGTTCATTTCCCGCTTAGTGTTATGCGGACAATAACTAATAATTTTATAAAAATAGTAAATTAATACCCTAGTCCACTAAAATTCAATAAAATACCAGTTTCAAAAGAGGAAGAAATTGAGCTAAATAAAGACAAAAATCAAACAAAATCTCAACTTTTGGCTCTAATAGATAAAAATATTTCAAATTTACCCGAGAAATTAGTTCAATATTTTGAAGTCAAGAAAAAAAATTGCTAAAACTGCTAAAAAAAATCTGTTTGTACTTGTATGCGCGCGTTTGCCAGACTTTCGATACTGATCGATTTTTTAAATTAAAACAACAGTATGTTTCAATGTGAGCTTGGAACAAAATCTATGGTACATAATTTTTCTCTTTTAAAAGAATGTTGTACGAATTTTCCGGCAAATAATTAAACGTGTATAAAACCGACAAAATCCACGTGTGTCTATTGAATCGTAAAGACGTAGTAGACCGTCATGCTTTGCAACTCATTCACTGGATTGGAGAATCTGTTTGACGCAAATATTGGCACACGTTAAATAATGCTATCCATATAAAGTAGTGTACCCGAAACAGAAGAGCTCCACTTCTGTAACGACTAATTTGATTGGATGATATTTATGAATATTTGCTCACTAAAACGAGCGTTGAAGTTTAAACTGACCCACGGGTAATGGAGAGAGGAACGACGCGAAATTAACCGTGGGTTTCCGACGATGTATACTCGGGTGCTCGATACGTATACGCGTGACCAGTTCTATTCGCAGCTCTATTTTGGAAAGCAAATGCATTGAGGCATGACCATACACATAGCGTATACACCGATTCTAGACTCTGCTTTAATTCATTTACTTTGGTATCTAAACCACCCGTTTAAATCGCGGCGCTTCAGTTTTAAGGCAGCTATGGCGTTCCATACAAAATGCAGCAAAACATACACTGCACATAGCCAACGTGCAACCTCAATTCAAGGAATGAACGATGCAGGTTTCGAGGTTCGACACCTTATGCACATGAGTGGTCATAGAAATGCATCATTTGTTAGAAGTTATAGTAGAGATTGTTCTACATACCAGAACACTTCAACGAGTAAAGCTCTGATTCGGTAGTTCCTCAAAACGAAACAAGCGACCCCATTTCAGCCAACCACGCCGTGTGTAAACCTCCCTGTTGCAATGTATGTGAAGTCTCAGCTGCAGCTCCAATGACATCTGCAGAGATCCCAATTGCTTCTAAATCATCTACCTTCTCCTTTGGATTCATATCAAATTCTGCCTTTTACCTGCGTATGTTTAATTTCACTGCTTAGTAGATTAATGCAACACATCTCGTTCAGTGATCGTTTACTTTGCAAACAAACATGGCCGTCTTTGTCCGCTTCGATTTAGGTCTATCCATTACTATAGAATGACTTATTCTTGGGCGGTTAATTTTAAATTAAATGTTGTACATGTAATGTACGAAATAAACATAAAACGTTAAATCATTTGTTGTTGAAAATTAAATTATAAGGAATGAGTTAAATATTTATTATTTTTGTACGATATAAAATGGTTTGGGACAGTTTACGCTTTTTTATAAACCGCGAATAAGCCGGTTTTTAAACGCACTGATGATCAGGATGAAGGGCAGATAACCTTACGTTGTAAAACGCGAAAATTTAAAGATTGAGATCGTTTATTGTTGATTATTCCTTATTTGCATTATTTATTTTTGAGCTTTTCAGTTCGTAAACTTCAAAGGGATATTACCCATTTATTATTTTTTGTTAAGTTTAAAAAGTATGTGATGATGAATTTCTCAGTGCACCAACAAAGATAACAACATGCGCGGATAGAAGGTTGGGGTTGGGGGCTGGTTTTCTGGATGTCTTCCCCATATAACTGCAGACTAATTTAAGTGTCTATATAACAGGTTTAAGACTCAACTGAAACAAGAGGCCAAATCCACCTATAGGATATTTTAAATCCTTAACCCACCCTGTTTATTACTTACATAGTAATATTGTCAAATTTTATGAAGTCAGCTATAGTTTGTCTTTGTTTCGATCAATATAATATAATCTTGTTGATAAGTGCATCTCAACTATGTCAGGATAATTTTTATCATTATGACCCACAAATCTTTAATATATCTTTGAAATCTACACTGACCCTTATATTTGTCTAGACTTTCATAGTTAATTGATTAAAATTGTCATCAACAATCAATAACATAATTATTATGATCTCAAATGAATACAAAATAAAGGAAACACAATATACTTTTATTGGAAAACAAAATTTCACAACTCACAATTGTAAATCTCTTTAAACAGCTTTAATTTTCTTTTTAAAAATGTTTTAACACATTCAAACCACACCAATACATGATCCTTGTTTTATTTCCATCATTATTTGTGCATTATCAGATTTTATTTGAATTAAAAAGTCTGAATAGCACAGGGAATATGAAGGTAGTAGTGACAGGATAACCTCAAGAACCGAAACCGCAAGAATCTGAATCAATCTGTAAAACCCATGTGGCCAGGCGGTGACAAGAGTCCATGTTTGGCTGAAATTAAAATTTAAAAAATCAATTAGCTGTGTGAACATGCTTATAAAAATACATGAATATTTTTAAATACATTGATCATACAGTGTAATTAGTATGACAAGACCAAACAATATCTGACATCATCATTTAGTCAGTACAAAAAACAAATTTGCATACTTGCATATCAGGTCATAATATCTTGGGTATAAACACATGAGAGAGAGAGAGAGAGAGAGAGGAGAGAGAGAGAGAGTGTGTGTGTGTGTGTGTGTGTGTGTGTGTGTGTGTGTGTGTGTGTGTTTAAATATTTAATCTTAATCTTAAAACTTTACCGCTTGAGCAAATCTGTAACCCAGTTTCAAATGAAACCAAATGTAATAATCACCCTCCCTTTTTTAAACTTTAACAATGCTTCAAATTCTGTATAAAATCTGTGTTTTTGTATAACAGGTTAACAAGGGTTACGAGGGTAACATACCCTTGTTTTATATGTATCTCTCTTAAAACAGAGTAACGAAGGTAAAAGACCCTTGTATCTTTGACGCGCGAGTTTAAAACCATCTCTCACGGCCTCAACGTACGGAATAATTATCTTTCCAGCGTGTTTTATTCCTCGCGTATCGTTGCTGTCGTGCGATTCCGAATTGGTAATACCACGAATCAGAAAAAATGACTTTTGGGTGACACTGTTCAGTTTTACCGGCACATATAGATTGTGGGTGTTGACGAACCCCGGATAGAGTTGAAGCGAGTAGAGCGGTTATCTGCCGCTTGCATCCTTTTCCTACCAACTTAACTTGTTTGGTGCCTCTCTCCTCCGTTTTCCTTTCACTTGCTGGAATCATGTTGAACCCTATAGATCATGAAAATTTCAAATGACAATTACATTCGTACATTATTTTTTTTAAAACAAGTTAAATAGTATGTTGCACATTGATTTTGTTAATTATCCTAACAATCAAATCTTATGTCATTAACTCGAAATTTTCTTGCTTGGTCCCAGTTAATCACAAGTGGAATTCCGTGCTCGGAAATGTTCTCATGGATGTTATTCAACCACTGTTGTTTTATAATGTTAAAATTGTCTGGAAGGTATCTCACCTCTTTAGTGGCTTTTCGTTTTTTTGAAATTCATGCGTTCCATTATCGATCGCGCCCATTACCGACTTAAATTAATCGTGTCTTAAAGGGTAAGATCTTCACTTAAAATGACACCTCTCCCTACACTTTGTACAATGTTATTAATCACACCCCAGCTTTGCGCAAAACTTTTATGTAATCACAAACAGTGATGTCAATTTCAAATTCAAGTAATTTTGGTCGCCCTCCTTTCTTCGGAGTTAGTTCCTTTAAAGATTATTTAACTTCATACCGTAATACTGTTGACGAATGTTTCTTATCGAACTTTCATTTAATTTCAAGCCCATTTTTTCAGAAAAATGTTTTGCAGCTTTAGCGGGACCATGATCTATCGCGTACCTTGCATTTTTCTTTTTGAACGGGGATGTAATGCTGATACGATCCTCTTTTTCTTTTTTGGTCACCTGAGTCACTCATGAATTTGTGAAATTCATAGCCCCTGGGTCCGGGGTTCAGGCCCTAGGGCGGGGCCAATATGGCCATACAGTGAAAATGTATTCAATCTTAACACATATTATTCTCTACTCCCATATATATTTTAGACTAACTAATTGCATGGTTTTGAAGTCCATGAAGCCCTCTACCTAAATTGTGAAACTCATTGTCCCTGGGTCAGGGGTTCAGGCCCTTCGGGTAGAGCCAATATGGTAATATAGTGAACATTATTAAAATTTCAAATATTTTCTTTTGCACTTTCACTGTTTCCTGAAATAAACGAATGCATTGTTATAACCATCTTCCCAAGTCAAGAGTTTCTGATCCGCTCCGCTCTACATAAACCACTGACCGAACAGACAAAACATATGCGGGTTAACGATCGCGCCATGAAGTGAGAATTCTTGAACTTTTTTGATCTCTTGTTCGACTATTCAGAAAATGCGTATTGAACAGAAAAAAACTACAGCAATATGGCTGCATACGTTAGAAAGTTGTTTATAGTAATCGAATTTATAGAAAAGATGGGTTCACTTGGACTAAAAACGGAAAACAGTAAGTCAATAACTTACTAGTCTGTCTCAAATTCATTTGACAACGACTCAACATTGATCGATGCACAATTAACTTCATTTTTGAAACAACGTTTCTTATTGGATCATGCAAACTTCAATGAGACCAACCAGAGAACGGCGTTTCTAACCCCGTAAGACTCTGCCTATTCGGTCAAGGATTTGTTAGAAGCGAAACGGATTAGAAACCCTTGGCTTGGGGATATGTGTAACTACATCTAGAGTATGTGCATAATGTCTTCTTTTTAATAGTGAAATTCGCTGCTAATGGGGCAGGGTTTTTACGTTTCTTTTTATTTATTTATTTTTTTTTATTGATTTTATTGGGGGGGGGGGGTGAACAGTTTTACATTTTTAACTTGAGAACTTCAAGGTAAATTGTCACTCGGCATTATGAAATTAAATATGTACTATTTTAGGAAATCTACTTAAATTTTCTGCGTATTGTATGTTTCTTTGTTTGTTTGCATTTCAAATGAAATTGAATATTATAAAAGAACGAACATTAAAGGTCTGCAGGTCTCTTTTTACTAAAGTCTACAATTTTTGGCCTCTGTAGCTAGGTTGTAGATATTTTTCTGACTCATAATTATAAATGGCAGGGGTACCAGTCGGAGGAGTTTGGATTAGAGTTTACACTCCAAAATGTATCGTAAATGCAAAAATGAGACCATTTGACAGGTCAGTCTAGGGGTTACTCAGGTGACCGTCAAGGCCTGTAGGCCTCTTGTTTTTCCTGACTCCGGCGTTTTTAATATTCTCCGTCAAATACTTCGTTCAAACTTTCAAATAAGGTCCGTTTTTCTGGAGTTAGATTGGGATTCGGGCGACAAAATTTGTCCTGTATAGTCTAAACTTTGAAATAATTCAAAATAGACATTTGACTGCAATGCTTCGTAACTTGGAATTGAAAACAGTGATTTGTTAGGTTTTATACATGAAACAATAACTTCAGATGTTCAGGCCTGAAAACTACCAGTTTAAATATGGACTATTCAAACGGGAATAACTCGTTCAAAATGTCAGAAACGATGACCGCGTAAATTATACTCGGTTGAACAAGCGATCGGGTTTTTACCCCCCACGCGTAATGTTTGACTGTCGAAAACGAGTACTCAACCATAAGCATAAATAACCACTTTAACAGTAATAGCTACAAACCGAACACCGTAATTATTCTGGACTTACCACCTGAAAAATACGAGAAGAATATTTTCTTTAAAAGGGAAGGAAACTAAAAAAGGGTTGTACAATAAATCAATTAATTATCATTTACAATAATTGTGAATCGTATTTATTTTCATTAAAAACGCCGGAACAATGAATAAATCAAGAAAATCGATCGCTTAATTTAAATTTCCCGCCGCTATGGGAGCTGCCATGGAACTTAATCTATGACGTCACAACATCTATTCCGGTTTGTTTTATCAACATAGCATCAGTACAAGCTTATCTTTCAAAAAGATTGGTGAGCTAGCGCTGTAGCCATCATTTAACACAAAATAAATTTTTAAACCATTGGTTAAATTTTCTTAATCATTTAATTATTGATAGGAGGTCACAGTGGTGTACTGGAATTGTGTTGGGGTGGGGTACGGGTCTCAATTTAAAATTGCAGATCTAGACAGGGCTCACATCTACAATGGCTTAGCTCATTCACTGTGCTTAAATCATTCTGTATCTACTGAAACAATTTCGAGGTGAAAATTTTGAAGATCAGTTCAACCATTGGTACTGTTTTGTAACAATCGAATCTTCTCGGGCCTTTCCGGCAAGCTCGAAAAACATATCTGAGGTTGTTTTCCGAGCTTGAAGGTAGTGAAGATAGAGTTAGCTATTTATCATAATTTTAGAAATAACTTGGCATTATAAGACCTAAGCTACTGTTACTTTTTGACATTTACAATAAAACACAAAACTTCAGATCATGTGTAGATGATAAAACGAAATTTACATGGTACAGTTTATCTACAGCAGTACAGTATTCCCAGAATCCCCTACTATGGAGTCGAGCATGCGTATTCCAGTAAAAAAGACTAACGTAGTTGCTAGCGCTCGAGAGCGCTAACAATCAGGCTAGCAAATCATGATATTTGCTTTAAATGACAAGATCTGGGAAATTTGAAACAATATCGATTTGAGACTGTTCTTTAACCTTTGACTTTCCACTAAATTACACACCAACGTCAAACGAAGCATGTTCGCTGAAATATAAAAGCGGAGGTTAGTGTCGGAGGAATCTCCGCGTAGTTGTGGAACTTTTGCCAACAGATACCAAGTATCGTAGAAAATGTCTGTCGTCGTTATTTCGGCATGGTAATTCCGACTTTAGAGAATGTATTTTAAACATCACGATTGCAATTGTAACATACTTATTCAGTTAGCGAAGAACTTGACTTAAAATAAAATTTTACTCGAGGTCATCTTTAACTTTAAACCACTTTATTAATATAAATAAAATATGTTTTTGACTTTCCTTCCCCTTTAACAATTTTTGCTAAAATAAAGGTCGAAATTCCTTGAGTCACCTTGCAAATCTTTATTCACAAACGCGGTGATATTACCTCAATTTAATATTACTTGCATTGAAAATCATTCAAAATTGATTAATTTAAAGCCATGGATTAGACATTTTAAGAAAATTATGATATATTTATCTTTTATATCTGATTTAGAATCATCACTCTTCGTCAAATAACAGCTTGTCATCACTTGATGAATTCTCAACTTGTTTAAACGATTATGACGCTCCTGTCTAAATTTCCGGCACAAATTTCTTAAAGGAATCCGATAGTCTCAATCTGTCATCACCGGAAGATTCAATTGTTATTTTGTCGACCCCAGAATCCAGCATCGAAAGCCTACCAAGATTTTCCGATTTGAGCATTTGTTCTGAACATGCATTAGATCAAAGGTACATGTATGCTTATGCATAGGGTTATACATCTTCAGACACGTAGCATCGGTTTTGAAAGGGGGTAAAAACTAACCAAAAATCTTTACATGCATAAAAAAATGCACTCGTCTACAAAGAACAAGGGACGTTATTAGCCGTATTTGGCCGCAAAATTTACGATATTTTCAACATCCTAGTTTTGTTTATTGATGTGGTGCATTGTACTAAGTTCGATACTAGCTAAATTCTACAGGCACTAAAATGACGTCATTTTTCATTGTGACGTCACTTATGTACGCTAAACATGAAATGATCTTCAGAAGTCTCTATAATATACTGAAAAATGAATAATCTTTGCTGAAATTATAACCTTTCACATGCATTAACCACTTTTATATTTAACATACACATTTTCTTTATCGGAACTAATTCACATACTCAAAATGGTGGCGGTGAATAACTGTGAACAATGTGAATTTTAGCAAAAACAATTGCGGAATTGCACATTTTACCAACGTAATTCAAACAACGTGATCCAACATTGAGTTACACGGCGAAACACGCGCTTTTTACCGGTGAAAGAGGGTTTAACTTATAAAAATCTAAAATATTCATTTGTTTAAGTGAGAGTAACGAAAGAAACAGAAATTGCAATAAATAAATAAATAAATAAATAAATAGAAAATTACAACACACTTAACATTTAGATTTAAACGATTGTTACGGTGGATTTTGTTGAGATAAGAACCGAAAATAATCGCCGACATAGTGAAAGGCTTGATCAAGGCACATATAATTTTTTCTTTAACTAACTATACAGTTTATGTTTAAGTCCATTTGTATCGGTAATTTGTGATCGGAAAATAGTTTGATCAATCGTAAAACCAGAACGGACAGTAGACATATTGTTATATTGTCTTCGTCTTCCGTGATCTTTCTTTACTTTCGATGGTCGGCCGATTACATAAACAAGTTTAATTCCTGAATATTCACTGTAACTTCGTGGGCACTGCTTCAATTTATTGAGGAAAGAAATCTTCCGCGCCTGACCACCGCTTATATATCAACCAATAGACGGTATCCGTATACGGTCGGTTGTCCATCAGCCGATTTGTCAAAATCGCCCCAAAGACCAGTCGACCCTCGGTCAGTCGGCCGATATTTAAGGAAATCAAAATGCCGAAATGTCGATCGACCAAGCGATGACAGACATAAAAACTGTTTGCCGATGGTCGGACGATGATCGAAGTTGCTCGTGGACTATTGAACGACAGGTTTAACTTAAACAATTGGCCACCGACGCAGAAAAAACAAGTATTCCTTTTAAAGGAATGATCGGCAATAATGATATATTGATAGCTAGAAGCAATCAACATGATCAGTTTGATGTAAAATAATAAAAAAGTACTGTATTTTTACAAAATATAGAATATTTTGAATCTGTACACCATAATTTCATTATTATAAACCGTCAACAAATTTAATTTTGAAATAAATTTGGGAAAAGCCGTTCGTAAACTCCTCGTCTAATTTTATATTTTTAACGTAATTATTAAATGTTAATGTATCTTCTTCTTCTTCAGAATACTGAGTAGGGCTCTTCAAAGAGCATTAACACGTATACAAAGAAAGAGTTGTATTAAAATAATTTAATGCGACTGAAAAACATTGAATGCCATCATAACTTGCTATTGAGGTCGCATTATAACGTAACCTTGTTTATAAATCAAGCCGTCTTCCTAGCTACTATTATGCAACATCAATAGATCGAGGTCAGTTCATGGAGCATCTTCTTATGATTGAGGTCAGTTCATCGAGGTCAACTGCATTACTGAATGAATCTTTCGATCGAAATTCTTACGCATGAGACAAAATGTGCATTCTTGAATTAACAGGTCGAACTGTATTTAATGTATGTTTGCATCTCTTAAGGTAAATGAATTGAAATAAAACCGAGTAAAATGTTATATAAATACTAAACCAAACTTCAAGTTTTTATAAGAACTACTTATGCAAGCGGAATGTGTGCGCACGTGGAAGCATTTGCCGGATGCCTCATATGGACACAACAGTGATCGGCCGAAGCCGATCACAAAAATAACTTGGTCCGACGGACACAAAATTGGTCGGCCGACGAAAGAAAGAATACAATAATTATCGTCGAAGGCAACGGCTGATGAACTGCCGACTGTCGCCCGAGTAATCCCATTTTTACCTTAAAAAATATCGGCCGTCGGTCGTTTTTGGAGATGTGACTGGGAGTTTACCCTATTTAGCGATATCAAATCTAAAATATTTATAAAAACAATTGTTTTTTCTCGGTAAGAAGAATATGCAGTTAATTTTTAATTATATTATTTTTTCAATAAAACATTTTTATATTTTGTGTATTTTAAATCTATTTTATTTTCTAAAAAAACATGCAGATGTTCATGAACCAGTATATTCATTTTTATAGCGCGTATAATTTGTGAATCAGGAAATAAAGTGTCTTCCGTGATCTTGTATACAATTTTAGATTTCTTCTTTATCAAGCCACTTAGAAACTTTTTGTTTATACATCATTTGTTCCAAGAAACTATGCATTATTTACATTACGTATGAGAGAGAGAGAGAGAGAGAGAGAGATTTTTTAAAACCGCGTATCATGCTGTTAGGCTTAACTTTACTTACATTTAATTTAAGTTCACTAATATATTTATTTAATATAGTAGTCATATAGTAAATCCTTTAATCGTTAAAGTAATGCACAATAACATTGTGCTGAAATTCAACCAAGCAGTTTCAGAGTCCACGTGCTATATATTCAGTTAGCTGCACCACGTGCTTCTTCCACGAGTCAACAAGAAAAACGTGTCGTTCCTTTGTTTTTTCAAGTCCAAAGATAAAAGAACTTTAAGCAGCAATAAAGTTTTACAGTGTTTTGTTATGTCTAATATGATTCTTACACTGCGTGTGTGAAGTTTAATGTCTAATCAATGACGGATCCAGTTTTTGTTGAAGGAGGGGGGGGGGGGGGGGGGGGGGG
>WFKH01011926.1:71665974-71680799 GCA_016163765.1 Magallana hongkongensis
CCGAACCTTTTTATTTCTGGTAAGGGTCTTCTTAAATAGTTCACAACATCTTGTAGTGCATCTTGTTGCTTTGTTTCTTTATCAGTGCTGTGGGATTTCGGAACAAAGGCGTTGGCATTTGGATCCAAAGAGCATGATATCTGTGACCCGATTTCTTGTTGAAACTTAGGAGTTCGTGGTGAAGGTTTTGGAATTAAATGTCTAGGACAACTGACACTATATTCTTCCTTATTCTCAATAAAATCACACCGATTTAAGGACTGTTCTTCAGGAATGTTTTCATATTTTTGTAACACTTCACTTTTAGCGTGTGAAACTGCAATACATGTGTCGATGTCCAGCTCTTCTTCATCTAGTTTCAGTTGCAGCTTAGCCATCTCAAGTTGCTTTTTTCTCTTCAGAATGGATTTACGAGCTTCTAATTTTGCTACTTTTGTTTCTTCCTTAATTCTTTGAGAAGAAATGCTTGATGCATTAGAAGTGAATGATGTCGCATGACTTTTAACTTTAATGTTCTTGCTCTTTGTCTCTTCCATGCGAGAAAAGTAATCTTCAACTTCCTTCTTAAAGTTAATCAGAAATATATCATAGTCATTATGATCTGCAAACACCTCACTCTTATCCTTTTCATCTATTTGTGTTGCAAGTTCATCAAACTAATTGAGGAAACGCTCTATAATATTGTTCTAATTTGTATGACTTTCCATGTTCGGTAAGTTTTCTGTTTCTTGTAGGTCGTGATTCTCCAACATCAAATTCTGTGGCATCTGCCAATGGCTTATGGCCATCTTCTTCGAATTCCTTGGTTGCCATGCCGGAATTAATCACGTCAATGATGTAGTGCTATGAACTGCTTCTATGTACATGTATCACAACAGCCAATTCGTTCCCATTCCGTTTATTTTCTCGAAAAGTAGGAAAAGATTGACTACAATAAAAGTAAAATAACGTAACTTACTATGTTGTACATGTATAAATCTGACAGAAAAATTAGCCATGATGATAATAATGCCTGACCTGATGATATTGCGTATGACTGTTTATACTTTAAGTAACATACACATAATTTACGAAAGTATTAGCAATGAAAATTTTAAATATGACATTTAGACCTGACAGACGTTCCATACCCTTTTGTTTACATTCCTAAATTTGTGTGTAACAACAAAAATACGCTATAGAGAAACACAAAAGGTTATTACTGCGTATAAACAACAATACAAAGGGTAATTACCGTGATTATTTTCTGATACATCTGCAATAATATTTAAAACAGCTCAAACTTCACTACGGGTCTTGAAACAACCTCGTCCATAGGTATGGCGGCCTTGCATCACATTACAAAATAAAATGTCCTGATAAAATTGGAAAATGAAAACGTGTTCTGACAAATTTGGAAATTATCAAATCAGATGTACACTTTATTTTTTTTTTTGTTTTCATTGTGGATATACATTTGAAGTTATTTTCATTTTGATTTATAATTAAGTGTCAAATTTAGAAATATGACATCACAAATTTAACATGTTCCCGCCATTTACGCATTTTTAGCATAATTATTTAATTCGCGGGTAGATTAGGAAGCATATGGGCATTTTCGCGTCTTATTTTCAATGTTAAAAGCAAAATTGTAAGACTACCTAACAAATTTGAATAAGTCCAAACACTTAGTATTATCCTTTGAAATAGATGTCAATGCAATGAATTCGGGTGGTACATTACTGCCACATCGGTTCATTATTACCTGATAGCTATAAAAATTTTACGCATATTGCTTAATATAAAAGGAGATAGAACAACACTACCCCGCGGTTTCCACAAATCAATAAACGTATCAAGAGAAGGCAAAACATCTCAGTTTTATCAAAATCGCGGCTAGAATCCTATATTCTCCTCGATTAAGTAGTTACTCATCCAGTTCTCAAAAAAATCTTCGTAATTTTTATACAGTTTGCACGGAAAACGGTATGTTGCATCAAAGCAACACAAAACACGGGATTCTAGCAGCACTTTTCAATTTATGTATTGATCACAATATTGATATATGTTAAATTTGAAGACCAATATATACGGGGTAGTAATGTTCTATTCAGATATTTACATTGTAAAAACAGGGGAAAGCCTGACCGAGAAGTAAAAGCAGAATTACATACCTTTTAGCGAATGATTGATAAAATTAACATCTCTTCCAATATTTCTTTTTGTTCTTTTCTCAATAAATCACACCAAAATACTTTATTAGAGTTCTTAGATTACTTATATTATGAATCTGTTTACAATGCTTTCTAATCAAATTTGCACGGCATTTCACTTTCAGTCATGACGTCATCAATGTGCAAATCTCGTAATATCATCGAATTTGCGAAAAAAAGGTTTCAAGTATTTTTTATTCGTTTGGTTTTTGTTTTTGTTTGAATATCTGAATAGGTACATTATAAGTAAGATTTGTGATTTCACGGAATCACATGTAACTCATGGTTGGGGTCTTCTCTCTGATTGGTTGAGTCTTATCGGTACTGTAACAAACATGATTTTTTTTTTAAACTTATGCGTAAAATAGCATTTTAAAAATATCTTAAAACAACATCCAGAGGTAAAGAATGCAATGTAAGAGAAAAAATCTTCCAAGATATAAAGGATGAGAAAAATATGGCATATTGCAGTTTATAACATCATATAAACACAATTTTTATCAGCAAGTAATAGTTTAATCGTTGATGTAGCTGTGCTTGGGTAATATTGGTTTTGACGGCTCGGTCATAGGTGCAGAAAGTTGCGGCTTATTCGCTTGGTACAGCGTGTGATCATGATATAATATCATCTATGAGGTAGTAGACACTTTTTGTAGATGAATTTCCTGATCATCAATATTCATTCAAGAACAGAAATAAAAAGCATCTAAATTAAACTTTTCATACAAGACGCGTTCCCATAGACACACTTATTTTTTTTTTAACTGACCAAATACAAAGTCCTGGTCATAATCCATGTTCCTAATAATGTGAAAATAATCAGTATAATGATTAAAACTAACGCCAGTGTTCAATACTTACTTTTGTGTTCAATACTAACGTGTGTGTTCAAAACTTACGTTTGTGTACAATAAGTTGTGTTCAATACTTACTTTTGCGTTCAATACTTACGTTTGTGTTCAATAATTACGTTTGTGTTCAATACTTAAGTTTGTATTCAATACTTACTTTTTAGTTTATTACTTACGGTAGTGCTGAATATTTACGATACTGTTCAATATTTTTTTGTAGTGCTTGATACTTAGATTGAGTTTTATACTTACGGTCTCCCCTGTACCAAAACTTGACGGTTTTGACACTGTACACTTTTCGAAGGTCGATACGAAGCCAGGCGTCTCTGTATTGGCGATTCACATCTGTGTGTAAACAGCTGGATACATTTTGATCAAATGTGCCGTCTACAGTTTTTGATGCAAAATGATTACTGAGCGTTGAACTGCTGGACGCTACGGTTTCGTTGTTAACAAATTGGGCTGATTGAGACGAAAATCGCTATTAAACATTTAATGATATTAATGTACATATATGTATATATATATATATATATGAGATTTGTACACTTTAAATATCTGAATGAACCTTTTTAAACCTGGAAAATATATTATTTTTTCAATTGATATTTGTAGCGTCTAGTTTTACCGTCGAATGAATTTTGTGTTATATACAGCTGATTTGATTTGAAACCAAACAACGAAAAACCACCCCCTCTCCACCCCTAAAAAAACCCTCAAAAACTGGAACAATTATTACACAAAGACGTCAACAAAAAAGGCTTCAGCATGATGAGTACTTTTAACAGTAGAAGTTGCTACACTTTAAACATTTCTTTAAACTTAAAATGAGTACGGTGTTAATCTGCATAAAAACGATTAGGATGTATCGTTATTACTTTCTAGATGCAAACGGCTGAATAGACAATGCTATTTTTGTTATGAACTGAATGTAGTATCTCAAATTAAGAAACACTGCTTCTATTCTGAACTACATTTTTTATTGTTTACTGGTTTTATTGAGAGTTAAGAGGGCTCGATGGTCGTGGTTATTTTTATTTGGTTATATATTTCTTCTTTAGACGAAGAGATTTGTATAAATACATCAAAAAAATTTCAATGTTGAAAGTTAGAATATTTGGATTTTTTCTTTGCTAAATTATAGTTTATGGCCCAAAATATCATATTTAAACGTTTAAGGCAGATCTGATGGTTAATTTGTTGACCACTTAGCCTCCTTAATATAGCTTCATTCAATTTATTGCAAATCACACGTCTATTCCGATTGGATGCATCATAAGATAATTTAAAATCTAAAAAAAAATATCAACTTAAAGTTGATTGCATGATGACTGTACTTTCTACAGGTCGATAAAACATAAAGAAGAAAAAGAAGGGGATATATATTTTTAAAATTAATCATTTATTCTAACATTAGAGAGGTTGAGATTTCAAACGTATACGGGTACGTGTACGTGTACTAGAGGAGTCACCTAAATTCTTCGTGCATTACGTCATCAGTTTTTGTGACAAGGTTTCTATGCGATATCTAAACTTGTCTACACGTAATTACAAACTTGTAGTTTTTATGTGATAGAATAGGTTCCAAGTAATTTTATAATTATTTGTTGTTTGAATAAATTTATTATTGCTCTCATATGTTTCCATATTATACAGTTTCATTTAAGTTATTTATTTGGTAAAGTCAACTATGGGTTTCCATACATGTAAAGTATTCAGGTTGTTTGTTGTTCATGGTCTAGTGATTCTTAATTTTGGTTGGTTGGTTTTAAGGTGAAAGGTTGAATTCTTTGAAGGTAGAGTGATTTTGGTGTGTTTGATTTAATTTCTCCAGTGACTACTGTTGAGAGCGGTCTGTCACATATATTAGATTCTATACAGACTTGGACTGAGACCTAAAGTAAGAGAGTTTAACCTTATTAACTTGTGTGAAAGATAAATAAATTATAAATTAAAATAAAGGGTTAGAATGCTATCTTTTGAAGTAATTATTTTATCGGTAATTATTTATTTGGTTGATTTGTAGAGTCATTCCTACAATCCTACAGTAATTTACAGTGTAGTACCTGCATGATGTCAATTGAATGTTACTAAGGTTCTGATACCATATATCTGGTAAGATCTGTTTTATGTGACTAACATATAAATGTATGTGGTGTCCAAATTGTCATAACTGTGTCTATAATATATGTTTTATATTTATATATAAAAGTCATAATTATGCATATAAGTAATAATTTACATATTGATCACTCTTGATAATAATGGTGAAATATGAACAATTGATTAGATTTTTATTTGATCTATTTTCCATTTCATTAATGTAGTAAATGTGATTGAATTATGAAATGGAGTTATTGCACTTGATATGTGTTTGTGTTGTCTTGTGGTGTGTATGTTTATGTATGTTTGTGTATGTTTCAGAGCCATATATCTATCACAATAAATCTGTTACATAGTCTACGTGTGTCCAGTAATTCATCCCGTAACATTTACAACAAAAATAATCTAATTGATGAGTGAATATATTCCTGTGATACATGCAATAGATTTTGAACTTCATTTGCATGCAGATTGATAAGAAATTTACCATTTATTTGAAGTTATTTAAATGAATTCATGTCACAAATTTGTAACACAGTGTGAGAAGTTTACGTACACGTTTATATCATAAAAGTTAGGAAATCTCAACTGATACATAACAAAAAACGGGTACGTGTTCGTGTAGTTATATAACATGTGCTCGTGCCCGTACACGTTTTAAATCTCAACCTATCTATTATGTAATTTTAAGCTTATCTTCTGACTTAATGATAAAATATATAGAGAGCCTAAGAATATACGTGTCGCAATTAAATGAGATACTGTAAATGTAAACCAAACTTAACCAAAATCCGGAAAAGTAAGTCCAAATCAAACCTTGACTGTATGCACCGTAGTTAACCGAAATTTTGGTAAATCCTGAGAACCCTAAATCACACCGTACAACCGATTTGAATCATTTCATTCAAGTGCTGTATGATACATTCAAAATTGTTTGTTTACCTGGACAGCAGACGTTCACTGAGGAAAGAAATGTTCTTTATTGTTAATCTTAAACAAATATTAATCTCATAATAATTGATTAAAAATAGAGTTTTATAATTACTCTTTTATTATCAATCTCGGTTTCAACAGACGTTGTCACATAAAGAATTTTGAGCCATTTCTTGATGCAAGTTTTTGAAAAAAATGCAAACTTTGAGGTTTGGACACGTAGAAAACTAAAACGGTGTGTGATATCAAAATGATACAATATCAGAAAAATAGCCTATTATCTAAGCTTTAATTTGATATTTGAAAAAGTTTCTATATTTCATTCCTGTAGCTGCTATTTCAATTTTAACGACACACCCTCGAAGAAAAATGATACGTTCAACGTCCGTTGTCCTTGCTATAAGGATACATTCAAAAGTTGTATGATGATACATTCAAAATTTGTAAGTACTTTTTAGTACTGTTTACAAGTACTACACGTACATGTATATTATACAATAAAATGCAACATAAGCATTTCACAATAATCTGATAAATATATATGTTCTTTCTTTATTTTAGGAAGCTATAAACGTACTGAGTACAATAAATGTGTGTATAATTTACTTGTTTAATTAATAGATTCAAATTATGCTAGTAAATATAAAAAGCTTGTGGCAAATGGGACAATTGTTTTTTGTTGTTTTGAATAGTGCAGATAATAATTCAATGGATGGAAAAACAAGCATCTTCCCATGTACATCTTCATTAAGGATTCATAATTATTGTTGATAGCATTTGCACGGGACAGGTAATCGAGCTAGAAAGTCATAAACCAGTTGTACTTGTACAGACAAGTTTAATTTTAGAAATCCGTATCAAATGCAATAATTACATTTCATTAAGACTATTCTACTGCATATCATTTCTTACGGAGGGGTAGGTATTGAAATATAAAAATTAAACACATAAATGTCCTCTTTAAACTTTTATTTATGACTAGATAAAATAAACAACCAAAATTACCCTGTTTCTAGGGGCAATCAGTTTTTGGAACGCAGTTAGCAGTTCGCTATTCGCAATTCAAAAGTGAACTGTGTTCTAGAACGTTTCTGAGCCCGATGTTTAAAACCCCATTATAATGAATAGTGTTCTATATGTGGAGGCCCGAACCTCAAAAACTAGAGATGACCACTTTACCACATGTTTACAGTGGTAGTGGTATACCACTAGTAGATGACCCTGAAAATATTAGCGCCCAGGGTAGGTACCCTCGATGTTTCCTAGCCCGATGTTTAAAATCCCATATAATAAATAGTGTTCTATAAGTAGGAACCTGTATCTCAAAACCTAGAGATGACCACTTTACCATATTTTCACAGTGGTAGTGGTATATCACCAGTAGACGTTTCTGGGCCCCTCGACGACAGACAACTTAATCCATTGTTGTGCGACTGACCTGTTTACTACGAAGCTCGCATTAAAACTCACATTTTAAGATTTAAAATCAGATTTTTATTTGTTCACGTCTTGCACTGTCTCTTTCGAGTATCCATGCCAGCTGTTTACTTTTTAAATTCATCTTGTGAGGTCAGTATTCATAAATATTTTAATTATGGGCGTTTATTATCGGGGGATAAAAAGAAATAATAATTATAAAACAATCTTTTATTAGTCCTTAAATTAAAATCCCTTATATTTACTCTTTAACAAATGAGCAATTATTACGACATATAAACTAAAAACAAGATCTGCATTTCTTATCATATTTTGTTTAAATAATGAATCCTCTAAACGCTCCAAAATAATTAGCAAAAGAATCAAGTTGAGCATCTCCTGCATATTATTGCCTTATCATTTTCTTCAAACACTGAAGTTTTTAAATATCAATTTCTTAATTTACTTCCATACACTGTAATTACGCATTACCTCAATTTATAATGCAAGGGTATGTTGTTAACATCAAATTTTCCATAGGTTTTAGACAACACCCGAACTTTGAAAGTCTGTTTTCTATATGAGTGCATTGATGTTTCAAGTTGTCATAAATGTGTTCAATGAAAACAGTTATAATAATCATTCACATCCATGAAATAAATAGGGACAGCAGTGCGCTCACATTTTATTTATTTAAAAAGTGCAAAATCTTAAGTGCCTCTCTCTGTAGATGTATCTTGTTTACAAAATTTATTCCGTCTTTGATTCCGTCATGATTAACAAAGCCTCAATCGGCGACTCAACTTTATTCACATTGACGCTTTGAACACACCTATGCGACATCGTGCTCAAAAATCAAAAAATGTTAAAAATCATTGCCAAAATCTAAATTTTAATTAGTATATTTTATCGGACTCAAGCCTAAAAGACGGTAATTAAATTGTTATCTTTGGTATTGCTGAAAAACACAGTAAACAACTCGAACACTCTATAATATACTCCTGCATACTATTCGCACGCTTGATTGACGCTCCGCCTTCTTATTCAAATAATACAATTACCTACTAGTATACATAGCCATAACAACGAAGTCGTGATTTCGCACTGAATTATAGAATTTTATTTCATTTAAAATTATGTTTATAATGTAACTTTAAAGGTATATGTGGCGTATTTGGAGTAAAATTTTTGACATGAGTTTGAGTAAAAATATACACCATACTTCTTATAATTAGACGTTTCACCAACTCTAGGCCCATAAAACATGTTCTGTCTTTAGTTATTTGTCTCTACACTTTGCTACACGTCTGATGAATATTAATGTAATCCGCCATTTATAACGCCACTGCGCATGAGTGCGGGAAAACCTTGCATTGAAAACACGATGGAAGAAGAGTTTGTTTACAATTTAGAATCACGTTTTCCATGTCTTAAATTAAATAATTTTTATATCAGATGATACTCGAAGCATTATTATTCCGATATTCATTAATGTAGAACGATATAAATTGTTAATTATGTGTAATAAAGACGAAACACGATTTTAGCATCATCGACACGGTAAACGGAGTAAATACCCCTCTCCATGAGGGATGCATGTACTGAGAGTGTTTATTTATTCTTTATTCAAAAATTCCTCTAAACGAAAATCCACTTGTGGTTTAAAACTTATAAAGTAAAGACACGCGACACATGGAGCACGAACCGGACTAGCAAAACCCCTACAACTTCATCATGGAAACTTAAGTTTAATTCGGCTTTAATTCCTGTTCCATCAATCTACATGGTCTCCGATGACAATATTCCCTTTATTCCTATCCTTGTCAGTCTGTCTCTTTTTTCTTTCATTGCCAAATCTGTCAAACTTAACGGTATACCTATCATTCTCGTCGTCGCCATTCTTGTTGATAGACCAAGATGGATGTCACGTGACCCATTTAAGGCGGGGTTATTCAAATCTTTTGTATTTTTTACCGCGCCGGTAAAAAATAAAAAATATTTTTTTTGATTTCTTGTATCTTTGTTATGCGATTGACTTATAAAGCGTAATTTGTGTGAAAGTCCTATCTTTAAGTAAAGAAATGAAGCAAATAATCAGATCTTATTATTGCTATTCACTAAAAATACGCCACATATACCTTTAAGTCTCCCTGACAAAAATGTGTTTAAATGTTTTCATACAGACCATGTTTTGATCTTTTAGCTAACATTTTACAATATTTTTGTTTGAAAAGGTAAATTTCGGTGTTTAAAAGGGGGCAAAATAGCAGTGTTAAGAGGATTCATTCTTTGCATAAATGGTTAATCATTTCACAAAAAAATGTTAAATTTCTCATCACAGTAGTAGCAAAAAAATATATTTGAATCCATTGTCATTTACAGTGATATATCTTTGATTGTATGATCTGAGAAGAAAGATTAATCTAAATATAATGTTGTCGTATAATTATTTTTCAAATTTTCCAATTCCAATTCAAATGTATCATTTTAAACGATAAAACACTGTCATTTTTGTTTCATTTCACTCGACAAATACAGCACATGAGTGTATCATTACTGGTTTAAAAACATATTTTGAATGTATCATCCAACGGACGTTGAACGTATCATTTTTCTTCGAGGTTATGTTGTTAAAATTGAAATAGCAGCTACAGGAATAAATTATAGTAACTTTTGCAAACATCAAATTAAAGCTTAAATAATAGCCTATTTTTCTGATATTGTATTATTTTGATATCACACACCGTTTTAGTTTTCTAAATGTCCAAACCTCAGAGATAGCATTTTTTTCAAAAACTTGAATCAAGAAATGGCTCTAAATTCTTTATGTGACAATGTCTGTTAAAACCGAGATTGATGATAAAAGAGTAATAATAAAACTCTATTTTTAATCAATTATTATGAGATTAATATTTGTTTAAGATTGACAATAAAGAGCATTTCTTTCCTCAGTGAACGTCTGCTGTCCAGGTAAACAAACAATTTTGAATGTATCATACGGCACTTGAATGAAATGATTCAAATCGGTTGTGCGGTGTGTAAATGATTCCAAAATGTGTATGAAGAAGGCTGGGTGGTCAACAAGATACCCATCATATCTAGCTATAAACATTAGACATGATTTTTAGGTGTACCATATTATCTATTAATGACGAATCCATAGATTTCAACATTTAAATTTGAATAATGTTTCTTTTTCTATATACAGAGCTCTTTTTTCTTGAAGAGATCAATACGATCTAATATTGGCCAAGACTACTTAGTCCTTTGAGGAGGAAAAAACTAAAGCAAAGACGAAAACACACACAACCATAGCTTATTATTTAGAATAGCTTACACCTATCTAAGAAAACGGAATTTTTAAAGAAAGAAAAACTAAAAACAGGTTTTAGTATTATGTTAATTTTTAAAACAAATCCTAGGAAACTAAACATAGAATCATTGAAAAAATAACGCAAAAGGCAGTACAAACATAAGATTTTTAAGGGTCAATGTATTTACCAATAATTCTTACAAACACATTGCTTATATTGATCTCCAATCAAACTGAATACTTACAATACGCCAACGTTCGTGCATAGAATATCGATAAAAAACAAACTGTTGATAACACAGACATTTTGTCATTTAATGAATGTACAGTAGGTATATTATTTAAATCATAAAACTTTAGTACATTCTTCCTTGTATGAATTTAAAGCATATAATTGATTATTAAGATTTTCCGTTTCAGAATCTTGTATCTAGTGTTGATGCACTTGGCCTAATAATGACATAACTCCTAAGTATCTGTTATTTGAATCTCCGCAGTGCATAACTGATACTGTTTCCTCGTTTTACATGGCATCCTACTTCACACTAAAATGGGTTCCTACAGGAGAGGGAAATACTTTAGAAAAGATAAGAACAACATAAAGTTTTTGAGGTATTTCAACATTTATTTAAAACACTACCTGTTGTATTTTATATCACATAATTAGAAAACAGTCGCCAGCATTTAGCAAAGTTTTAGTCAAAATGGTAAAATTACCTAACAATGTTTTTGTTTGACCAATGTCTGAACATTGTCGATTTGTTTCAGTTGTAAGCTGACTTAAAGGGATCTACAAGGTACTTTCAATTTTCAGTTGTTGCTCTTTAAATAAAAGAAATATTATAATAAAGACAAAATACTCAAGAAAAACAATGCACTCCTTTTTTTCTTTATATAAATTGCCTGTATAATTAAGATTCGAAATATTGACCTAGTATAAACCCCCCTCCCAAACAGGATTTTTTTTTACTATTAGTTATATAAGTTTCAAATGATTCTTTGTAAAACATCTATCTTTTTTCCTGTTTTGGTGATAATTTGTAGTTTGAGTTTTTTTTCTTCAATTACCAATGTGCTCATGAGCCTTGAGAATTGCAAATAGCTATAAATATTCATAAATCAAAGGTAACTTTTTTTAACATATAATTTAAACACATATTGTGATTTTATTAAATAACGATAACAATGACATGTGGTGATAATGTACAGTGTTCAAAATCAAAATTCCAAAGAAAAAAAACCAAATCAGAAGTAGAGAATACACGGACCCCTAAACAAATTAGAGGTAGGATGGGGTGTCATGGAGGAATGAGCATCTTTGGCTGACCGGTCACACCCGCCGTATGCTCATTGTCGTAGTCGGGGAAAAACAGAGAAGTCCGTAGAGAATTAGGTGATTAATTATGGTCTAACAATAAGTATGAAAGACGTCAGTAAGCATGCAACCCAGTGAAAAATTGTATTTGCTGACAAGGTCGTTGTATTGACCATAGAACTTACGAAAAGATGACTTCAATCGAGACTGTTTGTAGTCCGGTTTTATCACCATGTTTGTCAGTAGCTTGCCTCGCCTTAGAAACTGTTCAAACGTAGATCACGCTCTTGCGTATCGAATTAATTGAGAGACAAAAACTCCATATGCAGGTGATGAAGGTATATTGCTACATAAGTAAGAAAAGGTGACTATAGACAAGGTGAAGTCATCACGTTAATCATAAAGTTCTGTTGTTAGGTTACCAGCAGGGTCCATTTTAAGTGAAATATCCAAATATGAAACGGATGACGCAGACTTTGTGGTATGTTTTATTTAAAGTTTACTGGGATATATGGAGTCGACATAAGTATGGGAGTAACATACGCTGCTCTTGGAGAACAATTGTGAACCAATATAGATTAAAAATAAATAAAGAATAGCAATATATCTAAAGTATTTTTTTTTTGTTTCAAACTCTCTATTGAATCAAACTTGGCTAATCCGAAAAGTATTGATCTTCTGTAGGCAGTAAACTTAAAACATTAGTTTAGACATTAAAAAACGCTTATGTGCTAAAGTAACATTGAATAATACAGTTTCCACTTATGATAAAAACCTGCATTAGTGGTCCGAATCCCGACCATTTATGATTTAATTTTATCATGAAAGAACTGTCTGGTCGTTCATTTATCAAACAGGTTGAACATTATATCACTAATGGTCAATATTAGCATTATAAGATAATACTGCAATGCTCTCTTTCTCTTCCGTGGTCACAAAACATCAGTATGTATATTTGTATAATAACATAGGAAGAAGTCTAACCGTGCCTAACAAAGAACAGCAGAAATATAAAAAAAATCAGTGGAAATTCTTGAGGAGATTGAAAGAAGTGAACGGAACTTGCAAGAGGTAATTGGTCATAGAATTCTAAAACTTTAAAATTAATCCTGATTTCTTTTGCCCTCGTGTCCTTTCCCCACACATATTTTAAGGGGATAAGGTTATGGTATATTACATGTATATGAAAGGTATAACATAATAAAAAAAATAATAAATGATCTTTAACATTTATAAATGTCTAGCATAACATGTTTGTGATTTCAGTTTTATTGATTTTTAAGTATTTATTAAACAGTCCACACTTCATTACATGCATTTACACATAATAACAGCACCCTCTAATTGCATTGCAGCGCACCGAGCAGGCTGACGCCAGGTTTATTTGTCAAACACATAAACAAGCCATGGGACAAAACAATTTCATTGGCTGAATCCTAAATAACAAGGGAAACTTAGCAACCCCATACTTTCGTAATAGTTTACATGACGTGAAGACAATTATTTTTCGCTATACTTCGTAACGCGAAAAAATGTTATTATTCAGTCTTTAACTAAAACTGATTATCGATTAAAATATTAAATCTACAAGAAGCACTTCTTCACATTCAGTCTGACTCAGAAGACTGGAATCTTATACTGAGCCAAATGTGCATACACTCGTGCTTCATGTTGTTATTTAATGATCAAAATTTCACAACATATGTACATACATGACTTTTATAATAAATTAGTTTATTCAATCATATTAAAAAAAAACCTTTGAAGAGTTAAATATCTTATGCTGTAGAAACTGTATAAAGTGAAAGTACCATTTTGGAAGAGAGCGGGAAAGCTGGGAGAGGGTCAAGAGCTTCGTTTGCATATAAATATATATAACTCAATTCTATCAAATGGTAACACAAATCTAGCTCATTGAAATTAAACACACGACTAGTATATCTAATGCCAATTATATTTGTAGTGTATTAGTAGTGATGTTTTATAATGGAATTTTATTTCCAACAAATAAATGGATATTAAAGTATCTCTCACTAAAAAGAAATGTAACAAAAAATATGATACTGTCCCGTTTAGTGACTTATTGTAAAACGTCAAGATAATAACAGGTACACTGTGTATATGTACTTCTGATAAACTTCCTGAATTTAGTCCGTTTTGTCACTCATTATTTACAATTAATAGAATGAGAGAGAATAATAAAAAAAATCGCAATTTTCTTCGTTCATCTCAGTATAGAGCATTGTCAATCAGTCAACTAGACGTTAACCAAAAGGTGGATAAATGACAGGCCCGATAGTTAACATTTAGATAAATAAATCAAAAAACGAAAAAAAAATCACATCGTTTTATTTATTAGGTCACCTGAGTAAACTCAGGTGACCTATTGCTATCTGTTTACGTCCGTCGTCGTGCGTCGTGCGACGTGCGTCGTACGTTAACAATTTACATTTTTAACTTCTTCTTAAAAACTACAAAGCCAATTGTTTCCATTTTTGGTGTGAAGAATCTCTATGGTAAGAGGAATGTAAATTGTGAAATTGGTGGCTCTACCACCCCCAGGGTGCCACAGGTGGGGCCAAATATGCAACAAAAAAAATCCAAATTTTCAAAAATCTTCTTCTCTACTCCCACACATGTGAGGTAATAACTGATTGCATGGTTATGATGTCCATGAAGCCCTCTACCAAAATTGTGAAATT
>WFKH01011926.1:71680809-71701053 GCA_016163765.1 Magallana hongkongensis
TTGTGAAAAACTAAATGCATGGTTATGATGTCCATGAAGCCCTCTACCAAAACTGTGAATTTTATGGTCCCTGGGTCGGGGGTTCAGGCTCAAGGGTGGGGCCAATATGGATATATATTAAAAATGTATTAAATCTTAGAAAATCTTCTTCTCTACTCCCATATATATTTGTGAAAAATTAAATGCATGGATATGATGTATATGAAGTCTTCTACCTAAATTGTGAAATTCATGACCCCTGGGACAGGGGTTTAGGCCCTACGGTGGGGACAATATGGCCATATAGTAAAAATGTATTAAATCTTAGAAAATCCTCTTCTATACTCCCATATATATATGTGAAAAACTAAATGCATGGATATGATGTACATGAAGTCTTCTACCTAAATTTTGAAATTCATGACCCCTGGGACAGGGGTTTAGGCCCTAGGGTGGGGCCAATATAGCCATATATTAAAAATGTATTAAATCTTAAAAATCTTTACTTCCACACATGTGGGCAAAAACTGAAGGGTTCAGGACCTAGCATTTGGAGAGCATTTGGAAAGAGTTGAAAAGGGGGGGGGGGGGTTAAACAGTTAATGGAGTTATTTTCCCTTGCTTCTTCCTAATGGAGTTAGCTTGTTCATATTTAGTAATTAATCATTGAATATAATGTAATTATAAAGAAGTTGTATGATTAAAAGTGTTATGCAAGGATTTTTATCATTTGAAACAAAAACAGTTTTTGAACTTTCAAAATAAACAAATAGACTTGTTAATAGTAAAGTAATAATTGGCTTACTAAAATTACTGATATAAAGGTAAAATGATTTTTGTATAAATGCCAGATGGTGATTGTCAACGAAGATTGAATATTCAAAAACTGGAACAGGAGAAGTGAGTAACTCATGATGGCTTTATAAGCTGGGTTTTTTTTCGTTTGTTTAAATGCCCACAGGGAGAGTTTCTGTCTGCCCCGGGGGATGGAGGATGGGAGGTTGTTTTAAATAAAACATGAATAATAGCCACCTTGTTATAGCTTTTCTATGAAAACATATACACTTAAAACCTATCCTGAAAAATAATGAATATGGGAAAAATATTTTCTATCAGAGTCTTGCACCTTTTCTATATCAGGCCATGCACTCTTTTATGATCTTTGAAGTTTTTTGCTAAAATTATAGGTTTAATAGTCCTTTTGGTCGTCATTAAAAATTATAAAAATTTCTATTCCAGAATAAAACTTAATTAAATGCATATATGAGACTCCTTAACAAGTTTGTGTATGGGTTATGCTACTCAGGTGACCGTTAAGGCCTATTGGCCTCTTGTTATCACTAAGACAGAGATTAAATTCATAATTGAAATATTAAGGTGTGGGACAATGATAATATAATGTTTATTACAATCAAATAATAAGTTCTTAATGATTCATATAGCAGTTAGGATGGATAGTTGAGACTTAGTAAAGCATAAAAGCATAAGTGGTTTTATGTTATTGTTGGGGTTTTTTTCTTTTTTTTGGGGGGGGGGGGGGGGTGGGGGACTAGTGATACAACCTTTTTGCAACATACATGTACTTAACTTGAAACATTTGAAATTCATATTTTTCAGAGTAACAGCGTTTTTATTACATTTAGGGGTGTAGGAATTATTTTTTTTTTACTAAATATGTTGGTTTTTTTCACATGTTTAACCCCTAATTTTAACATAGAAAAACTCCGTCCTAATGAAAAACAGACAGTTTTAACTTAATTAAGTTTAAAATGTCCAATGTAATGTCTGCTTAAGTTTGGACGGAGTGGACACTTAATACATCATTCAATACATAGCTTTTTTGAGAGAATGTCGTAAAACCTGACACTTTACAACATACTTGTAGCGATGTTTTAAATTCACACTTTGGTTGAAGAGATATTCTTTATCAAAGTGAAACGTACTGTCAAATAAGAATCTTTTCGTAATAATATTATGATCATTAAAGAACATCAAAAAAGAACAGTTAAAAAAAAAAATTGCGGCAATACTTGAAATGTGATTTAAATTGAATCAAGGTGAAATATACAACCAAAATATTGCATATCATTGGAAGAATTAAGCGCTGAATGTATACCTGAATTCTGGTTGTTATCCTAGAAGAACATTTCTGTCTAAAAATCAAGCACCGCTTACTAGTAGATAACTTGATTATTTTCTTAGGTAATCTGGCATTCTATGCTTAGTTGGCTTATCTACTGCTATTCGATGCTGTCATCATTAACTTTGCTAGGTCTTTCTGATGATTTATGTAATGTAGGAGGACTCAACAAACCTTCTATATTTCTGTTTTCTATTCACCCTTTGGCAATTTCTCCTTAATCCTGTTAACAAGAATCGTCATTTTTTTGTTATGTTTTGAAGTAAATATAAATAAAGCTTAAAAAATGTTTTTTTGTTATAATATTGATCATTTTCCGTGTCAATATTGTCTAGATAGAAGAATACTTCTATGTAAGATGAATTGAAAGTTCTTTGCAGACGATGCAATGTCTTTTGTCTTTTTTATTTCGTTTATGCTTTTCTATCAATTAAAGAAGAGCTGACTAAATAAAAAGCTGATAATATGAAGTGTTTGAATAATCTTCTTACCTACATGCTATTCACTCTCTGTCTACCCAAAAATAAACTATAGACATAGGGTGAAAAGTAATGTAGTAGATTTTGAGATTAAATTTAATGAAAATTTTATATTTGACAGAAGTTACAAATTTAAATCAAATATATAAAAATAATGTTGTTTATAATAAAAAGTACATAAAAGGCTGATATTTTTAAAGGGACATTGAGCTATGAAATCTGTGTTGCAAGTGAAACGACTGAATAAATGAACTTTACGTAAATTTTTGTGACAGTTTTTTCTATTACTGTGGAATCATTATAATTCATGGTGGCTCAATTTTCGTGGTAATCGTGGGTAGCCCTCCCCACGAATTTACATCCTCGACGAAAACAAATTTTGAAAGAGTTAGTTTCTTTCTGAAACTGTAAAACGACGCATCCACGAAATTACATCCCAACGAATAAGCAAAAACCCCACAGTCCACCAAAATTGGCCCCCCATGAATTTAAATGATTCCACAGTATACAAAGCAAGACTTTTTTTTTTATAATTGATGTCTTCTTAACAAATATTGTGTTTTATATACATTTTACAAAAATATGCCTAGTTTAAAATAGGTGAGGTTGATATGTAATAGCACAAAATATATCGGCAACGGTATCGTGCATTTAAGTTTTTCAAAGCGAGGTTACTCTTGAATGTTTAGAAAATCACGCTATCGTTGCACAGATAATATATGTTATCATGCAAAGAACTATTACTGATGCCATTTTTTTTAAAATAAACGTAGCATTATACAATAAACATATACGTGTTTATTTTGTAAACAGTCTTTGGGAATTATAAAATTGTACGACAGCTCCAGTGTAAACAAAACATTCTACGAAAAGGCACAGTAGCAGATGTCATCTAACCGCACCTGCTTCATTTTCATCAGATTAGTTGGTCGGACAATAATTATTGGCTTACAACATGATACATACTGCTTGTTTGGCAAATTAATATTGTAAAAGAAATATAAAAACAAAAGACAGGTATGTTGCTATTTCCGAAAAGTTAGGCATTTGTAAATAACGAACACGCGTTTGGTTAACATAAAATGGTTTTAAATTATGATCCAAATTTCCTTAAAAATATTTAGTTATATTGTGTCTTAACTAATAAGCATTGAGCTTTTTTTGCTTACACCGTTTCAATCGTAACATCATGAACAAATTACTCGAACGAATTATCTGCACAAAACATCACGTATAAACATAAAATAACACCAGATTTAACTTGAGTAAAAGCTTTCAAAATATTCACAGTAGAATGCATAACTCCAATTATTCGTTGTTATTTCTTTACATATATTTTGTTGAAGATATGTCAAGTATAATCCTACCTGCAAACTATATAGGCATTTAACAGAATCAAACTTTATAAATGATACGATATATATATATATATATATATATATATATATATATATATATATATAATTCATATTACGAACATGTGAAGTGTACTAATATTAGAAGCACATAATGTTATTTCGTGTTATCTTCATTTAAGAATAAAGAAGAAATCTTCATTAAATCTTTAAAAAGGGGCTTTTTTCTCGTAAATCTATCAACTAAGTCTATTTTGTTGCTAACACATGAAGTAGGAAAACCTTCGTCGTTTTTTTTTTTAAATGATGATTTAGGCCAGTTAGATAAATGCATAATACAAATATAAACGGTATCTACTTATTGAATCATTTTATGTTGCCATTACATTTAACGTATTTAGCAAATTATAGATATAGAGGTCTTGAATAACAATTGATGAAACACACTCTGTTTTTAATAGCAACTTTGTTCCAATATTCTTTTTTATACAACAAGTAGTGTATTTGAACGGATACATGTGGTCAGATACACACCCAAGTTAACATGATCAGCCTTTTTTTAATTCAAAGCTTTTACCATAAATATACAAGTAAAGGGCACTCCAATAAAGGGCACACACTTGACAAGCGTGGTATATGCATTTTCTTTAACAGCTTACTGGGATTGACAATTCACTCACTACAAAAATGAACCACCTAAAGTTATTATGTTTTACAAACACCTAAGGGAGGGGTCAAGATACTTTTTTCCACTCTCCAGAAATTTGTTTCTCACCAATGTAAAAAATATGATTATCTGACACACAATAAAGTTATCACATAATATAAATAATAAATTAACATATTAAAACAACTCAAAGCTTATTGCACAATCACTTAAACAATGTCTAATATTTTACATTTTTATCGACATTTAAACTGTGTGTGACGCGGGTCCTCCCTGTCACCGGCACTGATTGATAACAATTGTTTATATTTACTAGTTTACACACATATATATATATATATATATATATATATATATATATATATATGTCATAAGTAATATCCCCGCATATACAAAATGCGTCCTTACTCGATGACATCCAAACTCATTCTCTCTCTCTCTCCCACGAGTTCCCTGGTTAAGGCCATACAATAGGCTCATCTCTCAATCTTCAGACTTTCCCATTGGGATCAACTCCTCACTTACATCTCTCAGAACTCTATCATGCACAATAAATAAATGACAACTACAAAGATTAACTTACAAATGATAAACTCATGTTCGCTCTATTTCACTTTCCTAACAGGCTGTAATGATACTCTTGGAAAGTAGGGGTACAACGCCTGCGTCGCGCACCTGCAACCTTATCAAACCTTTCATACCACATCTTTTACTCAACATTTATTAATGATAATTAATCCGAGGGAATGGCTCTGTAACATGTGTTCTTTTGTTAGGAAATACAGATCATACATGTTCGAGTCTCACATTTTTCACAGATAAAGAAAACAATAAGAAGTCCAACAACATGAATTGATGCCATGTTCTTTACACCAGTACCTGCAAAAGATGGAATGCTTGGGATCAATAATGTGTAGTTATGATAGAAATATCTTGTAAGCAGAATATTTTGACTTAAATGTAGTTAAATGCACAGGATGAAGCTGTGCCATTCAGTCAAATGAAAGATGACTAAAAGGGTACGAAAATCTGACTGAATGGCATAACTATTCCATTCAGTCATCTTTAAAGACCTTTCAGTTAACATTCAGTTGACCGAACGGCAGAGGTTCATCCTCTGATATTCACTACTCATCATCCCAAACACTTTACGTTTTTACTAATTATGTCATACCCTAAATCTCTTATCTGTCTAATCATGTAAAAATCTGATATAAGCGGTAATGATATGAAATCATATTAATTTCAAATTGTTTCTCTGTATTCATTTATATATGTATCAACCTTTCAATGTAATGTTGACATATTTTGCTGAGTAGTTATCATACTTTGTAATGATGTTGTACTCCCATGTGAATAAAGCGTTGTTCTATGAGAAGTACCATGCGTTCTAACAGTTGTTCTCTGTGTAGTTGTTGTTCTATGAGATGTTCCTGTCGGTCTAACAGTTGTTGTTGTTCTATTTGTAGTTGTTGCTGTGTCTGGTAATGGTGTTGGCACAGTATCTATATTTGTGATGTTGTACACTGCACCGTCTAATACACACTGATATATTTTACCAGATGTGTACGGCACAAAGCAATGCATGCCATCCGATAGCCCTGTAATAAATACAACATCTATTTTACCGAAACACATGCATGATATATAATGCTTATACTCAAAAGAAAATTAAAAATAAGTTTCACTCTATAGATTTGGATAATTAGCCGCTCTGTTCTAAGCGAAAGTTGTCTCACTTTCAATCAAAAAAAAAAAGATACCGGTTTTGGAAAACAATAAACAGTAATTAAAGAGGAAGTCAAGGATATGAAAGAAATTGACTTCATATGTTACCCTGTATTCGGAAATAGGGTTAATCAGTCCAAAACTAGCGCAATTTTTTGTGCGCCGTAAATTGCAGTTTTTTACTATGGGAGGCACTGTAGCCCCCAGGTCGTCCATCCGAATTTGTTCACACCGGGAGCTACAGACCTGCAGCTAATGTTACCCTGATTATTATTTTGGAAGTATTTTTATGTAGATAACGATCTAGTTTTAAGACAACCCCCCATTATATGACGCATGCATCTCTTTCCATAATGAATAAACATGTTATTTGCAATTTATTAAAGTCACATAATTTCCATAATTAACATAGACTAAAAAAGTATATGATATGTTAATCGTGCATACTTTCACAACCGGACGTGCAGGTATTATTTTTCAAACAGGACCCATGATCGTTCCCTCCTTGTTCTTTTATCCTCATTGGTGTGTTCGAATAGTTGAAGTCCAAATGGTCACACCATAAGGTGACAGTTGTGGTGTTGTAAAACGCCGCACTGGATGTAAACCCTGAGACTACAAATAAAGACGACTGTTTTTTGTTGTTCTTCAGTGCAATTATAATATCAAAACAGCATGTGGATCAGATTGGCATTGATTTTATTTACAATTAACAGATTTCAGCAATGTGAGAGTAAAAATTGCAGTGATAGGAATGAGTTTGAAACCAAAATGAACACAACTATTCTTATAAATGGTATTTAGTAGTAGTTTGTGATTATGGCGACAATTTTCATCCTATTACTATCATGTGTTTCTCATAAGCTTTAACGTCGAAAGACTCACATATTAGATATGCCTGCTAGTCATAAGTTACACTGTGACTTACGTTTTAGTTACTTATACCAACTGTACAGCAAGTTTTTACTGAATACGTTAAAAAATTCTCCACGCGAGGTCGGATAAGAAAAAAAATCATTATTTTAAAAAGCTTATTGTGATATACGTTCCTTTCTTTGGTTTGCGACTTAATGTTACGACATGATTAAATTTCACATATGCTTTACTTTGTACTTACCACACGGTTTCAACAGAATTTCCTTCACTTCCTTGCTACCATTACAGAAACCATTTATTCGTAAATATTGTCCAGCATATAAGGTATTGTTGAATGTAAATGTGATATCCAATGTATTATTGATAGCATTGGATGTTCCTTTCATATCCCCTTCGAAGCACTGAAATTTGTTACTAATTCTTACAGGACACTGAAGATTATAGTTTTGGTCAGTGGATGTTCTATGTTTGACCACGCTTACAGAAAAGGAAGCATCCACATTGGCACTACAGTTTATGTTAACTGTAATCTTCACATCTTGTTGGTGACAAAATCCCCGGTCACTCACATCCTGTTCGCTGATGAAGAATGCTGGGACTATATAAATATCATTAATTAGTACAAATACATGCCTAAGGTTTACAAAATGAACACATTTATCTTCCATGATTAGAGTATAATGGTGAATAAAACGTTGCCAACAACTAATTATCAAATAGGTCTATAAATTATCTGGAGCATTGAATGAGGCATCTTTGATTTTTAGGCTAAAATGTTTCTAAAGTGACAAATGTAAATTGATACTGTAAAGTGAAATTACGAGTATCATCAAACAGATTAAACTCTCTGTGACCTTATACCTTTTAAAGAGTTACCATATAATTGCGTTAGCCTTTTAAAATCTGGACATGCTTGGTTTTAGTTTTAATTATGTATCGGCCTTGGGTTGACGGATCGTATTATCAAAACATATCGATGTCTGATAAGCCATTAGCGGAATGCGGAAGTTTAAAACTGTTGTTTACTAAAATAAGAGTTACTTTAAATTTTCTAAATTACTTACACCTGATCTCATTTGGAATAAGACCTTCATCCATGCGGTTCGAAATTCAATAAGAGCCATTTAAAAAAAAAAAATTACCTGCAGTGCTCAAATCACACTCAGGTTGATTTAATCGGGGTTTTTTTCTTCAGGTATATACGATACATGCTGTAAGTGTAGTCCACAAAGCGGGCTAGTATTACCAAGGGCGAACTCCCGACTAAACGGCAGGTCTAAAAACTGGACTTGTAAACTTGTACATGTATTCGTTTTTATTTTCCAGAAGCTCTTGCTTTATTTTCTATTTATTTATTTGTTTTCTTCAAACAATTTCCAAAGGTTTGACAAATCCTATATATCGTTATCTTTTATATTTCGAAGAATCGATAACCCATAAATAAATGACGAAGCAATCATGGTAGGCGGAATACAAGTTATTCTGTGTTATATGGTAACGTAAACATATATTTGTGATTGCAAAAGTCTATATTCAAAATTTAAGGGAAACTCCCCGGCTATTTAAATCCATGTTTTCTTTATAAATGTGGTTCTATAAGATACAATCTTGTTGTAAGTTTTGTAATATTTGTAACAGACAAAGGTACAATAATCAATTACAGACATTGCACTTTTTGCACTTGCAAATAACTAGTGCATAGAAAGGAACTTTTCATCAATTACGGTTGAAATTAATTTCAAAACATTTTCTTACTGGCAACAATAAATTGATTTATACAATATTTCATTGTTTTGTCAATATATCATATCGAGTAGGATTTGACAGCATCACAGCCAGTGTCAATTTTTATTTATTTCTCTCAAAGCCAAAATCCAAATCTAAACGGGACTTCCCGATGTTTTTTTTAAAGCTATTTATAACATGTTAAGAAATCCCTGAGATAAATTTATAATCAGATGTAAAAATAGAACTTTTTCTTCAACCTGTCAATTGATTGGAAAATTTAAAGAAAACTTTTGAGAAAAAGAAAGGTTTATTCTGAGTAAATTTATCAGTATTTAATTAATGAAAATAAAAAAATATCACATTGCTGTTATATATTCTGCTGAATTAATAAAAATTTTCACGTTATGAATGTCGTTTGCTAAATTTAGTGGTAGACTATCGATCTTACAATCTTTATAACCTTCTTCCCTTATTCCTAACCTCGGATATTAGGTAAAAAATTCAAACTACAGAAATCTGTCTTAAATGAAATTGCCTGATCTGAAGAACCAGTTTATAACAATAAACGATCCTAGACTTGCGTAATCTATTCCCATAACATTATATGTTATTCCAATAATGTCTACGCATTACTGAACTTAGTTTAAATATGTACAAGTATGTAAATTTGAATGGCATTTAGTACCGATTTCTGGACATCTTTTATGATTTTATATTCGATATATTTCCCACAACTAGTTTAACCAATGAGATTAGTTTTGATTTGATTTTTGTATATTTGTGTGTGTGGGGGGGGGGGGGGTTATTGAACAATTTACTTATAATGAGCTATAAACATCAAAATATACAAACAGTCAGTATCTTTATACAACTTCTCATTTTTATGTAAAGTATACACGAACGTATGGAAACCTTTCAAGCTCGGATCTAGAGGAAGAATCGGAGTCCGGACCACCTCGAAAAACTTTATTTCTTGAATTTAAGTTATAAATTACCAAAATCAAATTACCTCGGAATATTATGTCAAACATAAATATCACTCGGACACTCCCTCCCCCTTTGAAAAAAAATCTTAATCTGCGCAAGGCCTTTGGACAGGAATATAATTCTTTATTCCATTTACATATTATGTATTTTTTGTGGGAGTGGGGGGCAGTTTTGAATTTTTTGTGGTTTTCGGGCTATAAAGTTCAGTAATAACAATATGAGATGATACGAATGATATAAACAAAACGAATTAAATTATAAAGTTTTCTTGTTGAACACAAATAATTAAGATAATTGCTAAATTAATCATGTTCAACAACAGAAAGCTCTGTAAGTCAGTTAATTGACAAAGCTTTGTAATATACACAGGTTTCAGTAACGTTTCATTCACTTTCCAGTTGACTGAATTTTTAACGCATGTATCTACAATGTGGATTTCAAAATGAATTATAATTTAAAGATAGTTAGCAATACCTTGCGTGACAAATGCGAAGGCTAATATCTTAAACATCTGGCATTAGATCATCCAGTGAATCCACAATTTTTCTTTTCACTATTATTTGTTTGTCACTTAATACACAGAACAGGCTGCATGCATTCCGTAAGAATGGTAAACTTGATTCATTTGAGATCGCTAGGCTTTTTAAATTCCGTTAGGATAGTAAATAAGTTTGAGGTGACTGCTGTATGGATCGTCTTTTTTTAAATATAAACTCCTGCATTTTTTTATTGAATATGACGCGCCATTGGAATTCCGTTGAACAAGTTAAGTGTTTCGTATGAAGTCACAAACGTTTCTCTTTCTGTCATAAAATTAAAGCCTTAGAAATCGATCACTGTAATTGTATCCGGAACAGGCTTTAAGACAGGCGATGGTTCCTGATGAATCCTATCCACCGCCAGAGTAACCTGTAAACACATGGAACAGCATTATGTATTAAGCCGGTGGGTCTTTCCTATCGGTATATTTAGCTTGTTTTGTAGACGCGATACACCCAATACCCACCACATTCTACCTGTTTTATCAGATAGGTATTGCGTATTGAATCCTTTAAAAAAAATCAATAACGTGCAAAGGTTTAAAACAGATTTCATTAGACAATGTATTCAGAGTTATAAGACATTTCTGAATGTAAATCAGTGACATCAATGTGTGGCGATATACAACATAGTACTCGTGACTGTTATTAATATATTGATGCAAATATCTTTTTATCTGTGAAAAATAGAATTTAGTAACAAAACTGTACACATCTTTTCATTCTTATGATAACTTACAAATGATGCATTAAAACTTTTACTTGAGGCTTTATCATTACCAAAATATGGTCTATAACCAAAATCAGCAATAAAAATTTCCGAAGGTTAACCATACAGGTTGAGCATTTTTTTTTTCGAACTGAAACTTTGATTGCCTCTTCAATTATGCTGATATAAAAAAAAATTGAACTACAATACGTGTGTTCATTCATAGCTAGACTGACTCTGCTAAAAAAAAAACCGTTTATAAATGTGTACATAACCCTCACAGTGAGTTGCTCTTTGCAAAACAATGTTATATTCCCTGCCCTCAGAGTATGCCACATTTACCTGGCTTTAGTAAGGTTATTGAATTTTGTTGGTTTATAGGTTTGGTTGCTTTTTTTTTAAAGGGGGGGGGGTGGTAGTTTTTTGTTTTTTTTTAGTTTTTTCAATTTTATACTCTACCTTTTGTACTTCTATTTCATGTATGTAAACGCGTTATCACTATCTCGAAATCGTATTGCAGAGATGTAAAGTTAAACATTGTGAGCTATTTTAATGAACTAATTACATAATAACACATTGCCTCTTAATATGATATGTATTGCATCTAAAAATATTCTAAAGAGAGAGAGAGAGAGAGAGGAGAGAGAGAATTTATCTTTCAATCACACGTTTTTAATTTTCAAACAGTTGAGGCATTTATTTAAAGACTTCTACATATTTATCGATAGAACTACATCACTGAGTATCGTCATCAATAGATACATCATTGACTGTAAATGAAAAACTTTGCTAAAGCTGTTTTGTATTCTATTTTCTCTTCTTTTTATTTCATGCACGATTGCAGAGAGAAGGTTGGGGTTGGGCCTACGGGGTAAGGACAATTCAAATTTATTTAATTATTATTGCGAAAAATAGTTATCGAACCCATCCCCTTAGCAAACAAAACATGACTCACCCCCCACCCCGCTCCTCTTGGGACAAAGTATCTGAATCCTCACATGAATCATTTCTTCTGGATAAACTACGCGTGGACATATGTTTGACTTATAAAATCAAAATCATTGTCGATCTTAACGACAAAAAACCCCCAAAGGATAACATGTTTATGTCTTCTTATGTAGCGCTTCAATTGAATTACCTCATGCGTCTTTACACGTAGCACATCATCGATATCAGTGAATTACATACAAAGTGCATCCTCAAAGCCTTACCTTTTAGGAAATGTAAAGCATGGCAATTTGCATATTTTTCATTTGTATCATTACATTTATTTCTGTTTATTGCATGTGAACTAATGTACTTGATTTCCAGAATGATGAATGGTTGTTTGTGCTGTTATTGTATTTCTGTTATGTAATAACACGAAGTTTTACGAAATTCGTCTTGGTTTACAATGCTGATCATTTAACATAATCTTCAAATGGTGTAATTCTATACTGCAATGTCTACAAACTTCTTTCTTGATCTCAATTTTAACTGTTTGTATATAACCGATTTACCTACTTTATCATTTCTTCTCTGTCAAAATAAGCCAATTATCAATAGTCGACTGATAAGTGCACAACGCAGACAAGTTAGATTGGTTTATACAAATGGACATGTTACTATCAAAAAATAATTATTCAAAAAGGTGATAGTTTGAAATATTCGACATTGTAGAATGCAGAAAATGCGAAAGCAGTCTATTTTTTGGTGGTGGTTATCTTTTTGACTTTGAACCGGATATGTTAGTCCGCTAACTTGTCCTTGTCTATGTCCTATATGTACAGCACTGATTGATATCGTGGATTATGTATGCATGCAAAACTTTATCATATTCGTTATGTGTAGTTAAAAGATGTACATTGAGATTATATATCATACACTGATACACATTATCAATTTTTAGTTTATTTAGTTGTTGTTTATTACTGATTGAGAGACCGTTATATAAGATTATGTCAGTCCGTAACGACCGCATATTAATAACTACACTTTAGCTCATACCTGTGTATTTTTTTTTACTTCTTTCAAAGTGATTTCAATCATATAATTTTTAAGAACATAAGATCCAAGAGGTAAATTTCTTCATATTTTATAACAATACTGAATTCTAAGGTAAATAATTCAATGATTTATATGTTCGAAATAAAATAAAAAGAATTCGGTCTTACCCTGTGCCCAAGATACATCATTCTTTGAATCTCCTCACAAGGGAAATACCTGCTCGACGATCGGGTGGTTCATTTGAATGTCATTTAACTTGCATACAGGTATTTAAACAAGATAAGAACGAAGTAGTTTCAAAGGCATGTGGCACGTACACTTTCTTCCTAATGTGTTTGTCAAATTATTGAGACATTTTGATACTGTAGAGGGTTTCAAGAGAAAGAATCTAGTCCTTTATCAGTATTTAAACATAGTAAAATCCTGTTATGCCGGCCATTTACGCCAAATTTTGTTATAAAAATGACTGCTTTAGGATTGTATGCCAACTGTATACCTGTATATATACTAAACTTCAATCAAAGATAATGATATAATGATAATAGCATTAATTATTCAAAAGCATGGACACAATTCATTGGACGATAAATTTCATCTTTTGCTGTTCAAGAAGAAAAAATTAACCAAAGCACCGCTAAGCGGAGCATCCCCTCGCGACATAAATGATTAATTAGAATTAAAACACTATTGTGGAATCGGTAATTATTGTGGAACCAATGTTTGTGTTTTTTTTAATGTTTTCAACGTAAGATTTTAAATCCAAAGAATTTGTTTTTCAAATTGTGTTTTCATGGTCGTTTTCCCGTTTGAAAAGTTATCCACTGTTAACAAATGAGTAAAATTTTGTCATTCAAAAAATTTAAATGATTCCACAGTATTTTACATATTATGAAGTGAGGAGAAGAAGGTCCTTGGCTTTAATGAGAAACCCACAGCATATTTTAATTAGGATTGACATTTTGATTTTAAAATATAGTTTACATACTGTATATTTAATTTTTGCATTTTGCGATGCTATATCCCCTTCGCAACAAGTTGCGCGAGGGGAAAATTACGCAATCTCAATGTCTTTTCAGTATATGTCTACTAGGCTTATCTGTTGATGAATCTTCCCCATTATATTATCAGTCTTAAACCATAGTTGATACACAAGCAAATCGGACCAACTTTGGAATATAAAATGACCCTGTTCTTACGATTGTTTAATTAAAGTAAGATTCTGTATAGATCAGACCTGTATACCCAATGTAAACACTTAAGAGATTAATTTTTTTGGCTAAACTAAAAAAAACTATGAAAATGAATCATATCAACTTATTTGAATATCCCGTACGAAATGTTAGGCAATCTCTGTGCGATATATGTAGCCTTTTATGTAAAGATAAATGATATTTAGGAAATAATTAGGGCCTCGCTCTGCAGGTGCCCTATAGTGATCAGTCTGTCAGTCCAAGATCTCTTGTCCGGAGCATATCTTCTCTCCCCTAGGCCCAATCTGGCTCATACTTCATCCACAGAGTGCCTTTAGGTAAAGGGTGTGAAGTGACCTTGAACCATGATTCTAGGTCAAAGTTGAAGGTCATAGCATAATTATATGAAAAATCCTTGTCCGGAGCATATCTTCTTTCCCCTTAGTCCAATCTGGCTCAAACTTCACTCACAGATTAGCTATGGACAAAAAATGTGCAGTAACCTTAAGTGAAGTTTGTAGGTCAAGGTCATATTTGATCACGCAAAAATTCTTTTTTTCAGAGCATATATATTCTCCACTTAGCCCTATTTGGTTCATAATTCCCATAAGCAGAGCTTTTGAGTAAAGGGTGTGCAGTGACCTTGAACCAAGTTTCAAGGTCAAAAATGAAGGTCATAGCAGAATTGTATGAAAAATTCATGTCTGAAGCATATCTTTTCTCCCTTTGGTCCAATCTTGCTATTACTTCACTCATAGAGTGCCTACGATAAAAGGGTGTGCAGTGACCTTGAATGATGTTTGTAGGTCAAGTGTCAAGGTCGTCTTGGATCATGCAAAATTCACATTTAGAGAGCTTTTTGGTTAATGGTATGCAGTGACTTTATAATTTGAACCAAGTCAATGTGACGGTCATAGCGGATCTCTTTATTATCAGTTTTAGACTGTAGATTTTTTTTTCCATTTCCTTTTATGTTTTGGCCTACTTTCTTTCAGTGTTGCACAAAGAAAAGAAAGAATGTGGGGAAATTATATGATGGCTGTTTGATTGATCATTAAATACACCTGCTCACTCATGTGTACCTGCACTATACAGACGTCAACATGAAATCTTTAAAGGTAAAATCTCTAGAGTTAAACTGTTAAATGACCCGGTGAATCGCCTTGGGTTTTTTTATCTGTTCTCTATAGTTTAACATGTCTTCACAATCTTGATTGTAACATCTATCGACGTAAACAATAATCAATACCCCCCACAACCGCAGTGATATGTACACTTGATGCTATTAGGTTGGGATCAATGATTATTTTAGCAAGATTTTGATTTACTCTCCTAAATTAGATAAACAGTCATTAAGAGCGCAAAACAACAATTATGTTAATAATTGTATTTATGTGTTGAATGCTATAATTTTATATGCTTATTAATTGTATTTGTTATGTTTATGTTTGATTAGATATGTTGCATTTCTTTCTCAGGCCTTGTAGAGGTCGTTGGCCATATTATGTAATTTCCCTTCAGTGGTCACTGCCCATGTCTATTTTTAGCCCAGATCTCTAGTCTAAAAACTTCCCAGTGACCTATTATGTAATTGTAAAGAATTTCATGGTGTAATTCTCCCCAATTAAATATAATAGCCAATCAAATTAAACGATATGGTCACGTGTTTTGATGCGGTCAGTATCTGACCAATGAGAGTAGGGTCATTCTGTCTTCATCTATGAGAGTGTGAGCACGATAAATGTTTTGATACACCCACCTCCATCCCCGTTTCACCAATCCAATATTTTAAAGTTGCATATATATACAAAATGGCCTATTTTATTCTTGAGGCCTACTTTATTTTTGAAGTGCCATCTTTTTGCTGGTCTTGTATATATTCTATATCATTTTGAACAAAATATTGTTTTTCTGTAATTTAAGGGGATCAGCATATTGATAAGTTATTTAACATTTTGTGTGAACAGTTTTGGGGTCTGATCCCCTAATATGTTGTTTATATTTTCTATACTTTCGTCATTTTTAATAAATGACATATTTCATCATGCACAAGTGTTGAGTTCATTTATTAGACAGCATAAACAGAGCTGCTGTGAGGTTGTGCAGCATGAGAAAACATAAAATTAATTATACAATATTGATGCTAATAAATTGGGACCAATGGGTATACTAGCATTTTAAATTAGATATACAGTCATCGAGAGCGCAATAATAGTTATAAAACATACAGTGTAACGGAAATATGGTTTATCTGCATTTAAAAAGAAAATAAGAATCAACTTTTTACTGAAACTCTATTGTAACCATCAGTAGATCAAAAATTAGTGTGGATCAATTCTGCAAACTGTTGGCTTCGAAAAAAAAATTGATAACCTAAAATTGTGGCATTTTATTTATTTAGACGTATTCCTGTTCAGATTTACCCAATCAGTTTTGATTAATGTTTTACACAACTAATTATCCAATCACAGGCAAAATACCCTATACGGTTTATTGCTAATAATTTGGGCAGTTGGTTCTGGTTTCGAAGAGATTTGATAGTCCATTAATAGATTTGACAGAGAATTTGCAAATTATATAAAAAATGAATATCTTAAGGAAAAGTATTTCTTTGTTTATTGTGAAAAAAACAACGAGAACTACAGTTATGCATGTTTAATATTTGAGACTTCATTTTTTAAAAGAAGTTTAAAGAGTCCAAAAGACAGTATGTCACTTCAAACAAGATACCAAAAATCAATATCCGATTAAAATACATACAATAAATGAATGTTCTTGATTCTCGATAGCTTACTAATGTAATCCAGTCGGTCGATGCCACAGACCAAAAAACATCATGTAAATAAAAACTTAAATTTAGAATTTTAGATATTTTGTAGATATTCTGAGTTATTTTGTCTTAATATTGTAGTGATGGTGGTTCACATAAAACCATTAAAAATAAAGGGGGATAGGGATAGTATGCATAACCTAGAAATATTATATGTTCTGTTGTATGAATTTACTGCACTCCAGACTTGATTATGACTGCACCCTTTTGAATATCATATTTCGAATCAAATACATTTTGGTTTAAACAATACTTTATTGTGTTCAACAGTTTGTTTGGTTTCGTTGGGGGTTTTTTTTCGCGTTGGAGAGAACATTGTTTCTCATGGCATAGTCTGTCCCACGATAATTATGCAGCATTTTAAGACGATCTTTAATAAAAATACACTTGATATTGATAAAAGGGAAAATATCCAAAATAATTTCATTCACTTATTAATAATTTTTATTTGGAAAAATTCACGGGAACAAACACTATTTTCTACGGTGATTTATACTTGGAAAATTGACATATTTTCTCCATTCGGAAGTCACTCGGAATTCCTCGCACAATTTTTCAACAGTATCATTCGGGTATGTTGCAATACAAAATCCCCATAGACATCGTATTATTAGCCGTGTATTTAAACCTGATAAGCTAGAGGGAGCGTTTCAAAAAAGAAATCTTGGAAACTGTCATACTTTTGCTTGAGTATCGTCTTCACCCTGAGGTATTTACAAATATTGAGTAGTTAAGCTAAATGTGAATCGATGATATCTTGGGACAGAGTATATTGGAAGCATGCAAACTTTGGCAATTGCCCAACATATTTTTAATTGAATCCGACCACAGACAATACAACTCATGATAACGCAGGTATGGAGGCAAGGTACATAACGTTTACATTGTCATACAAGCGAATTAAGAATAAATAGTGGCCTGTCACCTGAACACTCCAAAATGTTAAATATTAGACTCTTTGAATGACAATTGCTATCCTTAGGTGAAATGTCTAACGTTGCAGACACTAGCAGGCAAACAATCATTTAAGAAATAAACAGCAACTTAAAAAGTTCACCGGGATATGAACTAGGTTGGTCACGTGATCAAATCATGTGAAGCCCGAAGGTTTTCTCAGAAGATTTGATCACGTACCAACCAACTTCATATCCCGATGAACTTTCTAACATTGCTATTTAATACTTATATTTACGTTTCAAAAAGACAAATCGTTCAAAACTGTTAAAATTACGAGATTTTATGTTTACAATAGTCCAACCGACAAGCGGTAAGCGCGTGCTATGATCATTGTTACGTCATGAATAAATTCATATAGAATTGAACGTCTCTTTTCTATAGGAACTTATAAGAAAACATATTTGCAAATGTAAATATAATGATATAAGTAAGAAATATAGCATATAGCGGTCGAACTTTTAGTCCAGCCTTAAATGTTGAATATTTGTTCGATGACGTAAATACCCAGTGATGCGAATGATATAGAAAAGAAAGTTAATAAATGTAAATGAGTCATCACAATTTTCCATCTTTAGCAGTACGCGGTGAATATGACAACAGCAACTGGGAACATAGCAAACAACATCGATTGTATGTTGCCAACGCCGATCCCTTTTAAATAGGAAAATTATGATAAGTCCTGATCTTTTTAAAATGGAATTCCTTCCGGATTATTCAAGTACATGTACTACATACCTAAGAATACATTCGTATTTATATAAGATAAGCATAATCTATTTTTAAAAATACAAAAATATCACAAAGGCGTATATTATTTACAAATCATCATTATCAAATAACAGTATATATGTGTTTACAGTTACTTTCAACAATTCCGAAAATTTATGATTTTGTAGTTTATTACTTTTATTAAGAACGTAAACCTACTTTTGGCTGCAGTTCCTTTTCCATAAGTTGTGTCTATTGTGGAGTGTGTTGTTCCTGTTTGATTATTTATACTGTCGATGTTGTACACTGCACCACTAAAGTAATACTGGTATATATAACCGGGTGTATGAAAAAAGACAATAACAAACCGTCAACCATCTCAAAAATCCATAAAACGAAATACAAATTCAAAGCAAAGCAACACGGACCTCCAAGATAGAGGTAGGATCAGGTGCCTAGGAGGAGTGAGCATCCTCTGCTGACCGGTCACATCCGCCGTGTGCTCTTTGTCGTAATCGGGAAAATAAAAACCGCAAAAGTCCGTAGACAATTAGGTAATTAATTATGGTCTAACAATTAGTATGATACCACACATCGTAAACCGTCTCGTAGAACTTAAAAAAGATTACAATTTATAACGGTAAAAACTTATAGCATGCATTTTAATAAGGTTATATTACTGTTTGATATCAGTCTTAATATGGTGAATTAAGTATAAAATGCATTAGTTTGTCTTATTATTCATCAAGCATAGGATTTTAAACTGTTTACGACATATGCCGTATATCAGCGCGCGGCAACATGTAAACAATCGTCTGTCAAAATGTTTTCGATGATCTGATCTGATACAATCATGACGCGCTGGAGAAAACAAGGCTTCTCAAAAAAGCCAGACTAATCGCTGGTCAGGTTATAGGACAGCAGATGAGCATAATTATTTTTGTGAGAAATCTCCTGTTATTCCGCATATCGAGGCCGACGATGCTCAGACTATAAATCACGATGGTCTGGTGTATGTTCCAGAACCGGCAGGCAGCGACGTTTCTGTCTCTTTCAACGACTTGGACAATTCTAGGTAATGCTTTAGATCTAGATGATAAAGTTATATAGGAGAATAACTTGTACGTGTTATCATATCATGCAGCAGTACTGTAGTAAATGTTATCACGTTTACAGTTATAATACATGTATGAAGCCTGCATAAACAGTTGTTATGCATACAGAGGTAGACATTATGCATGTAGCCTCTTTACATAGTCATATTCTTTATTAATATATAAGACAGTGTAAAAAAATTAGTTTGATTTGGGTTAAATTTGCATAATTGTCATATTGCCTGTGTTTGTTCAGTGTTACCAAAATTTGATTTGTTTATTTAGAATTTGT
>WFKH01011926.1:71713899-71749793 GCA_016163765.1 Magallana hongkongensis
TCACTATGGGCAGATAGCATGGATACTATTTCAAATTAGATAAAAAAGCATGTTTATGCGGGCGCCTTCTAGTGATCAGTTTGTCCGTCTGTCCATCCGAGATCTCTTGACCGGAGCTTAGCTTCTCTCCCCTTGGCCCAATCTGGCTCATACCTCATCCACAGGGTTCTTTTGGGTAAAGGATGTGCAGTGACCTTGAACCATGTTTTTAGGTATAAGGTTAAGGTCATAGCAGAATCATATATATATATATATAAAATCCTTGTCTGGGGCATATCTTCTCTCCCTTTGGTCCAATCTGGCTAATACTCACAGAGTGTCTCTATAGATAAACGATGTGCAGTGACCTTGAATGAAATTTGTAGGTAAAGGGTGAAGATCATATCGGATCATGCAAAAAACCTTTTTTAGAGCATTTATACTTTCCACTAACCCCTATTTGGCTCAGACTTCACATAAGCAGAGCTTTTGAGTAAAGGGTGTGTAGTGACCTTGAACCTATTTTCAAGGTAAACTGTAAAGGTCATAGCAGAATTATATTTCAAAAATCCTTGTCCGGAGTATATCTTCTCTCCCTTTGCTCCAATCAGGCTCATACTTCACCCACATGATGCCTTTGATTAAGGGATATGCAATGACCTCGAATGATATTTGTAGATCAAGTGTCAAGGTCATATCAGATCACAAAAAATCCATATTTTAAGAGCATATATATACTCTCCTTTTAGCCCCTATTTGGCTAATATTTTACCTAAACAGAGCTTATTGGTTAATGGCGTGCAGTGACCTTGTGAAGTTCATAGCAGATCTTTTTAAAATTAGTTTTAGACAGTAGATTATTTCCCAGATATGCTTAATCTTGGTCAGATTGAACAAAAATGCCTATATGTGAGGTGGAATGAAATTGAATTAGAAGTTCTATGCCAGCTGGAAATATTTCAAGTTATAGGTCAAGGTCAAAGCAAAATTCTCTGAAATAACATAAGCGGGGCCCTTTGAAATGTTCACCATTTCAATGTTGTCTGGTTCATAGTAATTTTACATAGAAAATATTCACAGAGGTATAATTAAGTAAACTATACATCGATAAGTTTCTGATAACTGATGATACAACAAGCACATAGTACGAAAGGTCAACCCTTTGAAAAGCAGTGTAGAGGAAAAGTTGCTCAGAATTATGTTTTCAACAAAAATTTTTGTTGGTGGCCCTGTTAAGGAGTTTAAGGGTTCGGCCCCTAAAACACAGTGTTTCAGATATAACTTGAACGGTCAACAATTCTTGAACACTTGTTGAACAAAATATGTTTATATTTACGAGACCTTTTATTTGATATCAAAAATAAGGCTGGTCCCTCAAGTTAGGGGCCAGGAAGGCTCAAAAGCTTAACTATTTCCGGAGCAATAGTTTATCATTAATCATAAACGCTAAAAGAGCTTATCAAGCTCTATTTAAAACTGAAATCCATTTAAAATTCGGACGATTGAATGCGGGATATAAGCGTTAAAATATTGATTTTTACGGAAATTTTAATTTTGCATTCTGGGTTAAGAAAATAGATGTTAGTTAAAGGTAAAGTTAACTTGTACCTAAAATGAAGTCAAATTTGTTAAGTCGTACTTATACATACGGATTTTTTTGTTTCTTGAAATGGTTAAGGTTTTTTGTTAATTCGTACTTAAAACCATTTTTGTTTTCGGATTTTGTTAAATCGTACCAAGAATCATTCGATTTTTTTTTTACCTTTTTGTACTTAAGTTACTTTTGTTACTAGATTAAGAACTCTGCTTCTTAGAGGTACTTCTAGCGTTACTTTCGACATTAACGGAAAACCCACTCGTTGCTTTGCAACGAGCTTTGCTCTAGTTCTTTATATTATTGTTATCATATTTTTTGTGATAACAAATATAAATATAGGAGTTTTTGATTGTGCAATTACATACACAAATGTATAATTACCTTTATGAAATTTGCATTGATGTAATCTTTTGTCTTTTCTTCGTACTGTAAAATAATTCTTGAATGGTCATCTTGAATTAGATTAAGAAACTTCCAATTGCATTTAAAATATACCAAGATGCACGAGACGCTTAGCTGTTGTCAGGCAACATTACTTTCAAAAGAACATATGTTTTAAACTATCTGTCAAACATTAAAAAAAATTAGAGATATCACAAATGTGTGTGTGTTGCTTTGTATAAAAATTACGTTTTCTTACTTCATTACAGTTAAATATATTCTATTTTCTAAATGGTAGCAGAAAATTAGTTTCGTTGTGACATATATATATATAGAGAAATGATACTACTTCAAAATTACATGAACATTTGCAACACTGAAATGCACATTAAAAGAAATTACATCAATCGAATTCAGATAAAATTCAGCAGCATGATTGGCTATTAAATTATATCAATAATATGATTACATGTTTCCAACCAGCAGGATTATTAAGTCATAAGGATTTTATCTAGTACCTTAATTGAATAAACATTTGTCTTACATGGAAAAGTTGTTTTGAATCTATTCTTCGGGATATTTTCTGGCAGTTTGCCAACTGTACATGATTTGTCTGGTTGCTCTCCATAGGGAATTGACTGCAAGCAGGTAAAATATTTAATAAAATTAAGACATATTTGATTTTAAAACAGAACATTCTTGTTAAATTTGCCAATGAATTGTTATCAAATTATCTGTATGTCTTAAAACATGTCAATGAAGCAGTAATACATAACATGTTATAAAATAAAGCAATCTATATTTCAATATTATGTGTCTAAATCGCGGCGTTTTTTTTATCTAAAGGGCTGATTGTTGGGTTTTTTAAAAAATTCATTCTCTTACTTGAAACTCTTTCAGAAATCCCGTGTCCGAATCCCTTTCCAAACAGTGAATAGTGTCATAAGTTTTGAGACGTCGATGCCTGTATAAGTACTATTGCCTGTGTTGCTATATTCATTCTTAGTTGTATTACTTTTTAATACCGTATCTGGATCATCATCTAAATATTCTAGTTTTTATTACACCCATGCAATTGTCTTCAAATCAAAAGTTCATTTATTAAAATCAATCCAGTATTGTTATTTATTTTTCTTTCTTCGCGCTCTTTTTTCCAGAAAATTTTAAAGGTCAGCAAAAAACAAAAAGATATATAAAGTTAAAACAATAAAAATATTTCATATCATACCTAGATTAATTATCTCTTGGTGGCTTACGTCGTCTTTTCGTTTGCTAGGTTTATTTTGGCGTCTTCTTGACAAATTATAGTTAATTTAAGGCATTGTGAGTTACTTAAAGAAATAAAACTACATTTCTTTTGAAAACGACAAAAAACTGTATAACATTTTGCAATTCATAAAAATGTATAAAATAGTATACCTTAATATAACAAATAAGACAACCACAAGGATAGAGAGAACAGCAACAAAGCTAGCCGATGGTGCGATAATAAATATTGGATTTAAACCCTCATATGTATCAAATGGTTTTGAAGGGACGTGTTCTGAAACAAATCATATAATATTCCATAGAAAAATTTTTATTTTCCTCTTTTCTTATATTGATGGTAATCTAACAACAAAACTTTATGATAAACGCGATGACTTCAATTTTTCTATAGTCAACTTTCCTTACTTATGTAGCAATATACCTTCATCACCTGTATATGGTGTTTTTGTCTCTCAGTTAATTTGATACGCAAGGGCATGCTCTTCGTATGAACAGTTTCTAAGACGAGGCAAGCTACTGACAAACAAGTTGATAAAACAGGACTATCAACAGTCTCGTTTAAAGTCATCTTTTCGTAAGTTCTATGGTCGATACGACGACCTTGTCAGCAAATACAATCTTCCACTGAGTCGCATGCTGACTGACGTTTTTCATACTAATTGTTAGACCATAATTAATTACCTAATTGTCTACGGACTTTTGCGGTTTTTATTTTCCCGATTACGACAAAGAGCACACGGCGGGTGTGACCAGTCAGCAGAGGATGCTCACTCCTCCTAGGCATCGGATTTTACCTCTATCTTGGAGGTCCGTGTTGCTCTGCTTTGAAATTGTACTTCGTTTTATGGATTTTTGAGATGGTTGAGGGTTTGTTATTGTCATTTTTTCATTAATTAGAATTAAAATATTTAAACATGCATCATTTTAAAAATATTTCCTTTTTCATATTAGGAATATTAGCAACGTTGAAAACAAAGCGATATAAACACTGTAAGCAATATCTTTATCAAGTTTATAACAGTAATATGATCCTTTATTAGTCCCTTCTGGTGAAACCGGAATGGCGGGGGGGGGGGGGGGGGGGGGGGGGGGGGCTGGGGCGGGGGGGGGGCGTTTATAGGCTCTATCACTGCGAGTCGGTCATTCTGTCATAACTTTTTTTTTTACCGACTTTATTCGTTATGGTTTTGAGCATTGATTTGAAACCTAACTAATAGCTGAATAATGAGAAAAACAAGAGGCCAACAGACATTAACGGTCACCATAACCCATACACAGACCTGTCGAGGATTCTCATATATACATTTAATTAGGTTTCATTCTGGAGTAAAAGTGCATGACTAAATATTGAAAAGGTGAAATACTCTGATAGGGAATAATTTTCCTATAGTTCTTAACTTCCAAGAAAGCTTTTACGCGTATATATTTTCATAGATAAACTAAAGATGGCTAATATATATGTTTTATTTAAAACAACCCCCACCCCTATCCAGAGGGGCAATATTGAAACTTTCCCCCTAGAGCATTTATGGTAATTCGCTTTTTTTCCCGCGACTAATGTTTCACGTTTTTCCTTCTCCACAAAGACAACAACTGGCATTTATCTAAAAATCATTGTACATATACATGTACCACACATCAGTATTCTTTGCTAGCCAATTTTTACTTTACTGTTAATAAGTATGTTTGTTTATTTAGAAATTGTAAAAACTGTCATGGTTGTTTTATTTTATATCATAAAATACCTGTATAACTCTTTTAATCATTCAACTTTTTAACTACATTATTTACAATGATTAACAATTAAATATGAAATATGAAAAAGTAAGGGAAGATAACTCCATTTATTGTTACCCCCCCCCCCCCCCCCCGAACTCGTGCCAAAATCTTTCATATCTTTAACTTTGATAGACAGTTAATTATTCTCTTTTCTAAATATGTACTCATTTTTTGCATTAAAATTCAATAGCAGAATAATAAGTAGAAAATAATAAAATTTGTTAAACATAATATACAGCCCACCCCCACCCACCATTATATGTATTAACACTAGATGACTATTCTGGCCCCACCCTAGAGTCAAAACCTTTTCACCGGGGGACATGAAATTTACAAATTTGGTAGAGGGATTCATGATCAACATAATTTTACATTCATTTTCTTACAGATGTGTTGGGATAGACAAGACGATTTTTAAACACTTTATGCATTAAGACTATATCACCATTTTGGCCCCGCCCTAGAGCCAAAATCCCTACCCTGGGGAACATGAAACTGTTGGGTAGAGGGCTTCCTGGTCTACATAATAATAAATTCAGTTTTTCTTACAGATGTGTGGGAGTAGGGGAGAAGATGTTTTGAAAATTGGTCAGGTTTTTACCATTGTTGCCCTGTCCCGAGAGCTCCTGTGGGACAAGAGTCATGAAATTTACAATTAATGTTCCCCTAACGCCAAAGATGCATCATACCTAATTTGAAAAGAATTGGCAATGTAGTTTTTAAGAATTTAAAAATGTTCTATTGTAAACACAACGCACGACGCACGACGACGGACGAAGCGGACGAAAACCAATTGCAAAAGGTCACCTGAGTGATAAAATTTGCATTCCTATATTGTATTGATAAAAAGTAGATACAGATATGGATATACCAGAGAATCATCTGTATTGATTTGGATGGCGGTCATTATATAGCTTACTCTTATTGCAATCTTCGCCAATATATCCTTTCAAACATCCTTCCAAACAGGTGCCCGAAGTTTGATTGCATTTATTGTTCTTACAAAACTCGCTGCATGTTCTGCTGCAGTTTTCACCATAAAATCCACGTAAACAATCTTAAAACAGAAACAAAGAGTACGATTTGGATCAAAATATTTTGATTTTTTATTCTTATTTCTTGTAATAATTTGCAATACATGTACACTACACACTTGTCTTTATGTAACAAATCATGCGTGACACATTAAGACTATGAAAAAAAAGTAGAAAAATTATTTTGATTTTTTAAAGCTGAACACCGCTCGAAATTAGACACCGTCACACAGGTATATAAACCCATCGATTTCGTTACACCGATTGCACCCTGGTACTCGTCGCCGACGTGTAGTTTTCGTTTCGTGGTCTTGGATTTTGAACAGTTTATGTGCATATTATGTTTGTAAATAATTATTTGACCTTTTTTATTTGATTTTAGAATTATTCCGGCCTGGAAAATGTACGTAAAATTTGATAATTTCATCGCGACTGAGTAACACGGCGAGATGTACGTCCAGAAGTAGAAATGTTCAGCTTTAAATTTTACAATGTTTGCAACCCAATGAAGTAAAAGTATTACAATGTGATGTATTTTCTAATTGTTGTTTTTACAGATGTAGATTCAGCCTTATCAGGGACATTTGCTGAATAGTATGTGTATATGCACATAAATTGAATGATTTAAAAATATTTAATTATCGTTAAAATTAATATCCCATTATAATGTACATAATAAACATAATTCATTTACAGATTTTATATGCGGACAATACCTTCGTGGGCTTTGAATCGATAGTTTGTATATTTAGATCATGATATAATATTTAATGACAACAAAATTAAAAACAAAAACCTGCAGAATTGATTAGAAAAGCCTAATGTGTTAAAATAAGCATTGAATTTAATAGTTTTTCGGACCTTTTATTGATTATAAGTAAGCATCACAATTCACATATATTTTTGTCAACAGATATTGTTGATAGAAATGTATAATTTGTTAGGCTAGAAAATAACGAACCTTTGCAACCTGGAGTCTGGAATCTGGGAAAAGCACATCCTAATTGATCACACTGACCATTCACTATATCACATGATCCACTTTTACATAGGCCACATGTCTTCGAACAGTTTTTACCATAAAAACCAACATCGCATCCTGGGTGGGGTTAAAATAAGATAATAAAAATATCAATCGACGTACTTTTTATATAGATACATAAAATCAACAAATGGTAACATTTCATATTTATCATTTTAAATATTTTGGGAAATTGGTCAATTGGCAAAAACAGAGAAGAATAAAAACATACCAAACACTTCTACTTCACATAGGTATAGGGGCACAATCATTATTTGGTTTGTATTGCTGGTAGAACCATAAATACCGAGTTATTGCCCTACATTCATTAGTGTTGACAGTCTTAAGATCACTGTTATTTTGATCTCTATAGCAGGAGGAATTTGGCCAAGACTCATTTGAGAAAAGGATGGAATATCCTGGCAGTCGTTTTACATGTTGGTCTTTAAAATATAAAAAAAAACAAATTATATGGATTGCACAAATATTCAAGCAGTGTGTCTTAGTGCAGACACTACTGAAGCTGATTTGTAAAATACAATGGCACGAGTTATCTCTCTTTTTAAGTTCTCGTCATCTCAGTTTGACTCTAATATTATTTTTTTCTAGTTCTATAAGAAACTTCGATTACAGAATTTACAGAGATTGTTAAGCAACAGAAAACTCCGTAGACATACAAATTCTTACTGTGGTTACAGTGTGAAAAGTATATCTTGTAAAATTTGAATACTTGAGTATGTAAATGCGATTCTTTTAAAGTGTAGGTATTTAGATACAAATTATGATAACCATTTAGATATTAACATTTATATTTGTCCTTAACATTTTTTTGGTAATTTCTTTTATATTGACAATTTAAATTATTATTAGTTGTGTTAAGAATTGGAAATCGATACCATAAATGTACTTATTTAAGCATTGAATGCTTATTTTTGGATGTCGTCGTTCCTATGACACACCAATGCGGTGCAGACAAATTGAATACCGTTCGTTAGCGCGGTATGATAATTTGTCTGCACCGCATTGGTGTGTCATAGGACCGACGACATCCAAAATAAAGCATTCAATGCTTATATTTATATTCATACTGATGGTTTTTTGTATGAAATATATGTGGATCATCGCTGTAAAGCCATTATATACGCTCTCAGTCAGGGATATGAAACATACATGGAACAGCCATACTAACATGTTATCTAGTACGCTTCCGCAGCTAAAAATATAGTGCCAGAAACTTTGTAGAGAAAAATCTTTTTAATTAAGGAGTAGACATAATTTAATGATTTTTTTTTCAAAAGTACATATCAAATTGGTTATGTAAGGTTGAACGTTTCATTTAATCTTACAAAAATAAATATACTCAAAACACGTGGTGACGTTTATATTTGTGCTCATGGCGCATGAATTAGTAAAGTGTATTCATAGGAAATTGAACGTCGCAGATTTCCAATGCAAACATAATGGGATATATACACTGAATGTAAATACACAAAAATATATGCAATACGTACGATCCTTCCTGTACCAAAACTCAACAGATGCGATGCTATACTCCCTTGTCAGGTCAATACGAAGCCAAGCTTCTTTAATATCACAAAGATCGTTTGTATGTGAGCAATGGTTTATATCCTGGCTGAAATTTTTGTCAACTGCACGTGATGCCTCAAAAGTTTCGTATGTTGTGCTGCTTGTTGCTACTGTCAATCCCTTTTGAACAAGCTGATCTATTAAAATAAAGAAATTTTAAACATAAAAATGTAAACTGAAAACGCACTATTATGCTGATCAGTCTATAAAAATTAAAATTCATACAATTCTATTTTATTAGACAATTTTGACAAACTGTTTTTGTTTAAATAGCAAATAATATCTTGCAAATTTTACACTATATATGTGGGTTTTTTTTTTAAATAGACATAAGCAATGTATTATTTGTTACCGCTTTGGAAAAATATCATTATTACTAGGTTTTATCAAATTTATACTTGACAATAATGTCTGGTCCATGACATCAAACTAAAATAATTAAGTCCAATTAAGTGGATAGGAATATAGTAGAATTGATAATTGCTAATAAGCTTTTAGAAGGTTATGCATTAGTAATGAAAATTCGGATATCGTTTAAAGGTAAGGCATGTATCTGAGACTTATGTAGATATGTAGATATCTGCTTTTTACGGTGTTTTAACAATGAGAACTAATACATGTATAATTGTTAGCGTAGTGCAACATAACGATATTTTTGGAAACCAGATAGATGGAGAGCAAAGAATAATTCACTTATACATGTATAGTATATGATTATAAATGCTAGAAATGAAATAATTGTTAAATATTGTACCATTATTACGTTTTATAGTTGTACGAATTAAGATTAACTGAATACTTACTGTAGGCAGTGACTTGCCGAACTACCAAGTAAACGATAACTGCAGGGAGTACACCCATGTTGAACGTATATTAACAGCAGGTGAGCCTTGCTTTGGTCAACACTGTGTAGGATAATATTGCATTAATACATGTAATCATCAACATGTGGGTTTTCTTTCTGCCAGAGTGTATAAATTATTGTTTTGAGACTGTACCAAAAACAATAGATAAAAGAAAAAGATCAAGTTCTGAGGAATAAGAAAAATCCACTATCAGACATATGGAGAAAGTTTTTTTTAAGAAATAATATTTGTACAAAAATCAAGGTCAAATTCCAGTTTCATATTTCTGATAACAACCACACTTTGATCTTTATGTCATTTGTATTTAATGTCAAAAAAATATAAAATGTTCTTCCTCTTTGTTGATTTTAAAGCATAAATAATAAAGACATAAAATAGAACAAAGTAAAACAGCCACTCATAAACTATAGCCTAACATTTAAATTTGAAACAAGTCCAGAGGTTGAGGTAATGTTCAATATTTCATCTGTCATCGACATAATATTGAAGATTTAGAATTTCCGGAGGATGCTTTTTTTGCTGGGTTTTTTTTTTTTTTTAGGATTACTGCGAAATAGGAAACAAAGTCACTAAATATTGTTGATTATATCTACATCTTTGAAAATTGTTAAATCTGTTTAACTGATAAAGGGCATTAAAATTGATATTCAATTATTATTAAAAAAGAATCAAATATTGTTATAGCCTCAAATGCGTGAACACCATTCAATGCCGTATATTTTCGAATAAAACTGCCTTTAGAAACAAAGATTGTCTAATATTCGAGTTTCAAAACTAAACTTTTATTTGAAGGGCAGCTAAATGACATGTTAAATGATCATTTCAAACTAAGGTAAAAATTATCTCTTGTTTAAGAAAGAGATCTTTTAATATTTCATTTTTATTATTTATCTTATTTTCTTTGAGCTAAAAATTTCCGTTAATCGTTTTTCCGAAGTAGACACAAACAAGTTTATTAAAACAGCTCTTCGGTCTAATATCCGATATTTTGTTGGCAGTATGTTTAATGTGCATTGTTCGCAAACTGTCGATTCGTATAAAGACATGACAGAAAACGCTCATCAAATTGGAAAAAAAAATTCTATACAAGAAAACAAGAGACCCATGGGCCACATCGCTCACCTGAACAATAGATCTTGTATGAAAAAATGACATTTCATTCTATTTCGAAATGTTCAAATATGAAACTGAAAAGTATTAAAAACTCTCTTAAGCCTTCTTGTTTTCTTATCTAAAGATCTAAGTGCATCAACTGGCCAATTTTATTATCTCAGGCCTTAACGTATTAAAGATAACAAAATTGTAAAATGAACTATCCATTATTATAAATATTGACAGAAGGTCACTGTGACCTTGATATGAAGATGTGAGGATGCTAATGCATAGTAAAATACAGTAACTAAATGTAGCATTGTATTTCTTCAGAAGATGATTTTTAAACATGTTTCCTATATACATACTTCTATGTTGAACTTGGAATTCATCTTGGAGAGCCAGTATTGGACTGGGGGTCACGGTGTTAACAATTTAGAATTTTCAAGTACACTATCTAAGAATGCTTGCATAGTAATCTCAAATTGTATCCAAACAAATTCCCTGTATATTTGAACCCATCCTGGGTCCCCAGTATTGGTCCGGGGGGTCACGGTTTTAACAATTTAGAATCTACACTATATGAGGATGTTTGCAAAGTTATCTTGAGAAGAAGACTTTAAAACATGTTCCCTATATGTTTCTGTGTTAAACTTTGAACACCTCCAGGGGCCCCAGTATTGGTTCGGAGGTCACAGTTTTAAGAATTTAAAATAAACACTATATGAGGATGCTTGCATAGAAATTTCATAAATTGTAGCATTGTAGTTCTTGAGAAAAAGATTTTTAAACATTCTCCTTATATAGTTCTATATTAATCTTTGAACCACTCCTGGGGCCCCAGTATTGGTCCGGGGATCACGGTTTTAACAATTTAGAATCTACACTATCTGAGGTTGCTTGCAAAAGAATCTCACAAATTGTAGCATTGTAGTTTTTGAGAAAAAGATTTTTAAACATGTTCCCTATATATTTCTATATCAAACTTTGAATCCCTCCTGGGGCCTCAGTATTAGTCGGGGGTCACAGTTTTAACAATTTAGAATATTCACTATATATACAAGCTCTAGTGTAAATATTGGCATTTCTGGTGCAGTGGTTCTTGAGAGGAAGAGGTTTTTTTCCTCACACACCACATTTTCACTGTTTCATAATTATCTCCCTTTTAAAAAGGGTTACACCCTATATTTTAACAATTTAGAATCCCCTTTCATAAGGCTGGTTTGAACCAAGTTTGGTTAAATTTAACCTATTGGTTCTAATGAAGAAGTAAAAAATGTGAAAAATTTACAGACAGACGGACGGACAGACAGACAGACGGACGACAGACAATGGGTGATCAGGAAAGCTTACTTGAACCTTCGGTTCAGATGAGCTAAAAATGAACAAACCTTCAAATTATTTAAACATCGTTATGCTAGTACTTGTTTAATGCAGGACAGGCTATTTTTCTTTGTATCTATTTAATGAATCATTTACATGTTGAATAAAAAAATATATAGAAAATACTTACTTAATGTTAACGTTGGAGGCTGTTACAAGGAAATGATGTATATTAAAAAGGAAGTACTCATTTTCTACTTGTGTCACATTGAAATTTTCTTATTTTTGATTTGATGCTAGTTTTTTTTTTTTACAAATTCAAACTTCCTGGTGAATTGCCTTTAATGTACAAGTATTGAGGATTGTTGTTGGTATTTGCAGTTTTGATAAATGATGGTCCGTTAATTAATGTAAAAAAGAGGTTTAATTTCTTCCATCAAACTAAGGTTAAATGTGTCTTTCTTCTTAGAGATCAATTTAATAATAACCGAATCGAGCTTGGTTTATAAGCTTCTAAAAAAACATATTGATTATGAAGTTTTGTGACTTTGTGTGAAACTTGTAAATTAAAATGTTTAAAAAAAAAACATCCAGAGAAAAAAAGAAATCTTACCCCAAAATCAGCCCAAGAGAATTTTACCTGATTTTACTGATATAAATTTATGTTGCTAAATTTGTTTTGTCTTTTGTATTAACGTAAATCAAAGTAAAAATAAACGCACTTTCATGAAATGAGAACTTTATTTAACTTGGCCTATTATACAAATAGAGGAAATACATAGGTTATGTTTGTTGTCCCATCCTATGGAATAGCGTTAATAAAATATGTTTAAATCATGTAATGATAAAATCTGACCTTCTTCTTTAAAACATTAATCATATAATTTCATTTACGCATTTGCTCGAATTTTATTCTTTTTCTGTTACAAGCGACCAACACTACTGTTCTTCTGCTTTTAATGTTACAGACAAATATAAAACTCGTACTCATAAATGTTTTGTCCTTTTTCGTCAATGCCAAGTAAATTTTTAAAAAATCCTAAATGACAATGGCTTCAAATATAATATTCTTAGAAAAAAATTATCAATCATATAATTTTGTAAACCCTTTAGCTCGAATTCAATAAATATTCCGTGTTCTTTTGCATTTATCTCTTTTTATATCAGTCAATATAAAAGCACATAACTTAAAGCTACCATTCAGATCAAGATATACAAAGCATGTTAAACGAACGACTCTTGACACAGTTATACATTTTTTAAACGTTAACGTTTAATGAACAACTTAACCAATTACTGTATTCCGGGAATGAAAAGTTTTATAAAAAAAAAATGAGTTTATTAATGGTGTTCTTATACGTAAATAAAGATTGGACTCCCTTTTAACAAATAAAATTTATAATGATTTTGATGATGTGAGATTATTCCAAGCAAAACATTCTGTCATATCTCTTCATTAACCCCCCCCCCCCCAAAAAAAAAAAAAAAAAATTAAAAACCCAAAACAAACCAAAAAACAGTAACAATAACCATTTTAAGTTATCACATTGATAAGCGTCAACGATGAATATTGATTGAATTTACCTGAGCCAATTTAAATAATATTTCACGAATACACCTTGTAATAAATGTTTAGGAATACTGAATATCTTAGCAACAATAAACTTACAAGTATTAATGCAAATGTGTCTAAACTTCAAAATCATATGAGTGTCGATTTTAATTACCAATTAATAATATTAACCAATATTAACCAATATTAACCAATTAATAATAATATTCTTAGAAAAAAATTATCAATCATATAATTTTAACCAATAATATTAATATTATTATTATTATATAATTGTTTTTTTTTTATAACAATGACACAATTTATCAAACTGTGTTTTTGTCACTTACACTAACTCAAAATAACACAAAGATTGCCGCATCATTTGCAACGTGTTAAGGAGTAGTAAATTGGACTTATCATACTTGTATTCAGAAATGTTTTGTTTTTTTCAATAACGTCCAGTGAAGTAAACACAAATTTCAATTACACGGCTGCACATATTCTTTAAAGAGTTATTAGACATATAATTGTGGAAAGCCATTCGCTCAAATTAAACAAGTCTTCAGTTTCATACAATAAACACTACACTTGTGCTCTTTTGCTAGTTGTCTCCTTTTAAAATAAACCAATATAAAAGTGCAAGATTGTTCAGACATCCACTTCAGGTCAAGATCAACAACACGTGCCTAAGAACGACACTTCACAAAATAAAATATCTGAATATCGTTAACGTTATGGTCTAGGCGGACATGGATGTAACTACTTATACCACTTACTGTTTTCCGACAAATGGAAGTTTTATCAAAAGTGCTAGGTTTTTACGCTGTTCTAAACAAAAAGTGAGTTAAAACTTTCTTTTGACTAATCTAATCGTACATTTTTTAAAGATTTGAATTTATTTTATGATTATATACACGCAGATATATATTACTTTATTCAGAAAAACACAATTCCTAGTTTAAATGACAAAGTTGCTAAATGTCCAATGTAATTTGTGATAATTTTTAACCTTATCCAATACAAGACGGGTTTAATATCAAATCAGCTGAGAATCTTATTCCTTTGAACACTGATCGAATTTTAATCAAACATTAATGCTGTTCTATTTGGCCTAATATTGATGTAATAAAATCTCATAGTTGGTCAGGTAATAAACATTCATAAGAAAAATACGTCAACTATTCACTGATCATTCAGGCAAAAGAATCTGGGGAAATAAGCCGTTGCAAATGACCACGACCCTTTCATGCGTCTGAGAAGAAGTAATAAACGTACGAGTTAACTAGGTATTTAAACGGTGGACAGTACTGTCCAAATGAAAATGTCCAAAATGCGAGAGAGGGGCAATCGACATTTGGAAGACGTTAGTGTGTTTTATTTTGTATTATAATGTATTTACATATACTTTAAATTGGCAAATTTGAAATGACAATCACTGACCATTGAAAGAGTTTAAAAATAAATGGAAATGTTAACTACTCTCTAACAATATTTTATTAACTAATTTACCTCAGTCACCGTATACACCCCCAACGCAGGGGAGTTGACAAAGAATATGGGACAGTCGATTCCCCAATATGGGGGAGTCGATTTTCTCCACTTCGGAGACGGGGGAATTTAGGTCACATCTTTTGTAGGTATTCATAACAAGTGATTCCAAAAAATATATACCGCACGGAAGACAGCGATATTCAAACTTTGTGTTGGTCATTTGTCCAAGTGGTCTAGTAGTATTTGTTTAATAGTACAATTACTATGCTTTTTCTTTCACAATAAAACACGCATTTGTTATGTGATTTTCTTGTCGATACCATTGGAAGTGAAATACATGCCTAGCTAATCGTTGAATTTTTATTCCGGCGCACACTGTACCTTTGGCTTACCTTGTATTCTGCATTTCATGCATATTTACATGCTTTTGTCCAGCGTATGTCCCTGTTGTGTTAACACAAACTTTCAAGGATTGAGAGATGGAACGTTTTATTTTGCCTTTTAAATGTTTCTTGCACAGCCGTCTGTTTACAATGTGAAATCGTGCAGTCCCAAAGAGAATAACATACATTACATACTTTAAAAAAGACTAGTAGCAAAAGCATATAAAATAATTTCAAGATATTATTAGCATATTTTTATTATTCAGTAAAAAGAAAAGAAAAAGAAAAGCGTGTTCGAATTTTAACAATGTAAACAAAAAGATTAAACAATAAAACTATCACGCGTACGATTCAAACACACGCCTTTGCATAGTAACATTTGTTTAAAGACCTCCTCGCTTACCACTGCACCGCCGATGTGCTTATTTAAATAACATAAAATAGCGGATATTATTGTATCAGTATTACGCAAACAACTGGACTTGGCCATTTAAAGATCAACTTTAAAAATTAAAAGAAGAAAACTTACTTTCGTACCATTTTTTGAAAATCGAAAAAGATGTTTACATGTGTTATCAATATTCGTTCTTTTAAAAATGGTACGATGACCCACTCTATGAAACAAGAGGCCAAGTGGCCTTAACGGTCACCTGAGTACCATAGCCCATTCACAAAATTGTCGAGGAGTCTCATAAATGTATTTAATTGAGTTTAATAATGGAGTAGAAGATTATAATAATGTAATGACATCCACATTCTATTTAATGATTTATTACTAAATATGAACAAGCCAAGGAAGATAACTACATCATGAAGAAGCGAGGGAAGATAACTCCATTAACTGTTATAATCCTCTTCCCTGAACTCTTTTCAAATGCTTTCACAATATCGTATCAATAACTTTGATGGACAGCTTCATTATTTTTCTATATTCAATGATTAATTACTAAATATGAACAAGCTAAGGGAGATAACTCCATTAGGAAGAAGCAAGGGAAAATAACTCCATTCCTCTTACCATAGAGATGCTTCACAATAAAAATGGAAACAATTGGCCATGTAGTTTTTAAGAAGAAGTTAAAAATGTAAATTGTTAACGCACGACGCACAACGCACGACGCACGACGACGGACGAAAACAGAGAGCAATAGGTCACCTGAGTTTACACAGGTGACCTAAAAACATATTTTGAACATCTGATTCCTTTAGCATTTTGTTGCTAAATTAGTAAATAACTATTTAGTTTTCTTGATATTAATTAAATGTGAAGTTACTTTTTAAGGGTTTTGGCAATACTGAATGTATACGATTACATTTGTTTAAAAAATGTAACAAAATTTATTAGAAACAAAAAATGATGGTTTTTTCAATGGACCTATGTGGTTTTTGCCTGGGCTAATTCCCCCAAATTCTTTAACCAATACTGTTTTTGGTGAATAAAATAATTTTTTCTACGTTAAGGACGAAAACATATATTTTAAAAAGCAATTTATATTTTTTTTCTCCCGATTAATGCATTTATAAAAAACATTAAATCGAAGCAATGCGGATACTTTGTCCTTCATAGAACTTCTTGTTATGCACACTTTATAATTATTATTATTATTATTATTATTATTCTGTTGAATAGTAAAATTCGTCTTATATTGTTTGTTTTGTTTTAACATGTTTTGAACAAAGATGAACTATCTCAGAAAACACAAACAGGTTCATAAGCACGAGTAGTGCTATTAAATATCTCTGTCTTCAATTTTAATCAAACAGAGTTACTCCTCCTTTGCATTTTTTTTTCAAATGGAAAACGCATACGACATATAACACTAAAACGGCATATAACGAAGGAAGTTAAAGCACGAAACCTCATATAATTGTACATAGTTTTTAATATCAATTTATTTATCGTTTAAAAAGCCTACTTACGACTTGCACTTCACAATTTTTTAAAATAACTTGAGACATGATACCGCTCGCAAGTTGTTATGTCTTATTATTCCGGTTTACATCCCTCGAAACAATTTACTTACATATAATATTTCTGAAACCAGCTTTGCAATTTTCCCAGCCAAGAATGCATACAATTTAAGCGATACCCTCCTTTTACAATACAAGCGCAGTCTTTCATCTATGATTGCATGTTTCTACATATTTTTTCTTAAACGATAAGAAATTGACTGTTAGTCCATGATATCCATCAAGACATAATATGTGCAGGTTATGGTAGCTTTCGTTTGTCTTATCCATTCAAGCTGTTGCCGTTACACTTGTACTGACAATGTTATTTATATGTATACTGTGGAATTATTTTTATTCGTGGGGGTCAAAGTTCGTGGGTAGCCAAAATTTGTCTGGTTCGTGGGGACGTAATTTCGTCAGTAGTGTAATCGCGGTAATTTTAATAAATATAAAGCAAATGATTGAATATAAGTTCGTTGAAATGTAAATTCATGGGCACTTAAGGCACGAACATTGTTCTCCAACGAACAATGATGATTCAACAGAAGTCAACACAGATGCGTTTCATGGAATAAATTTCTATTTAATACAACTGCACGCATAAGTTACAAGTTAGATTACAGACATATTGTTTAATTTATTAATAAACGATTTGTGTTAACTCATAGTTTCCAACTTATTTTCTTTTAAAATTAATTAAACAGACAACCATCAACACGTTTACAATTAGGAATGTCATTTTCTAGGTAACTTATGCGCAACACGGCATTGTTCAGGTCTACTATGTAATCGCGCTCCCCAGAAAAAATGGCAAAAGTTAACTATGACATCACAAAAAACAACTAGTAATCAAAAATTGTGTATTATTATAATTTTTTTTTTGCTAGAGTGTTTAATGTAAAAATTCAATTTGTTTGAAGCCTAAGTTAATCCGCTTTTTACAAGGACATTCACTTAACAAATCTTTATCATCTTTTGAATATAAGTTAAGGGGATGTTTAATATATTAAAAAGTGCTGCTGCGTCGATGAAATCTGAAGAATGAATTTATAAAAACGTAAAAAATTCAGCAAAGCTCATATAAATTTCAACCGGAACTCATTTTTTAAAATATTTATTCTAATAAAATATGAAATTTATACAAAGCGGCAACAATTTTAGAATCTACTAGATAGGTAGAAATTGAAATTTGTTTATGACCTCCATTAGGGAGAAATATCAACACATATCACGTGATTGTCAATTCAAGGGACCACACTAAGTGTCTTACAAATTGGCATTTACTATGCTATTTCATTTAATTCTAAATTTATATCATAGTTAAATAACTTTACAGAAATATTTTGTGATCATGCATCGTTTTATGCACTTTTAATTGCGTTTATATTTTCATAGTACTAACATCTTAACAGAGCTGCGAAGCTACACTTAAATTTTTATTTCATGGTAAATGCAAATTGTTAAAAGGAGATTTATTGCCCCTGAAACATTTAGTGAAAGAGAACATGTCAAATGTTTTATGTTCCGTACCATTAAAAAACATGCATTTTATGTTAAGTTTATCTTTACTTGTTTTTTCAAGCTTGATTTTTATCTCAGTGAAAAAATTATTTGTTAAGGAAGTATCCTTATTCACGTCTGTTGTTTTGAACAACAATATATTTTATCTAATGCAAGCCTCTAAAGCTATTGTTTACGGAATTCATGTCTTGAATTGAATATGGTCTACTGAGGTAGAAAGGAACAACATGCTATTTGTGTAAAAAAAGAACACATCAAGACAATATCGACAATTCTTGCTGACAATTTTTTTAATATCATTGTGTTATTTTTTTCATAAATTTCATGGGGTTTTTTTAAATGGATTTTTAAGTCAGGAAATATTTCAACGGTTTTTTTTCCCCATTTCTTTACTTCTCAAAGCTATATAATTTATGAATAACAGACATAAGGAAATAAGCAAAGACATTTTCAAGACACTAAATTAAAAATATATAAGGAGTATGTTTCATCTCATTATTTCATTATACTGGGTTTTCATTTTAAATTTCTTCACAAGTTTAGAAATGAATATTACAAAACGTCAAGTTAATCCAGAAGCTCCATTGTAAATTCATAATTTAATGCAGGACTAGAACTAGAAAGTTTTGTTCTATTGATTACTGTAAACGTGGAAATTTTGACGATGTGTTAATTTTGACTATGGTGGCGATTTTTATTTTCTCGTAAAAATTTCCACTCGCCAAACTTCATATCATATATATAGCGTATTAATACCAGAATTTTTGCATGAAGCGGTTTAATTGTCGAAGTTCTCATGTCTATGTCAACTTAGCCGATGTTTTCCCCCGGCTTTTGATTTTCTAGTTTCTGGCGAACTTTCTCAGAGTACCAGTTTTGAAATTCGGTGTTGAGAAGTTCTTTGTATTTCTTATTAACTGTTTGGTCTAGCGGCTATAATTCGTCGGTACAACCCGCCGGTACGAACACATCGAATGTTAGCTTTTTCAATGCTGATAAGACTTTTTCGCATCTATGCGCTGCAAACACATCGAAAATAGCTAATGCCGGTTGATTTATTTGTGCCACGGGTAGGTTTTCGCGAACAGCCTCAACATACCGGACGATAACCCCCTCAATGTACTCTAACATCGTTTCCTCAGTAGACCAGTGATTGAGAGAGTTCTGTTTTGTTTTATCGAAATCGTCAGGCTTGTGCTTTATTCCCTTTGTCGCCTTTCTCTTGGTGAAGTTCATACGTATAAGAACTGAGCGTGCCCACTCTTTGCTAAGACATACCGGCCCACCAAACTCCTCCAGTTGAAATTTGTCTTTATGAAGCAAAACGCCACGGCCAATACAGCGAATGATGTAGATATTGATAATCCCTCCTGAAATGCGCAAATCTTTAATATAATCATGAACATCTTCATCCAGGTTTCCGAGTAGTGGTGGCCTCCCGCGTTTCTGGGGTGTAAGAGCGGTTATGGGCAAGCCATCATTTCTTTTGGATTCTAACAGATATGCCGTTTTAAAACGTCGAACTGTGCTTTCCTGGACATTTTTATTTAGCGTCGTTGAATAATATCTCGCAGCTTTTGATGCTCCGTGGTTAATGGCATAGCGCGCTATTTAAGCTTTAGTTTCAGGTGAAATTCGTTCGTAATTACCACGTTTACGTTTTCTGCTACCACTTGGGCTAGATGGACTACAGGTTAACATCTCCTTTTCCACACTTTCATTCACATTTTCAATTATTTTTTTTTTCTCGGGCGTGTTTGCTTTTTGTGGATCAGGCAAGCCTGGTTTTACCGCAGCCGTTTTCAACCAACGCAACATCGTGAATGAGATTAGTTTGTTCAATTTAGCAAAACATAATTTGATATGTGTTAAACTTTTAACATTACAAAAATAGCCAAAGGCATGCAGTGGTCGCTAATTATTGCAATTTAAGAGAGATGACTCTAGCCTTAGAATACAATTTAATCAAAGAAAGATAACTCTAACCCTGGCATTATAAGAAATCAAAGATAGATAACTATTACTCTTATTCAATAATTCGTAAAAATTAAAACTCGCCAATTGTCACTTACTAAAAATTCGTCAAAGTTTAAACTCGTCAATATAACCACGTTATATTGGTAAGGTGTATGCATGACGTAATTCCACCATCAGTTAAGTAGTGTTTTTTAAATGCTTAACTCATCAATCATTTTGTTGACTTCAGTATTACAAATGTTCACTTAAAATTGTTTTAACACATAAATAAACATATAAACATAAACATAAGCAATACACAAATATTAATTATAATAATAATAATAATAATAATTGCAAAAATATAACTGCATTTAAACAAAATGAAACCTTAAACACAGTCCAAAAAAGAAAACGTATTTTTTGAAATCATTCATTGTGTCATTTCAATGTGGCTGCAATAAATGCAATTAAATATTTGCATATACATTTCCTTCTTCTTTACACAGGAAATTTTGGTACGTGTCTTTTTGTTCTGATTTTATAAAGTCAGCGACAACAAAGCAAGTACTCGTTCTGAAACAAGCATGAGATGAATCAATTAATTACTACAATCATTGAAGATTTAAAGTATTTTACAAAAACTCATAAAAATATAAAATATAACATTACATAAGTTGACATTATGTTTAAAAAACACTTAATTTCGATACCCGTACGATGAATATAAAAATGGTTATATTCAAATGGTATTGTAACTTTTATCGTTGCATTATTACTATTTGATCAACATGTTAAAAAGTATACCACGTGAGAAATCATTTCCGGTCGTCGACTCTGTAGCTGTCTGACAATGGTGAACATGTCCACCTCCTGATCCTGTTGTAGTTGTTGTATGGCGTTGTAGACAACACAGAACTCTCCACATCTAGACGCACCATCCCTGAAAAGTACGAAAATCGGTCCTAAACTAATTATCTGTATTACTTGAAATGTTTTCTTTGAAGGAAACAATATTACGTCGTATTCTTGAATAAAAAAAATGTGAAATGTGAAAGCAGAAACTGAAAATTTATTAACATATATACATATGTATATATATATATATATATATATATATATATATATATATATATATATTTATCGTGATCGACATGCTCGCCTAATCCTACACATCTGATGGTGTCCAGTAACACTTGTGGGGGGTTTTTATTCCAAGTTGTTATTTCGTATATCAAAATTTTGTGCCAACTTTTATTCTTAAAAAAAAAAAAAATGCAAATAAATGTGTATATGTTGCTTGCGTATATGATGCTTCAGAACGAAATATAAAGACATATATGTGCAAAATAAACGGATGAAATTCTTATTGCCATGGCAATAAGAAACGTTATTGCTAGTAGCAAGTCATTGATACTAATAAAATAAGTGATGGATCGAAAGAAACATTACTATCAGAATTAACCATTTATGAACATGCACATGTGTTAAGCATTATGGTAAAAAATATATTAATGTGATGCAATAATTACCAATTGTTTCTTTATTTTGACAGTTGATTTATTTACACAAGCTGTCAATTTAGATGAAGGCTTTACTTCCACTCGATAATTCAGCAAAGAATCGAAAAACCACTCCTCACTCTAGTTTAAGAAAGATTAAACATGGGTAATCAATTCCTCGATTGTACAGCTAGTGATATTAGTCTTACTATGTTCAAAAGAAAAAAAACAGTTACTAGTGACCAAAAACATTGCCATGACCACAGGACTATGAATTTTACAAGGTACCCTTGTTCATTCAATTCATTACTTTCAGTGACACTTTTCATTAAGTCTTAAAGGATGCAACTGATGGATTTTAAATCTCTTGTTTTGGTAAAAAAAAAAATGTCCATTGATCACTTTCATATCCTGACAGATTTCAACCCAAACCGTACAGATACAGAGTTATTTGTAATTTCAATTCTTGAGGCATATGAGTTCACCTGTTTTTATTGTTAGCAGATACAAATATGAGCTTTGATTTGAGGTAATTCAATTTGTCAAATGTTAAAAAAGAATTTGGTTCATTTTTTTTTTTTTTTTTTTTTTTTTTAGAAAAATCGTTTCTACCTTTCTATTATTATTTAAATAATGTTAAAGTTTAAAATGGCACATCGGACGATGTCATTTGTTTAATACTGACTTGGATCTAATATATCTTATCATGAAGAGGCTTTTAAACCTTTGTTTATCAATTTTAAAATGTATAACATCATCTTACGTGGGATAATTCAGACAGTGGGTGCGTTAAGACCAGAGAACTGCAGTCTTGGTCAACAAGGAGGCGGATCAAATCAACCCCCGCCCCTTGGACCGGGTACTGACCAGCTATGATGCAATCTTTTGTGGTAAAGGTCTACAATTGAAAAAAAGAAACAAAAGAATTCTAATAAACATCGGTTATGATATATGCAATTGTTTTCCCTCGGACCGACATGTTTCACTTTCATTGGTTTAAACATGACACGTGACTTTTGGATATATCTCTATGTCCGTCTGGTGAAAATTAATATACGCTTCGCCTACTCATCTCGACATTTTCCTAATGTTTAATAGAGAAATAGCGTATGTGGAATATTTTCCCTTTGGAATTACTTTTAAATTAGATTAGTTGCCCTTTGAATTGACGTCACATTGTTGTGTCTGGAGCAGAATAAATTTGAGATTTGCTCAAACCTCTGCGGAGGAAAGGGAGAAAACCTTTAAAATTGAATTGCAACAAATCATTGTAAGTAAACAAGGGTGCAGCAAGGATTTGCAAAGAGTATTTGAATGGTGAGAATGATAATTTTGAACAGTTTGATAGTGTGAAAATACCGGGACGAGATGTAAGGCCACTTTTACATGGATTTATGTAGATCATCGCTTCTTGTGAAATAAATGTCTCACTTGATAGTCCTCGGGTAAACAAAACACTTACTGGGTTTGTTACTGACTGACTACAGAAACATCTCGGGTTGATCAATCTCATAGAAGGCTCGGTTTCGCCTCGCCGTCTATGAGACTGATCAACCCGATATATTTCGCGGGTGCCTTCGGCTTTCTCGGCTTCGCCTCGCTGTCTGTGAGACAGATCAACCCGATATATTTCTGTAGTCAGTCAGTAACAAACGTAATAAGTAATAGTATATAATTGTACATTTCATGTCAATCATTCTGTTTCTTATATCTGTAACTCATTTATATTTTTTTACCCTTAAAGGTATGAAACTAATTAATGTCGATTGAAACTTACCGATATAGGGACAGCGTTGTAATAGGTACCTCGTCCAGGAATGTATGAAGATAGAATAATCCTCATATTGTCAGCTAAAATACATGTACATCAATTTCTCTCTTATCAGAAGAACATGGATACAGGGTTTTGTTTTTTTAAACGACGTTTATTTTTTACTAGTTGTAGATGTTCTTACCCGGTAATACGTTTTCAGTCATATTCAGATGGGAGTTTTGGATTGCAATATGTTTTTCACTTTCATCAAAGGTCCTTTTCAGTGATTCAAGATCCTGTTTAAAATTGAAAATAAAAAAAAAACAAAAACAAAAAACCCCCAAATAAAAAACAACCAACAGTATACTCCCGAAAACGTTAAACAATGTTTGATTCCTTTCTGATTTAGTGAGTTTAAAGTCAAAAAGTTTTACAAAGTTTTCAAACCTTATTGCAACTGGATTCCATATCCTGCAATGCAGGCGTTCTAAATGATTTTTTTTATAAGTAACCAAAAAAAATATTCATAAGGCAATATTTTCAAATGAAAATTAAATGGTATTTGATTAGTGTATTAATGCCATTCAGTTCACCCCTTTTCAGAGCTTATATTTTTTTAAATTCCAAAAGTTTGGCAAGTCTTTATAATTATGTTCTTAAATTTATTGTTTTTAAATGACTATAGCATCCATTATAATTATGGTCTTTAATTTACTGCTTTTAAATGACTATAGCATCCATTATAATTATGTTCTTAAATTTATTGCTTTTAATTGACTCTACCATCCATTATAATGATGTTCTTAAATTTATTGCGTTTAAATGACTATAGCATCCGACATAATGAAGACGTTACACACCTGTAAATATATGTTTGTTCGTATTCATATTGTCTAAAGAAAGGAAGCACGATTTAGGATTTTTGCAAACGGTATAAAATACTTTCAAGTTAAGTGAGATTTTTATTTTTTTCAGTGTATATTAACTATAAAACTTTAGACCTGCATTCTTGACTCTTTGATCTTTTGTTCTAAATATACTATGAAATTTATGGGTCTTTAGAATAAAGGACAAAGAAAAATTCTTATTTACTGGCTTTCGTTGAAAAATATGCACACTGCAACTACAAAATGAACATTTTAAGTCCATTTGATCAACGAAGCGTCGAAGATGAGCATTTAGACATTTGTTTGACTGATTCTTGCAGTCTCATGATTTTACATGTTATGATTTACAAAAAGGTTTTTTTTTTTGATCAGCAATAAATATATATTGAATGTTACTGACATGTATATAGTTGATTTAAATAAGAATGATGATATAATGATTCGAGAATATTACATGATATTCTATTTGGAAGATGGGCAAGTCGGAGTCTTTATCCCATTGCTTCTGATTGTCCACTTCTTGGACGAATATCTGTTTCGACATAGCATGACTTCCGGTTCGAAAGCTTTCATACAAAGCATAATACAGGACTTTGTATTGGTTCTGTCAAAAAATAAAATGATAATCGTATGTTGTAAAGGTAATGTCTTGAATAGTACATCGCCATTATTAATATGTTAATAAAGCTACCATATTGTACTTGTTTTATATCGATTAGGTCATTAGTTCTAATGGCAAATATAATTTTTTCTTGGTATAAATTTGATCTGTTTTAAAATTAAAAGAAAATAATCTAGTTTTGATTAATGTACTTTTAAAAGTAAGACAATATTTTTTTTTTTTTACTTTTTACACAAATCGACATATATGACTCATTATGTCCTATGTAGCTTGTAACACGAGATTTGATAGGCTAAGAAGCCGGGTGTAAAATTCCATAAACCCGACTTGAGCCGGAGGTAAAGAACGTGACGTCACAATGCATTAAATGCGTCACAATGCATTAAATACGTAAATGGTATATTTTGAAAGTGTCATACACCTTTGATTGGACATTGGAAACATATTTATTTGGTTTACATAGGAAATAAAATCGTTATCCAGGTCCAATCAAGGGTGTACGGGGACTTTCATCGGGTTGTATTCCAAACACACTTCGGCTATCGGCCTCAGGGTGTATGGAATACAACCCAGAGTAAATCCCTGTACACCCTTGATTCGACCTGGATAACTAATATAATTATTTTTTTTAATTTTCAGTCGTAAGTGGCAATTAACAGTGAAGGATGACAAAATAACAGAAAATATATAGAACAGATCACCAGATTCTGAATCATGTTCATTCTGTCTCTCCTCATTGTGTGGACATACTCCTTAATGTTAATCTTGCCTTTCTCCACTCCTTGCCTGTGTAGTGCGTCCATAGCTATAAAAGTCCCAGTGCGTCCTATACCAGCGCTAGGATTTAATAAATAAAAGGAACCAGTTTACAAAATTAGTAATACACAAAAACGGCAACAGTACTCGGGTGTATTAGTGTTAAATTCTACAAAGAAATGAATGTTAACACTTTAAACAAAGTAATCAATTAGTTTTGTGAGGTTTTAGCAAGACCATCATTTTTAGATTTATATAATGCATTTCGATTGTTGAAATTTCTACCAGAAGTTAGTCCTTTTAGTTTACTCATATAACTGCGGACCTAGACAACCCTTCATATATTTCCTCTAATATTGAAAAAGTATAAACTGTTGGTTTTGTGTTTAATGGAGTAATTCAAGTACATTATCATTGCAAAGATATTTTTCTCGTTTTTGTATTGTCAGACATTTATTATAAAACATAATTGGTGCTTAATAAAATGATATCATATCCCTCCTTTATCTTATCTTTCTTTGTATTATACATGTTTAAATAAACGCTTTAGCTCTATCGTATCTTAAATTAACACAAATGATTTCTTTAATCACACAAGTTAGTACGAAGGTGGAGTTTGAAGCAATTCGTTTATTATTTGGAATCTGAATAAAATCAAACCTGCAATGCACTAAAAGCTTCTGTTTGGGATTTTGTTCCATAGCCCTTGATACATAACTATAATATACAAGAAGTTCCACAGGGTTAGGAGTACCATGGTCAGGCCATGATGTGTACTGTAGGTGGGTTATTAGGCGGATTCCCTGGGTCTGAAAATTTAAATACTTTAATAAATATTCATCAAACGACTTTTTTATTAAAAAACCAAAGAAAAAGAAAACAAAACAAAAAAAAAATAAAAAAAAAATTGTATCTAGTAAATAACAGTCGTTTATTATATATTACTGCATGTTTTTATAATGTTTATTTATTTATTGATATCATTAAAAATGTTTCTATAAAATGACTAAATATTTGCCGAAACTGCTGAGAATGTTCCTTCTGCATTTATTTAAGATAAACCTATTTCATATCACCACATTACCTTTTTGTTTATTAATTTTAGGTGGTGAATTTCAAAATATGCATATATTCTCTCAGAAAATAATTTAATGGTAAATGTATCCAACAGCATTTCATTTTCTTCAGTAAGAGGCCAGTATCTCTCGCATTTTTTTCTAAAAATTAGAACAAGTGCAAGTAGAATTAAGAGAAGGAATTCTAATATACATGTAATTACCACCTTGATATTTAAACTGTATGTTTGTTGTTATCCGTTATTTTTCAAATAGATTTACTGCTATTTAGGTCTTTCCACCTTTCAGGTGAAAGACCTTTTGTTTTCTTTATGTTTTTTATTATTATTATTTTTTATCTTCTCTTTTGTTCCAGGGACAGCTTTTTTATTTCAAGATATATTAAAACAATTTTTTCTTTATGTTATTGATCATAAAAAGTTATGGTACCAAATGACCCTTTGCTTAATAACTCCCAGAACTTCCAAAGTTATTGCCCTTGTGTACAAAATGATTGTTATCGCTACTCCTCTGAAACCATAAGAGATAGAGACTTAGAACTTTTATCAATGTCTTCAGTAAACTTAGAGGGTTCTTCAATCTATTCATACCGAAAGGATCTGAGCCCCCCTTCTAGTAGTTATTGCCCCTGAAAGTATTTCAATTTCTATAAAATCACTTCCAACTTTTTTATTATTTATCGTAGAGACTTCGGACCACTTGGGATGGAAGCGTCTACCTTGGCCGAACAAAATGGCATAAAGGTCAAAGGTCAAGGTCAAATAAAAAAAAATAAAATAACATATTTAAGTTTTAAACCTTTTTCTATAAAGTAACGCAGAGAAAATGTTTAATTAATTATATTGAAACAAAACAAAAAAAATAATATAGGTGGAAAGACCTCTAATTGTTCGAGAACAATTAGTCTACTAGTTATCATATTTTTTCTTATACGGTCATATTTCTATTTCAATAGGACCACTGTATATATATCACATACAAATGATGTTTCTGAAATAACAGAGAGATCTGCACCATTGTAAACGTGAAACATATAAAAAGTTACAACTTTTCCCCAGGACAAGGTAACAGTTTCATTTGAGTTAATCATTACAGTGATGAAAAATGGAATCCTTATAAGAACACATTTTTTAAAAAGATGGTTACTTACTGTATCCCCCTCTTTCAAGTTAGTGACCATGGCAATAACAAACACGTTTTCCTGCCATACCATTTGCCAAAAGTCTCTAACTGTCTCGGGTATAGGACCTGTGTGATGTCATTTCCCAAATTTAATTATTAAGTGTATACAATATCATGAATTGACTAATCGATGATCATTTAAAACCCAATATATGTTTTTTTTTCACCTTGAGATGCAATGTACGCTGCATCGCCGTTAGTATTCTGAAACAATAAAATACTTAAGTGTAATGCAAAATGGTACAACCGTTATCGGTTTTATGACAAAATAAAAGGAAATACATATTGTAATTGTAAATCTTAAACCTTTATGAAATTTGCGTTAATATAGTCTCCGTTCGTTGATGATTGCAAGATAACCCTTGAGTGGTCGTCTGAAATAATAATTATGTTACAATGTAATCGCTAATGGACAAAAAAAAGTACCTCGAAATGACGATAAAATGTTCTTGGAAGGATGAATCACGAGGCACGTTTATAAATTATTCTTACACGGAAATGTTGTCTTGAATCTATTTTTGGGAATATTTTCTGGACGTTTGCCAACAGTACAGTTGATTTGTTCTCCATAAGGAAAAGACTGAAATAATAATCAAAAGAAGTAAAGTGTCATAAAAATTAGATTTGGCAATTGTCGATTAAAATAAAATAATGTTACCACAACGCGCTTTTTAGAGTCGAGGTATAATAAATCATATTATGATCTAATTATTATATTTCTTGATTAAAGTTTGAAAAGATCAAATTAAAACAAGGTTCATGTCTTTCTTACGTGATATTCTTCACAGAAGCCTTTATCTGTATTTTTTTCCAAAGATTTGATAACGGGAAGAAGATCAGTTGTCTTGATAATTTTAGAACGTCTCTGTACCGTCGTGTAGAGTAAGTTGCAGGCTAATGGTTGCCCGGACTCTTCGTCTTCTTGATCTAATATTACTTAGTATATAACAATGAAATCTAAAAAATTCAAACACTGAAAGAAACAATGAGTATATATCAAACCCTGTACTTCTGTATCTTGACATTTGGATTGATCTTCTCTTTCAGATTTTCTTTTTCGTTTTCTACAAGGATACCATACAATTTTATCATTGTTATAGGTACCATTAATTAACAAAATGTTTTAGTTTTATCTATTATATCAGGAAGTCAAATTACATTATGTAAAAAATCAGTTTAAACGAGAGGTATATGGCGTCCATTCTGAATTAAATTATATTGTGACATACGTTTGAAATAACAAATTCCTATTTTTTGAAGTGGGTAAATGGACTTGCAAGAAAAATGTATTCACTATCTCTTTTATAATATCTCTTATACATTTACTTTTACTTTTTTTGGTTGTCAACATGCGATCATCTAAATTCAGTTGTTGGATAAACATGCGTTGTGTTAATGTTTCTATAAAGAATGAAAAAAATACCCCAAAAAAATATTTTATTTCAGTTATAAACGAACTATTTTATGTCACGTGTGCATCAATATATATATGCAACTAACATTCATTTTGAAGGGAATGGAAAAGTAACCATTAATATTAGGTCTTAAAGATATTATTGAATTCATCTTTCTTACTTTCAACATTATAGAACATTTTTGTGTTCCAAATGAAAAAAATTACGGCTTATTCGGTACCTTTAGTAAAAACATGATTTTTTTTCATATGTACAGAATATATATATATATATATATATATATATATATATATATATATATATATATTGCTATAGTCGTGGGAATATATTAAATGTAACATATTTTTGCCACGTTCTTTTTATGTCTATTAGACGGACACTCTGATCACACAGGCAGACGACAAACAAAAAGTAATGAGAAAGTTCACTTCAGTATTAAAGCTAAACACGATTCGTAAAGGACATTATCCGCCATATTTCTTTTTCATTGCTGCTATCCCTACGACCCGCATATCTGCTAACAGTGAAAAGTTTTTCGCAGTAGAGGTTTTAGAAGCATGGACATACATTTTACATCGCCGTGTTTCTCGGTCGGGATAAAATTATTAAATTATACTGACTTATTTTAAGCCAGAAGAAAAGTAACATCAAATATTCAGGTCAATGCATTTTTTACAAAGAGAAAAAGCCTAAAAAAACAAGGTATTAACGGACATAATTTAAGACAACGTAGATGGTGGTTTTTTATGAGTCGTGTTCAGCTTTAGGTGAGCTGAGAGAGACAATAACAACCTTGATCGGTACACCAGTGTAAGAACGAACAGCAAAATGACGAATAGTCCAACAAAAGGACACAGGATGAGAATAATGATGGTGAAACTCGGCAAACTGTCGTTGACTACATCCATACCGAATCGATCTTAAAATTAAAATTAACGCATAATATAATTACGTATTGAGAATTCCGAAAAATCCGATATTTATAAATTTAATAGAAATGATTCTCTAAATATCTGACTTTAATGAATTGTGTACAAAAGATACAAGTAGTGATTAATACATGCCTATCTTCAAATTATTCAATTACGGATCAATATGTTATAAATGTTATACTGAGATAATCAATTCCACATGTCTTTTCAGAGAGTGTTGTAGTTAAATATGCAGCAAAATAAGATTGAGCACAGCTTTATAAACTAAGCTTGCTTTTACAATCTATATGTACACTAACAAAAACTAGTATGTGCCTAAAGGGAGATTTGGACGACAATCTTAAGAATAGCATGACGATTAAGCAAATAAATTTTAGCTAGCAATTCATATGTATCTAGGCGTAAAGATTAGACACGTGAATACAACATGAAAAATCTCAAATATTGAACTCCAAACAAATCATGATAAAAAAATATCCTTAACTTTGGAGCATCTGTCTCCTTTAAACCCATCCTGACAGCCCCGTGGGCAGCTACCATTGACATAATCACAAGGTTCTGACTCCAGACAATGACCACACTTTAACGCACAGTCTTCTCCGTGAAAACCGAATCTGCAAGCTACAAACAATGCATTTACAAGATTGCTAAAACATTGTTTTACTGAAATATTTGATATTGGAAAACTGAACATTTTTTCTTGTAAAATATTAAAAAAGATGATATCCTTTATACATCTTATTAAAGCAAACAATGTACGTAAAATAATCTTACAACTGTTACACATGTCTCCCGTAAAACCTTCCTGACAGCCCCAAGGGCAGCTACCATTGATGTGGTGACATGGTTCTGACCGCAGACAATAACCACACTTTAACGCACAGTCTGCTCCATATAAACCGGGTTCGCAAACTACATACAAAACGCTCTTACAAGAATGTAATTACATTGTTTTATTTAAATATATCTTTATTAGAAAATTTAACTCCTCTTCCTGTGAAAATTTCCAAACATGGTATAACCTTTCAGAAAACATTAAGGGCAAACAAAATTGGGAAAAAACACACAATCTTACATGCGTTGCACTTGTCTCCTGTAAAACCTTCCTTACAGCCCCTTGGGCAGCTTACTTCGACGTGTTGACAAGGTTTTGACCCAAGACAATGGCCACACTTTAACGCGCAGTCTGCTCCATAAAAACCGGGTTTGCAAGCTACATACAAAATGCTCTTTTCAAGGTCGTCATTACATTGCAATACATAGAAAAACTCATCACTTCTTGTGAAAAATACCAAAAATGGTGATATCCTTTGATATCTTCTATTTACAGCAAACAAATTACATACAGTACCCGAAACGTTATTTTGTACAAGATAAACGATATAATAGGAATAACTGCTCCAATAAATGTAATAAGGCCTTCTTACGAGTGTTACACCTGTCTCCTGTGAAACCTTCCTGACAGCCCTGTTACAACGCACTTTGAAAAATTACGCACTTTGAAAAATTTTTTCAAAGTGCGTTAATTTTTGGACCAAGTCAACGCACTTTGAAAAAAATTTATTTTTTTTCAAAGTGCGTTGATATCGTCGATATTAACGCACTTTGAAAAAAAAATTGTTCAGGGTTTAGTCGAAATAATATTTAATTTCAGATACAATAAGTAATTGTTTTAACCTTGTGTAGCTTAATGGGATATACTTTAGAAAGAACCCACTGCATTCTCAGCTAACTTGATTAACAGTTTTTAGATTAGATTTTTTTTCCTTTTTTCATAGGCTTACGCCGTTTGACAATTTACATAAAGAACAACTCGGGAGATCTGAATTATCCAAATATGACATAAAATGCATCGCTTAGCAACTGCATTTTCCTTTTTTGTGTATGCAGCAAACTTACTAATTATCTGGTACATTGTGCTGTGCCAGAAACGAAAATTATTTAATTTATTTATTGATTATGGAGATAATGTATAACATATTTCAACTGTCTTCAATTGCATGTGCTTATAAACAAACATGATTTAAAAAAGGATACGTTAGTTATGGTTATCAAAAACAACATGATCTTTTAGATGATCAGTTTTTAAGTTTATGATAATTTAATGTTTGTCAATGTACATGGAGTTTTTTTTTAAATGAAGTGATTTATTTAATTAAAATTTGAAAAGAGGGGTTTATGTTGAAACGCTTACTGTATAGATTCTTTGACATACCATTGGAGAAATAATTGTTTGACCAGCTCGTTTTTTTTCAATATCACTGTATTTAATATATAACAAAGCGTATTCCTTTTTTTGATTTTATACATTTACTTTAAGTTGCTGAATATCAAACACGTTTTGGAAGGAAAAAAGAGGGGTAGGGGACCTTCCTGTACGTAATCAATGAAATGAAGCACTGGTAATTGACCTGTATCTTTGGCTAACCCCCACTCCCACCCCTACCCCCGATTTTTAAGACGGTAAATTAGATTCAATAGTGTAACAAATCATACTATCAACAAATTAAGAATTTAATTTCACAATTTGTGATTTATACATATTTTTTTTCAAAGTGCGTTAAGTGTCTCGATACTAAAAAATGTTGATGTACCTTCATAACGCACTTTGAAAAATTTTTTCAAAGTGGGTTAACTTGGTCCAAAATTTAACGCACTTTGAAAAAATTTTTCAAAGTGCGTTGATTTTGTCCAAAATTTAACGCACTTTGAAAAAATTTTTCAAAGTGCGTAATTTTTTCAAAGTGCGTTGCCACACAGCCCCGGGGACAGCTACCACTGACATGGTAACAAGTATCTGACCCAAAACAATGACCACACGTTAACGAACAGTCTGCTCCATAAAAACCAGATCTACAAGCTAAAAAATAACATGAACGTCTACAAAACGTGCAAATTGTAACGAATACTCTTCCACATGTATTCATTTATTTTATTTTATTTTTCATTTAATAACAATTTTTTGAAATAAAAGGAAAAAGTCACTAAATAAACTTGTTATGTTTTATTATTTTGATTGACTTTAAACAAAAGTTTTTTACTGCCATAATTTACGCATCTTTTAATCGAGTAACATAGATATTGACTGTCTTACATTTACATAACGGAGACTGGTCCTTGGCAATGTATCCCTGTGCACAACCAAGATCATCACATTGTCCTGATCGTATACCGCAAGTAGCGTTGTTCATACAATGATTACATTTATTGGAGCAGTTTTCACTATAATGTCCTTTTTCACAACCTGAATAAATTGAAATAAAAAAAAATAATAATAAACTCAAATACCTTCAGGAAATTTTATGTTACAAATCTGGAATTTATAAACATCTACATCAATATGATTAATTTTGTTTATGCATTAGATACGTACAGACCTGGCTAGTAGTTTAATTATATCTAAAAAGACATTCATAAATTTATTAAGGGATTTATTAAGGGACCTAAGTTTTTCTGTTAAGTTTAACATTTGGTATGAACAAATATGGGACAACACAAAGATTCTAAAATAAAATAAACATCTTTCTTAAACACTACTATAATGCAGGTATCTTCTTATTGTGTGATTTATATAACCTTGATGGAAAATTTTTAAGTTACGAGCAATTTTTAGAAATGAATATAAAAACAAACTTTCTTGAATGTTCTTGAATTAAAGCTTATTGTTAAAATAGCGGTTTTTATCATTCATATATTTTTTCTTTAGGAACTTTAATGTAAAATCTTTTTTTTTTAAAATGAAAAAAAACAAGAGGCCAATAGGCCTTGACGGTCACCTGAGTAGCATTACCCATACACAAACTTGTCAAGGAGTCTCATATATGCATTTAATTAAGTTTTATTCTGGAATAGAAAAATTTTTAATTTGTAATGACGACCACCTCCCTGCCTGAAATCTTTCAAAAAGGACTATTAAACCGTTTTCAAGATATTCGGGCACTACCTGTTTGAGGGGGGTCAGGACCACCCCCAGGGCCCATGACCTACATACCATATGATGCCCCTTGACACAAGGAACAATAGTATATATGGTTTAGGGGTGGGGATCTCAACCGTTTTCAAGTTATTTGTGCACTTCCTGTTTGAGGGGGGTCAGGACCATCCCCGGGGCCCAAGACCTACATACCATATGATGCCCCTTGACACAAGGAACAAGAATATATATGGTTTAGGGGTGGGGATCTCAACCGTTTTCAAGAAATTCGGGCACTACCTGTTTGAGGGGGGTCAGGACCACCCTTGAGGCCCATGACCTACATACCATTTGATGGCCCTTAACACAAGGAACAAGAATATATATGGTTTAGGGGTGGGGATATTAACCGTTTTCAAGATATTTGTGCACTTCCTGTTTGAGAGGGGGTCAGGACCAGCCCCAGGGCCCATGACCTTCATACCATTTGATGGCCCTTAACACAGGGAACAAGAATATATATGGTTTAGGGGTGGGGATATTAATCGTTTTCAAGATATTCTGGCACTTCCTGTTTGAGGTGGGACAGGACCATCCCCGGGCTCATGACCTACATACTATTTGATGCCACTTAACACAAGGACATCATATCCATGCCTTTAGTTTTCCACAAATATATACAGGAGTAGAGAAGATTTTTTTTTGTAAGATTTAATACATTTTTACTATATGGCCATATTGGCCCCACCCTAATGCCTAAACACCTGTCCCAGGGGTCATAAATTTCACAATTTAGGTAGAAGACTTCATGTACATCATATCCAGGCCTTTAGTTTTTCACAAATATATATGGGAGTAGAGAAGACGATTTTCTAAAATATAATACATTTTTACTATATGACCATTTTGGCCCCACCCTTGAGCCTGAACCCCTGACCTAGGGACCATAAATTTCACAATTTTGGTAGAGGGCTTCATGGACATCATATCCATGCATTTAGTTTTTAACAAATATCTATGGCAGTAGAGAAGAAGATTTTCTAAGATTTAATACATTTTTACTATATGG
>WFKH01011926.1:71754793-71775193 GCA_016163765.1 Magallana hongkongensis
CCCCCCCCATCGTCAGACATGAATAAATGGTTGGTTTGTAAGTCTAAAATGTTTTAAAAACTGTACAAATAATGTTTTAAATCAACAAAAAAAATGATGATCATCCCGCACACATGGCCGAGGAGACCCTGTCTGTCATATTTTGTATACATGGAATGATTAGAAGCTAAAATTTTACACAAAGATTGCTTGTGACATGTACTTTAATATGTCCTGACTTGAACTTTGATCATTTGCACAAGTTCAGTGTCACTATAAGAAAAAGAAGCATCCATTATTTTCTAATAGAGAAATACTTTAGTTTTGATTTTTTTATCCGAAGGAGAGGGGGTATACTGTTTTACCCTTGTGTGTCTGTCTGTCCGTCTGTCTGTCCGTCTGTCTGTCCGTCCGTAGGTCAGTCTGTCCGTTTGTCTGTTCGTCCGTAACAAAAATTTCTGTCGCATTTATCTCAGCAACTACTTATCGCAGATGCTTAAAATTTTTACACAGTGTTTGTTAGGGCATGCCATATCGTGGGATATATTTTTGTACCAATCGGACGTCAACTTCCTGTTAAATGACGAATTTGCTTATTTTTTAACCAAAATTTTCAAACAAATTTTCATCAAAGATTTCTCAGCAACTATTTATCGCAGATGCTTGAAATTTTAATACACTATTTGTATAGGCATGCTTTATCGTGGGATGTATTTTTGTACCAATCGGACGTCAACTTCCTGTTAAATTAGTACTTTGTTTATATTTAGCCAAAATTTTCAAACAAACTTCCGTCAAAGATTTCTCAGCAACTAATTATCGCAGATGCTTGAAATTTTAACACAGTATTTGTTTAGGCATGCCATATTGTGGGATATATTTTTGTACCAATCGGACGTCAACTTCCTGTTAAATAATGACTTTGTTTATTTTTAGCCAAAATTTTCAAACAAATTTCCGTCAAAGATTTCTCAGCAACTATTTATCGCAGATGCTTGAAATTTTTACACAGTGTTTGTTAAGGCATGCCATATCGTGGGATATATTTTTGTACCAATCGGACGTCAACTTCCTGTTAAATTAGTACTTTGTTTATTTTTTGCCAAAATTTTCAAACAAATTTTCCTCAAAGATTTCTCAGCAGCTATTTATCGCAGATGCTTGAAATTTTAACACACTATTTGTTTAGGCATGCCATATTGTGGGATATATTTCTGTACCAATCGGATGCCAGCTTTCTGTTAAATGTCGACTTTGCTTATTTTGCATATTCACATCAGAGCGGGGGTATCACTAGTGAGCATTGGCTCACAGATATCTTGTTTTCTTAGTGGGGAGAGGAGGAATTATTTGTGAGGTTGCTCACAGAGCCGCCAGTTGGTCCACAGAGAGCACTCTCCCCCTTTCTCGCAACCAAAATTCCCTTAAATTAACATAAAGGAAATTGAATTTTGGGGCATTGTTCCCCCCTTCCCCAACACACATTTTAGTAGAAGGCAATATAAATTTTTATGGCAAATTCAAAACAAATTATATTAAACAAAATAAGTTTTAGCTGCCTCACAACCTCCCTCCCCTACCACTACCACGGATAAGATTTTGATGATTTTAGTATTTTTTTTCTTTTATATGCTTGTTAATACATTTCGGATAAATTTGTTCACCGAAGCAAAAACAATGCTGAGTGCTTGCATGGCTAAACATTATACGGAGAGTTGTCCCTCCCGCTGAGCACCTCTCGTACAGCGCACCCTCAGGATGGAGAAGGCGTCATCGTTTATCATATTGACAATCCAGTCTGATTAAATCAACACTCTTCTGCTTACATCCATCAGGGTCTGATAGGTATATCGATAACAGGTCATCTTCACATGATCTCCATATTTGCACACAACCTAAATATACTCTCAGTTACCAAATACATGACTTTATCTGTTAATGAGAGGTGCAACTCATCAATACTCAGTCTGGAGGTTACATAGAAAGCAGGCATGAATTAATTTGCCTGTCTCTATTTAAAAAGTTCCAATAAATTTTCTAAAGCCCTGATTGGTCAGAAGTTTATGTCGTGTGGAGATGACCCCCTATCAATACATGTCAGACCCTGTAAGGAGAAGAAGGAAGCTTTTAATCAGACTGATTGACAATCCTTGTCCAACAGGAAGCTGCAACGGAAGACCTATTCGTTGCTTTGCAACGAGCTCGTCTCTAGTTGATAGTGAAATTAATATCCTAGATGAATCACAATGTATATCATCAAGGTATGCCTTTTGTTATACTTCTTATCAGGAATTTTGACTACCCGGTGTAGTAAAAGGTTCAGTCACAATTACTGTGACGATGATATTTTATCTAATTGCCAACAAATGATTTCATTAGTAACATTGATACTAAGTGCGCAATACGATTGGATGATCATCCTGATAATTCCGGTGGTGAAGACGCACTGATGTGTGAATAAATATGCTACACTGAAGCTACGCTGATTCTAGTGCATGTGTTTCTCTCCTCTCTACTTGTTAATACATTATAAAACTGTTTTGGGGTTCCTTCCTGCGCAACTGTTATCCATTTATAGTTGCCTTAAGTCTGTTTTTGTGCATGTAACAAAAGTCACGCCAATATACATATGTAACATTTATGTCACCGTAATATCGACAGGACAACATAAAGATTTGTCAAGTCGATTTATCGATTGAAAATTATCATTTATTTGGTGATTTACTATCTTACAAGTCAATATTAATTTCCAACATTAATATCTGACAATATATAATTCACATTAGGAATAAATCTTTGCCATTTAGTCAAGTGAAAGGTGACTAAAATATAAAACTGAAAAGTCCATGAATGGCAAACATCTTCCATTCAGTCACATTTCCAAACCTTTCAGTTACATTTCAGTTGATTGAATAGAACATTTTTATTCTGTGAATATATTACTCGTGCACAATGACTTCTCACAGATACACACATTATTCATTTATAAATGTTAACTTTTATGTGCCGTTCATAAGGCTTTTTATTGTTTCGATTGAAAAAAAAACATTCAACAATGTTTAAACATTTACCTGTACTCAATGAACGTCACAAATAAAATGTTGCTTAAAAAGTAATCTTGTTGTTTTCCTCGATTCAGCAATGAACGTCTGAAGGTATTTTAAAAAGACAAGTTAAAATTGCGGAAATTTGTTTTGAACCAGTTAAAATAATACTTATCTCTAGCATTCTTTAAAAAAAATCTTCATTACAGAATATTAAAGTATTAACAATATATATTTTAGAGTAAGTTCGTCTTAAAGTGTGCAATCAGACGATGCCACTCAAAGTATAAGTTTAAAATGCACTTTTCTTCTTAACCCTGAATAATCAACGTTCATGACATGAGATGTAAAGATCGGATTCCAAAAATACCAAGCCTTTGCATTCCCTGTTAAAAATAATTTTGTTTCCTTATTTGAATCCATATTTTCAAACGTACATGTTGACTGATTTATAAAGGCTAAACAACTAAACATGTGATAGTTTGATTTTTTAAATAAACATTAGTATTCGCTTGTTAAATCTTATTTATTTTTAAATATTTACATTTAATACATGTGTGAATTTGTTTATGGGTCAAGAGGTAATTTTTTGACGGCACAATTATCACTGCACACGGTTGCATTATAATAAACACACGGTTTTATAAATACTTCTAAACCATTTGCCTTTCCCAAAAATAAATGTAAGTTATAAACAACAATTCTAAAAGGTTCACCGGGATATGAACTTCTTAGCTACGTTAAGGCAGGAAATTGAAAATATGGTGGAATAAATCGATAAAAAATGAGTGATATATTGAATCAAAATTCATTTAGTTGTAAATGTACGAATCTAAAAATCATTATATCTACACTAATATCAGGTGTTCTTAAATTAAGAAATAAACAGCAATCTAAACAGTTCACCGGGATATGAAGTTGGTTGGTCACGTGATCAAATCCCGTCACCGCTTCAACTAATACTACGTGTAGCTCCCAGCACTTTTCACATACTACGGATATACCTCTAACATATACTAACAATTCATCTCAGCTTATCAAGTGTATTCCCTTGAACTAGAGCTGTTTTCATGGTGTTCACAAATATACCACCCCGAAAGTTTAAATTAAATCGCGCAGTTACCCAATTTTCATGGGCAGATTACTATATTATGTTTACACATTTTTAAGGTCTTTTTCGCGCCGGTTTTCAAACTATTATTATAAACAGTACAACATAATTAATAAACCTCACATGTATTTAATGAACATTTTATTTAATTTACATGTACAAAAAGTAGTTTCAGAAACGGCATTGGCCTTGAGAAATATCATCATGCTCCTAAATACTGCTCAACAGGACCGGGGCTCCGCCCCCCCCCTTTAAAAATTATATTTATTTTCAAACCAATTACACTTTAATATGAAAAAGGTCCGTCATAATCCAGTAAAAATACTGCAACCAACATTATAACAAGTCTGAAAATTAATCCAATTAACAAACAACAATTCTGATATCATGTTTTACAAGAAAAATTACTTAATTTCTGTCCTATAAATCATCTTTTTATACATATAATACTTATAACATTATTAACCAACCATGCAATAAAATTAAGTTTAAGTTAGAAAAAATACCAAATTATTGAATTTGTTATTATTTTAACAATTTATTAAAGCAAACACAAAAGAAATCAATATATATTTCTTGAAGGAAAACTCTTTTTGATACGAGATTTCACAAATGCAAACAATGCCATGGAGGAGACTGTGACCTTGAGGTAAACAATTATTGCAATTTTTCCAAAGTTATAATTGCTAGAAATAGCTAATACCTCCAGTGTATTGATTTGTTGAATTCTTCTTCTGAAAAAAAAACAATAACTCGTCCTAACAATTAGCTGTGCGCGGGTATGATAAGGCAACAGTCAGCGAACGATCGAGTAAAAATTCCTCTGATCGATATGACGTCACAATAAGCAGCATGATGTCATATTTTACTCAAGAAATCTGTCAATTTTAACTTTATCTCTGCTCCAAATTATGAAAACTACATGCGTAAAATGTCACTAGAAGCTCTTTTAACAGAATATATCTTCAATTTCTCTGTATTACGTATCGTTAACATTGATGACGTCACAAGCATGTTTAATAGAGAAGATCAATGTCGGAATGCAGTGTAAACAATGCCGAAATAAGACTTATTTGATACAGATATCTAAGATTTTAATGAGTGTCAGTTAGGATATAACCAGAATAATACAGGCATGGATATTTTGTTTTATCAGCGAGTGTTATAAGGTAAGCAGATAGACATTTATGTGGCTTGACAGGCCTTTCCTCTGTCAGTGTGTACAAAAATGACAAAAGTGTAACACTACACCGAATATTCTGAAAGATGAATTTTGCAAATATCAAAAGCACATGACCTTAAATACTTGGAAAATGCTGCTAGAATCCTTTGGTTTGTTGTTGTAAATGAAAAATACGTAGTATTTTCAATGAAATTGAAAAAGTTGAGGAGGTTTCCGGTAAATAATGACAATATTTATTTTTTGCGATTAACAGTGGTATTCTAGCAGCAATATTAATAAACATAAACTTATTGCTGATCGAATTATTGTACCATACATACAAATAAACTTCGGGGTAGTGTTACACTTTTTGATTTTTTGTTAAGATACAAAAAATGATCTATTTTTAACTGTCACGTGATACCATGGCACGACAGCTTCAAAGATCGACTTGATATCGAAGTAAAGATATAATATCTTGTTGAATACATTCACCTGATATTAATATTCAGCGCTGTTTTCATAAAAATAAACAATTTTTAAAATGACCATAATATCAGCGATCATTAAACTCTCAGTTGCCTTAACCTACCCGCGTGCATTTAGGAAAATTCAATAATCTCTACACAGCATCAGAGCATATGAGTTCTACAGCAGAGTTATGTTAAAATATCCAAAAATGCACGTTTCCTACACAACATTTATACGCCAACTTCTATGTCTACAAAACTATCTAACAAAAAATAGTTATTGGAAAATGCAACAAAAATGGGGTTCAGAATATGAAATAAAAGTTGCATTTGCTTCAAAATTTTACATGGAAATCCCAGGAACAAAAGAAGATCTAAAAAGATTAGAGAGATCGCGTCACCTAAAGATATGACATAAATATTCTGATATGTTAAACCATATAAATATATCCTTCATGGTATCCACTCTGTATGACCCCAATCTATATCTCACCAACTAAGAATAATACCAAATAAATAAAGCATCAATATAAATTCAACGTATGAGTAGAGAGAGAGAGAGAGAGAGAGAGAGAGAGAGAGAGGGGGAGAGAGAGAGACAACGTAGTACACAAACACAGTATATCAAACATCACAAACAATGTAAAATATTTTGTTGTTTTATTATTGTTAGACATACTTCTTATTTTCTTTACTTGAAAAAAGAACTAATAGAACGAAATTTTTTAACTTTACCATGGAAGGAGCCGTGGTGCACCTTGCGGTCTAATTTGATTGACAGGTGCAGCACGTGGACTCATGAAGGATTCATTCACAGTGTACCATATTCTTTTATGAATACTAAATTTATGAATATTTAATATTAGTATATTTCAAATGAATGTACGTAAAATTACGCCTAAACGCAATTTCTCTCTCTCTCTCTCTCTCTCTCTCTCTCTCTCTCCTCTCTCTCTCTCTTGCCTCTTCTGTAAGATAGAAAATCTCCTTCGTAAGATAGAAAATGAGCGTGGTGTACGGTTAGACGAAGATGTGCGCAATTTAGAGGTTTTTTAGTCTTGCACAGGTTTGAAAACCCCCGAGGGCATGTCGTTTTCTTCCCTGGGTATGTTAATCACTATACACAGGAAATGATCGCGACTTTATATACACAAGAAACACAAGAAAGCATTCTGATATAACACGTTGTGACTCAACGTGCGTTAAAACTACCAGTACCTTTATATATATGCATGGTAAGTTTATTATTTGAAGGAAACACTGATTTGTAAAGTTGATTCCCGACACCTGTTCATTTCACAATTTACGACATGCACATGTATTGACAGTTTACGGCGCTATGCGTGTTTATAAAATGAGAAGATGAAATTGCTCAGCATTTTCAAGTACATCTAATGAAAATAGTATGTCTTAAGATTGGTCTAATAAGATTAACAACAAAAAGAAATAATAACTGAAATAAGAACATCAAAAACTTATATAAAGAGGTATGTGTACTTATTTACACAGCACAGAATTTCCTAGCGTAATCATCGTGCTTTTTCGTAATTCTAATGTATTCTCCAATTTTATGATCTCTTTTTTATAAATCTAATATATTAATTTAAGATTAATATAAACCACAATTAATTTACAATGTAGCCGTTATGCTTAAATCTGAAGTCGCAGATTTCACCTGGATTTACGGGTCCCACATAGCATGTAATGTACAGTACAAGTTCAGTAACAAAACAAGCAGCAGGAATAACAGTAAATCACAACGTCGCGGTGTCATCACGCTTGCTATCAACACCGCGATCAAAACCTGCGATGGTATGTCGCTGGAACGATAAAAATACCGTGGCGGTGACACGGGCCAATACTGGATCCGCGTTGTCTGTACTGTACCTTAAGGTGACCGGGAAATGTTTTACAAAACATTTATAGTAATGTTTGCTATAACGTCACACTAACTGAACGTTTTAAAGCTTCTTGGTGAAGCCACATGTTTATGTATTATATGATATCACACATCTTTATGACAAAAATATATATTACACCATAAGAAACATTCAGGAAATGTTTACCAATTCAATTTAGGTTAAAAGCTCCTTATAAAGTATTTTTTATCACAAGTTAAGAAGTTAAGAATTATCTTTTTGTATGTACATGGAAGAAGCAAACTAACAAGCAGGTTTAGGTTGAGAGCAAGGAGAATGTAAATAACGTATCCAGATTATTCGCTTTGAACTATTTTTTCAAATTACATTTAGCTTTTGTTGTGATTTTTTATTCTTTTTACAAATGTTTAGTTTCACAAACCAATTAAAACGTGTTTTAATTATCATGTATAGAATAATTATAGATAATGAACAATGCATTTTTTCTAAATGCTTTTCTTATAGTTTTATAGGTCATATATTATGTAGGATAAAGGATCCTGTAATATTTATAAAATGAGTTTGTTATTAATCTTTAATAATTACAAGAATTAAAATTTGTTTAAAGATAAAATTAAATTTTGTAAAATTAAAATGAATTTTTAAAGCGTTCATTGTGTTAGAATTTAACAAAGAGTTCAAGCTATGTTTGTAGATCTTAACTTATTCCATTGTAGTATAGAATCCTTTACCTTTCAGTTAGTCTGGGACTAGTAGTAACGTTAATTCTAATGCTGACGTTAGCAAGCTACCACACATTAAATTTAATTAATTGTAAATATCTGTAATATGTAATATATGTTTAACATATTTAAAGGTTATATATGTATATTCAAGAATGAATATTGAGCAATTTTGAATCAGTTTAGACTTGGAATATATTTATTGCTAGATAAAAATGAAAGTGAAAAAACGAATACATAACGTTAATAACGTATAAGAAGCTGCACCATAGACATCCCTTAATACTTATTATCTATTGATGAAAATAAGTGTTTATTAGATTGTCAAAATATCTGTCAAAGTGAATGATCTATTTTATGTTTATTATAATAAAGAGAGAGTATATAGAGTATACATATTCACCAAAATATTTTTTTTTTTAAGTTCAAATAATTTTTTATACTATCTTAATAAAACATGCACTACCCATAGACAAAAATGTAACATTTTATGTGCAATAGAGGTAAATAATGAACAGTTTTGAAAATTCCTTTGTTGGAGTATTTCATTTCATAACACCTTCAAAATAAAATGATAACATGATAAAAAATATTGGAAAATCCATATATTAAATACAAAATATTATTGTTATAATAATATAATAATAGTTTCTTTTATATACAGGATAGCACAAAAAATTACAAAACTAGTTAACATATTTAAATGTTTCTAATGTTTGGGAACATTTTAATAAAAATCTAGCTAGATCATTCCAGAAATGCGCGCCTTATATTTTAAAAGATTTTCTTTTTTTTTACCTGGGGGTGTATAACACATTCTGTTTGGATTAATGTTCATGATCTTGTGTTTATTTCATTTCCATATTTAAAGAAAAAAGTCTAGATAGTTAGGAGTTAAGGCATGCAAACCTTTGAAAACAAGAATGATCGTTCCATACACATTATAACATGCAAGAGACATCCAATTTAACATTGAAGCATTTGTGATGTAGATGTATCAAATGTTTGTTTAAAATCATCCTAGCTGCTCACCTTTGAAATTTACATAGTTAATTAAGACCCTTTGTGTTCTTCATACATCCCCAGACAGTACAGAAGTAATTCAAATGTAGAAAAACAATGTGTTAAAAAATTAAACAATAATTCAGGTGACATAAATAGATATAATATCCTCAACACATTTATACTATTTTAAAGCTTTTATGATAAAATATTTACATGTCCTGACCAAGTTAGACATTTGTCAATGTAAACCTTTAAGCGTTTTGCGAACGGTACAGTTTTAATAACAACACCCTTAACTTGTAAAGAGATATTTCTAAAATTTTAAAGCATCTGTTTCGTGCCGAAAGCCGAACAACATGTTTTCTGAAAATTAACGATAGCCTTTTTATGTTCGTTCATTTTAAAATATCAATCAGATCTTTATGTAATTCATATTCAAGATATATCAATTTACAATGTATATATTAAATACCTAAATGATTAATTATATAGCATTTCGCTCCTTTATAAGAAAACTATTTCACTATTCCTAATTAACCTAAAATCGAGCATCGGCTTTACTTACGATTTCTCATGCAATATATACAATTATAAATAATTGTTAAAGTAGACTACGTAATTAAAGTTCTAGATATATGTGTGTAAATATTGGTATATCAAAGATACACACACATAATTGCTAATACAAATTGAATACATGTAATTATAATACTACTATACATAATGTAATCTATTCTTAACATAATACATATAATATTTATTATAGTTATTTTATAATTTGGCGCGTAGAGTAAAACTTAAAGTGAAAGTGTAATATAACAGTACGAAAACTATAATATTTTGAAAAACGGAACACAATATATAATTTTCCAACCACTCATTTCTAAATTTGTTGTGGTTGTTGTAAATACAATCAAGTGTTTGCATATACATTTTCTTCTTTCGTTGTTGTTTTACACTCGGAGTTTTGGTACGTGTCCTCTGGTTCTGACTTTATATAGTCAGCGACAACCTGACAGCAAAGCAAGTACTCGTTCTGAAACAAAAGGGAAATGAATCATCACTAGAACCATCTTACATCGACAATATTTATTTAAAGCGACAGTTAAGCTTAATTAACAATAAAAATAAATAAAACCATAAACTAAATAAGTTACATGTAAATATATGTTTTACATACACATATAAACGCTACCGTTGTGATTTAGATATGCAACAACGATACAATGATCTATTTTTTTTTACATACGTTGACGGTCTGTTTGAACGTTAAGATACTCGGTTAATATCAGATGACAATTTCGTACTTCTGTGCTGTGGACTAGCACGTAAGACCTAATTTTTACTACATGTGATGAAATATTACATATTTTTCAATGATTAAGTAACAGTTCAAATTATTTATCCTACCTAACTATTACTAAGATAATTTGTCTTTGTGAATAAGACTGTTTGTAATGGTTAACAAGTGGGTTATAGTTCAGGATTACACTAGCTTTTTAAAAGGTATTTTGCATTGGTATTAATGTTATCAACATAATGTTTAAAAACCTTAACATCTGCAGTTAAACAGGTGTGAAATAGCTTTACTAAAAGTTAGTTCCAATCCATTGTTTTTAATACTTTTTATGTTGTATTTGTACTTTGTGATTAACATTTTAAAAGTTATACCACATCAGAAATCATTTCCGGTCGTCGACTCTGTAGCTGTCTGACAATGGTGAACATGTCCACCTCCTGATCCTGTTGTAGTTGTTGTATGGCGTTATACACAGCACAAAACTCTCCACATCTGGACGCACCATCCCTGAGTAAACCAAACTAATGTGTTGTGAATTCGTGGTTTTTTTTATCTTCCTTACACTTAGAAGAATAACAATTTTAAATAAGGTAGAAAGCCAAAGCAAAGGTTTCTTTTTGTATTAAAACCAATTTAACCTTTTCCTTATTCTTAAGGCATAATTTTTTTAACATCCACGATTACAATCTTATTACTATTCAACCCAGATTTTCCACTGATTGTTCTTTAGGGAGACGAACTTTGCCATTTAGACCTTTTCCTTTTAACCCCAGTAGTATGTAGGATTAGCTCTTTGTTCAAACTGATATGCAGACAAGAACGTTCTTGTTTGATACTAGAGACACATTATATATATATAAAATATCTTCGAATCATATTCCTTTAAATTTTAGGTAACTTAATGCAATTATTAAATAGTAAACGCTTCCTTTTTATTTATCTTATGTAAGAATACGCAGTGCAAATGTGCTACGAAGGTCCTTGGAACAGTAGCATTAATTTCTTAGAAAAAAAACGTTTCAAGGAATACACATCGATTTATTGGACCTAAAACGTGTGATCGATATGGTTGAAATTTATTGTACGTTTGTTTACGTTTTCAATATATACTTGAATGATATGTGCAATGGATATTTTTGATCTGATGATGAACTGATGGCTTTCACTGTATATTGGATAATAATAAAGACTTTTGATCTCAGTCATTCAAGCAGAATATAAATTACAAAGAATTTAAGCGATTTTTTAAAAGTTTTGTTGCCTAAGGTGGATAAAAATATGTTTAATATTCATATACAATCATTTATTATATGATTATGTTAATATTAATTCGAGTTGGACAACGTTTGTGACATCATTCATTCTTAAACCAGGTCCAATATTATTTAATAATTTAATATTAATTATTATAAATAATATCGTTATCATGAAGATGGTATTAGACAAGGCTAGTAGAATCTTTGAAACAATGGGAACAACAAAATGATGCCATAAATTTTTTTAAATGTATTGAGTACCTGGATAAAACGACTAGTTTGTTCTCGTGATCGACAAGCCTGCTTAATCGTACACATCTGATGATGTCCAGTAACACTTGTCGGAGGTTTTTATTCCAAGTTTTTATTTCGTACATCGAAATTTTGCGCCAACTGTTATTCTTGAAGAAGAAAAAAAGATGAAATGAAATTGGTAGATATTGCATGTTTGTATCATGTTTCAAATCGAAATGTTTTGGACAAAAAAGGTATATAGGAATAAAAAAAACTTGTTCAGGCAATGAAAACAACAGATAACGTATAGCAAGTAATAGATAATGTCTTCATAAAACTCCATACCATGTTAATTAAATTATTGAAGTGCGATTTTTTACAAGGTTTATTCGCAAAACTATTTTTAATATATAGTCTATTTTAAATTTAAAAAAATTCTGTTATTATTCAGATTGACTTTTAATTGGTGACATTACAAATGACATACGAAAGACAATTCGCATTGTATAATAAATTAAAATATGTAATTGATAAACAATTACTAGAATTAACCCACTGACATTATTTTTGTTTTGGTTGATCAAATATCATACTATATTTCATTCGGAACTGTTTAGTTAGAAATATGAGAGATTTACTACACCTTATCTAGATCTGAAAAAGTGATTATTAGATTTGTAAGTATGTAAGTATTTTAGCATTATGGTAAATTAAAGAAAATGTAAGTGTAACACAATACGTACGGATGGTTCCTTTATTTTGACTGTTTGTTTATCAACATCACCAGTCACTTTTGTTGCAGGACTTACTTCCACCCGATAATTTAACAATGATTTAGTAAACCACTCAGCACTCTGATTTAGAAATGATAAGAATGTTAAGTTAATGCATGTTCATTGTCATTAGTGATTTTTTGTCGAAATCATATAATCATAACATAAAAACCATAAGTATTATTCATTAATGTACATCAATATTTGAGATGCTGTTAGTTTTAAAATGAAAAAAAAAGGTTTAAAAATATTACTTAGGGATTGGTACAACCTTTACATTTTATATCATTTTTATTTTTGTTCGAACCTCAGACAATGCTATTCTTTTTTTAAATGTCCTTATCTTAATTATAAACATATAAGCACAATTTTTATACATTATTTCGCTTATTTAATCATTGACAAAAGCATCATCTTACGCCTGGTATTTCAGACAGTGGCTGCGTTAAGACCAGAGAACTGCAGTCGTGGTCCACAAGGAGGCGGATCAAATCAACCCCCGCCCCTTGGACCGGGTACTGACCAGCTATGATGCAGTCGTTTGTTGTAAAGGTCTGCATTTCAGAAAAAAACACAAGTGTTCTTGGGAAAAAGAAAAAAGCTATAACAAAAATAATAGCTCACTTCAATTCTCAATAGCACTTTTATTTTGTTTTTACTGATTGCTGTCTAATGAAACTTACCGAGATAGGAACAGCGTTGTAATAGGTACCTCGCCCAGGTGCGTGGGAAGTTAAAATGATCCTCATATTGTCAGCTAACGTCAATCAATACCATTTCATAAGTAACAGAATATAAAAAGCATGTGTAAGGTTTCTGGTTGTCGAAATTCTTACCTGGTAACACGTTTTCAGTCATGTTCAAATTACAATTTTGGATTCCAATCTTTGTTTCTGTTTCATCAAATGTCTTTTTTAAAGATTCCAAATCCTTTTTAAAAGAAAAAAAAATTAAAATAACTAACTCTTTTCGCCAAAATATATAAACGTATTAAATTGACATGTAGTTTTTAAATTCAAAATGAAAATAACCAACAAAAAAAAAAAAAAAAAAAAAACAACTAAAATAACATGCGAAATCAAATATTTGTTTTATTTACAAAAAATATTTTCACATAATTCCAACATTAAATACTTACTACATATGCGTGTAAATGCAGCGCAAATACATATAAAATTCAAATTTTAATTGACAATGTTGTTCGATTACATAACTTAGATGTTTTGAACATGAGCAAGATCTGATACAGTGTATTACTTTATATTCTTTTCGTAAGTTAGATAAGTTGATAGCTTTATCTGTTTGCATCTGAGATCCAACTTCTTGAACCAAATTATCTTGTGGCCAAACGTGATTTCCGGTTCGGAAGCTTTCATACAAAACACGATAAAGGAATTTGTATTGGCTCTGTAGAAAGAAAACGAAAAGTTAATGAAATATATTCTTAGTGTCAAAATTATAATGTTCTGGAATATCAACATCACGCAGCAATGTTAAGGTGTCCAGGAGCAAAAATACGGCTGAAAAACGATATTCTTTAATATCAACGATGAAATAGTTTGACCGGGAGTATTTCTTAAAATTTTTATATTATATATTGACAACGATGTCAAACATAATAATTGATGCAATTTGTGACGTCATATGATCTTCGTTGTCACGTGATGTGTGTTTCCTTACATTGCATATTGTCTGATTAAATCGCATCGGCGCAGGTGAATAATAGCATTAAATAATAAACATTTTTAAGAGAAATCCTTTGTTATGTCATAAACTTTAAAGTTCTTGCTTGGGCTTCAAATAGATATTTCGTTTATTAAAGATATTGATAAAACATTTCGCCAAATCATCAAAATAAGGCATATTTTCACTAGTAAAAAGCGATTTACATAAAATTTGGGTAAATCCGTAGGTTTCCCAATAAAATATTCCAATACAATGTGCTCAGTAGATAACAATAACTTTGATAAATGTATTATTTTAATAAAACTATATAATTCAATACATTGAGGGTGTAAAAACTTAATAGTTTTATCATTTTATCAAACGTTAAAGGCTGGCGTGAAATTGTCTAGACTAGACAAAAAAAAAACAATCAATCAGAATCACAGGACTGAGCTCTGTCTCCAGCCTCCAAAAGAAAATGGCGAAACAATAGTGTTGGTCATATAAACAGCTTAGATACAATTTACCTGGTTTTGAATCATATTCATTCGGTCTTCTCTCATGGTATGCACATACTCCACAATGTTTATCTTCCCTTTCTTAACCCCCTGTCTGTGTAGAGCATCAAGAGCGATAAATGTCCCAGTACGTCCTATACCAGCGCTAGAGTTACAGAAATAGAACAATGATTGTAAGTATAATGCCGAAAAATAAAAAGGCGTTTTTTTACTAACACGTGGGATAATATATTCACAATCTGTTCATGTATATTACAATCAAACCATGGTTGATACCATAGCAAGGGCATTGTAAAAAAAAATAGGCAAAATCGAACCTGCAATGCACAATTATTTTCTGTTCTGAGTGTTGTTCCATAGCTTTTGATACATAACGATAAAATTCAAGGAGTTCTAGAGGACTAGGTGTACCGTGGTCAGGCCATGAAGTGTATTGTAGATGTGTTACTTGGCGGCTTTCCTGGGTCTTAAAGTTAAAATACATTCACAGCTTTTCGTGAAATGAATTGAAAAGCTTGTTTCATGTAAATAAGAAGCGTTCATTATTGGCATCATGTTCTAAATAGTGTCAGTAATCTTTTTTTTTTTTTTATAAATTTTATATTGCACCTTTCTTTTACACAAAACATTAAAAACATAAAAAACAGTTGGTGAATAAACATTTCTTACAATCAATAATAAATTTCATATTGCACCTTTCTTTTACACAAAACATTAAAATATAAAAAAAACAGTTGTTGTATAAACATTTTATACAATCAATAATGCACTTTTTAAGTAAAGATTAATCCATTTTCCCTCATTTCTTTACCTTTCTGTTAATCAGTTTAAGATGGTGAATTGCAAAATTGGCATATACTTTTTCCAAAAGCATTTGAATAGTAAATGTTTCCAGCAGCATTTTGTTGTTTCCAGAAAGTGGCCAGTATCTCTCGCATTTAACCTGAAATAGGATTTAAATGATTTTAAGAAATGATAATCGGAATAAAACCTGATATCCTTCTTATTTCATTTCCTAACCTTTTCTACGATCTTTTTAACGATATTATATATGGTCATAATACTAGCAAATTAAGACCACGGTATGTATATTGAAAAAATAGCTTATCAGCAAAGAATTGTTCCGAAATGGTATTTACCCTAAGAAATAATAAGTTTTTAGTGTAAAGAATCATGAAACCGGAGGATTCATGAAATAAACTACTATAATTATAATCAGGCGGATTTTAGACAATGCTTAAACAAAACAAATTTTATAGAAGCTAGAAGAAAATACGTAATTAAACGCTTGTATTAAGAACCTATCTGATAGTTATTTTTTTTTAATATACTGAACAAAAAAAATATCCTCAAAATATATTGTACTCGGTAGTGGTACCTTATCACAATCATTGGTTTCATTTCTATATTTACGTGCATTTTAAGCATAAATTGTACATTTCCATGCTATGTTATGATATGGCATGCTATTTAATGTTTTTTTTTATAAAATATATACGCGAATTTAGGGAATTCATATGCATGTAATTTATGAGTAATTCAAATAAAAGCTTAATGCTTTGGTATGATATAGCATGAAATTAATATAAGTAATTAATATGTCGATTTTGTACTCAAAAATATATTTCATACAGATGAATAAACTTAATAATATTGAGGAAAAAATGGTTTTACATGTATTGGGTTAAGATGAAATGATGCAGAAATGTTTTCGTTAATATATCTGTCTTCTGTAATTAAAAATTTATTTTTATGAATGCCGACTCTTACATCCATCAAACAGATATTTATTGCAAAGTTGAAATCATATCTGAAAAAGAATCAACTAACATTTGATTCCCGAGTAAAAATAATATTTTATGCTTATTTTTGCAATGTTATAATGGATGTAAAATCGAATGGTTTGCTTTGCAGTAAAATTTTATGAGAAATAAAATGCGTGTTATGAGATTACATTATTTATGCATTTGTATAATATTTGTTGTAAAATAAGTGCAAAAATCGGCCAAGAACATCTTGGATACTCTAAAGGATAATCGGCAGAATACAAATAATGGCATGTTTTCACATATTTGCTTTTCTCACTTTCTTTCCTTCTTTTAGGTTGGTAACCATGGTAATAACAAACACATTTTCCTGCCATACCATTTCCCAAAAGTCCCCAACTGTCTTAGGTTTCGGACCTGTTATTATTATGTTTCATAATTTAATATAAATCCATAATAATTATTTGTAAAATTTGTATTATTAGTGATTAAACGCACACATAATGATTTCAACTGACCTTGAGATGCAATGTAAGCTGTATCGTCGTCAGTATTCTGAAACAATATGTTTTTAAAAATGTACAAATAGCAATACTTTTAAAAACAAGAATTTTTAAGATCACGGTATAGGAGTAAATTTCAAACCTTTATGAAATTGGCATTGATATAATCTCCATTGGTGGATGATTGGAGAACAACTCGGGAGTGGTCGTCTAAAAAACAGATGTTAATTGCTCATCAGAAGAAAATTCACTACAACAATATTTGAATTTCAGATATTGTTCGCCATAGGGTTAGCTTACACGGAAAGGTTGTCTTGAACCTGTTCTTTGGAATATTCTGAGGAAGTTTGCCTACTGTGCAGTTGATGTGAGATTGTTCCCCATACGGTATGGACTACAAAAAAAAAAAAACAACCCAAAGTACATAAGGCCCATTGGCTCAGATAAGCAACAACTCTATATAAACTGCTTGTATCTTTTTTTAATATCTAATATGAAGTTTTAACAGACTCAATGCATGGAAAGAACAACAACTTATCGCAGAATAAAAAAAATTCAGCGGATTACTCCTAACTGTCGAATAGGGGTATTTACGACAGTGTATACTTGTGACAAAACATACAAGCAGTTCATAGAGCTATACTGGCAGTAGCTCTACGAAAAAAAGTTGGGTTAGACTTTATAAAGCTACAATGCATACGATACTTACGAAAAAATTCAATAAAAGCTGTTTTGATAATATATTTATAAATAAAAACACTTTTAAAATAAAAAAAATATGTTAAATTTCAATCTTCATCAAGATATAATTATTTAATTTCAACGATGTTTGTTTTTTAAGATTATATTTGCTTTCCCAAATACAATCCGATGTAAAAATGTAGGCCTCTTATTGGGTACCAACATTCAGCTATTATCAGATTTGCAAAATAATTCATCATTTGAATGTTTAAAAAATACTATACTAGCATTGTTGCACTGTTAATGTAGCATAAAGGTTTTAGGAGAACAAGTATTTTGAATAATGTATAAAATGTTCACAGTCTTTACAAATAAGAATTGATATTATATCAGCATGTTTGTATAGTAATACATCTTCAGAACGTCTTGAGGCTTTGTGATGTGATAACGGAACTCCACACATGCCCTTGACATAAGTCGCTATTTTAAAGTCGGGTTCACGCTCAACAATACGTAACAATTCTAAAAATAAAATGTCCAATGAAATAACTCCTTTTGAAACGTAGTTTGGGTTAAGCACAAGGATGGCAGATCTCGATCGAAAAAAAGGCAAAAAAATTCAATATTAATTGTCCCACTGAAAATTAAAAGCTTTCGATATCATGTTGTTTAGATAGCCGGGACGTATTAATTGGAACTAAGCACATTTGACGTACGTATGGTGACTTTCCATCGTTTTCCAAAGGTATGTAACGTATTTATAACTTCAAAAAACTGTTCTATAACACAGTGCACGATTAAAAAAAAAATTAATCAGCGATATTCGGTTCGGTTATTATCCATACAAATGCGAAAAGAAGATCGAAAACTTGCTTTTTTCTGGGATCAACATGTGCGCAGCCACATTGGTTTACATCGTTTCTGATATGAATGAGAACCGCACTCTGATTAGCTCCAAATTGATACTTGGAACCAGTGAAATACGACGGCCTGAGCCCGACTTTGAAATAGCGACTTATGTCAATCGTTTGTGTGGATTTCCGTAATCACAAAGCCTTGACGTTGTAAAGATGATAGTAATAACAAATCACAGAATTTCAGTTCTTGAGAAGGTATGTTTATATGATTTTGCTATACCGTTCTATTTTAAATGGAAATCAATATCAGGGTATAATTATTAGTTTAAAAAACGCGTTCCAAAATCAAAACAGAAAATCTTTTTGTCTGTTTTGAACGTTTTACCTCATAAAAGCACAAATATAAGCAAATCAAGACAGTTTAACCTTTATTTTCCGCATAACACAGAGAGGACACACGTAACAAGAAATCAAGAAACTCTTTTCAGAGTGGAAATTTACCCCCCAAAACTAACCAAGCTTCTCTCTATATATATATGGATTTAAAAACTTTTAAGGTGGAGATTAGGAGAATATGCAATTAAAAGACAAATGCAATAACAGTTATTGGTGAAAATGAAGCTGTGTGGCCTATCCAAAAAATTATACAGAATATATTTAAATACTAGATACAATAAAATTGTTATTTTCAAGAAAAAAATCTAATCATTTTTCTACAGAGTTAATTTACCCACAAATACAATGTAGTTTATGAAAGCGTTTAATCTTAGTAAAGTTCAACAATGTAATATCTGTTACTCTGTTCGGGTAAATTTACCCCCAAAATGAAACATCGTCTTTACAAACTTGCGACCTTAAAATCTATAGAGGTATACATAGCGGTTGCAATTCTTTGGGGTAAATTTCCTCCAGCACAAGACGACATCTATACAAAGTCGAAGCGATAGAAATATACAGAAAATGACTGTGTTGCAATTCTTTGGGGGTAAATTTCCTCCAACACAAAATGACATCTTTACAAAGTCGAAGCCATAAAAAAATGACTGTGTTGCAATTCTTTGAGGGTAAATTTCCTCCAACACAAGACGACATTTTTACAAATTTTAAGACTAAATAATAAACAAAAAATGACTGTGTTAAAATTTTTTGAGGGTAAATTTCCTCCAACACAAGACGACATTTTTACAAATTTTAAGACTTAATAATAAACAAAAAATTACTGTGTTGCAATTCTTTGGGGGTAAATTTCCTCCAACACAAGACGGCATCTTTACAAATTTTAAGACTAAATAATAAACCTCCAACACAAGACGGCATCTTTACAAATTTTAAGACTAAATAATAAACAAAAAATGATTGTGCTGCAATTCTTTGGGGGTAAATTTCCTCCGACACAAAATGACATCGTTACAAAGTGGAAGCTATAAAAAAAAAAATGACTGTGTTGCAATTCTTTGAGGGTAAATTTCCTCCA
>WFKH01011926.1:71790674-71802687 GCA_016163765.1 Magallana hongkongensis
ACCCTCCCAAACAGGCACTATTTATTTTATTATACTGAATGTCTTAATTTTATAGCAAATTTTACTGCTTTTATATAGAAAATACGTGAGTTCTACGACGAACCGTATGCACATAATTTACGCGCATGTAACAATTCGTTCTATCGGCCCGTTGCCAAGTGTGTTGCTATCGCTGAGGGTATGAGAACGGATTGTCAACTGCGTCTAAACCAATTATATTTCAGTATTAACATGAAAGTATAATAAATATATGTATATATATATATATATATTCTTGTTTCTAATGTAATTATCATGCATCAAATAGTGTAAAGTACATGATGACCCCCAGGTGTTGTCTTTAACCCCACCCCCTCCCCACCCCTGAAATAGGAAATGATGATATATTTTGATAACTTTTGAAATCCCCATCCCTAAACCATATTTATTCTTGCTCTGTGTGTCATGAATTGCGCATCAAACGGTATATAGGTTATACCCCCTTGCAGATACCCTGACTTTCTAGAACTGGAAATAGTAAAGTATTTTATCTTATTCATTTATCATATTCATATGTAGTGTTTGACCCATGTGGGCAATTCCTAGCCTAATGATGAACCTGCTTTGTTTAGGAGACTTAATAATTGCCCCGAATTGAATACATATTACATTTTGTTTATCTTAAAAACTAAAAAGCAATTTCCAAAATCTTTATGTGCATCTAGAGAAAAATACCAATCAAGAAATGATTTATAATTAGCTACTGTACACATGTAAGAATGTAAAAAGATTCTGAATCTTTAGAACCTGAGGTTTGATTGGGAGGGGGTGGATGTGGAGGATAAACATTAAATTTTCATCATTTATTGTTATCAATTTTAACTTTAATATTAGTTATTGATCCCCAGGTAGAAAATAAGTCTTTTGTTTATATCAATAGATCATTTGACAATTATGCAAGGTGTAATGTGATTTAAAAAAAAAAACATTTTCTAACAGTTTATAAAAAAACTTAAGTCCCCAAATTATATTTTGTTAAATTTTGAATTTAATAGATCATTCGACAATTAAATTAAATAAATGCAAGGTTTGTTTTTTAATTTAAGAAAAAGTCATTTTATTTACTGTGTAAGGAGGGATACATGCGCATATCCAGAGAGTTTTTCCGGGGGGAGGGGGGGTGACAGTTATTCGAGTTTGCCGGGGGGGGGGGGGGGGGGTTGGGTTTCAAGGCATATTTTTGATAATTTTAGAAATAAGATTTTTGGAGGGGGATCTGGACTTATTGCACATCTAAAGGACAGCCCCTATCATATCCCAAGATGTGACATGTCTATTCATCAAATCAATAGAGGAGTTCTGGGATCTAGGGGTGTTTTTTTTTAGTGATAAACGTCAAATTTCTGCTATTATTTGACTCCCTGGATGAAATCTAAATTTTTAAAACTTTATTGCACATCTATAAAACAACCCCTATAATAACACAATATATGATGTGTCTATTCATTAAATCATAACAGGAGTTCTGGAATATAGTTTTTTTTTTTGGGGGGGGGGGGGGGTTTAGTGATAAACGTCAATTTTTTGCTATTATTTGACACTCTGGATGAAATTTAATTTTTTTTAAACCTTATTGCACATCTATAGGACAGCCCCAATCATGTCCCAAGAAATGACGTAGCTACTTTAAAAGTTGTAAGAGGAGTTCTTGGAACCATACTTTTTTCGCAAAAAAGTCAGTTTTTGTTGCCCACCGATCCCTGTGATGAAAAAAAAATTCTGAAACCTGATCACACTTCAAAATGACACCCCAATCATATTCTAGAAGATCATTTGGCTACTGCAATAAAAGTTAACGTTTGCGCATCTATAGGACACCCCAAAACATATTCCAAGAGATGATTTGTCCATTGTTGAAAATGTAGGAGGAGTTCGAGGAAGAAGGTTTTTTGTGAAAAAAAACGTTATTGTTTACCAATTATTTGACCCCCATTACTACCAGAGAATTTTTGAAACCTTTTTACAAAACAACATGACACCCCCAATCAAATTCCAAGAGTTCAGATTGCTAGTTTGTATAATGTAAGAGCAGTTTGAGAAAGTAAAACTTGACAGACAGACGGACGGAACAGGGTAACAAAAATATACCCGAACTTTCTTTAGAAAGTGCGGGTATAATAATACAAATAAAAATCACAAACACACATAGATTAATGTACTTGTATATGAAAATGACCATAAACTTCACAGTTTTTAGGATATAGTATCAAGTTTGTTTTATAACAGTTCTTAGCCAATGAATATATGTATGATTTCTATTTTGATAATGATAAAGATGCATCTTTAAACAAGTATCTAAATACATTCAAGTGACGCTTTTGTTTCTACGAGCCCGGTAGATGTACTTTCTTAAACTTTAATGGAAAAGTAATATGGCAACATTTGTTGGTTATTGTGTTTAAGTTTATTTAAAATGGCAAACTATCACAGTATTGGATTTTGAGATACCGTTAACCAAAAGCTGCATATTGAGAATGTGTTTTATAGATGTTATTTAAGGATACTGTTATTTGTAACATTACCATACTCCATGGCATATATATTAAATTGCATTTAATTATCACGTTAAAAACTGCTACATTTAATATCCTTGTTATCATTACAATGTAATTTTGTTTGGTTTTTCAAACATTCATAGATTTAAATAAATACTTCAACAGATAGAAAGTACGCTCTTCTTTGACTGTCCATTATTAATATTAAACTTTTACGTATTTTACTTTTTTCTAAATTCATTTCAGGCAAACTTAATACTTACTAAATGCCAAAGCCCTTTGAGTTAATTGTAAACAGACGTATAATAACCAAATCATGTTTTAACCATCACAAAACACTGCAAAAGCGACAATATGTATTCATTCCTTAACTACTATTCGGCAAATACTTCCGGGTTTTCATGAAAGGCGTATAACAATTTCTTAAGAACACGCGTCGTCCTAAATAATATTTTTGAGAGGTTTCTACTTGCATAAGATAAGTACTGCGTTATTAAACATAAAATACACAGTACACATACTTACACTAAATTGTATCTGAACAGACAACTTTTGCATTATCTGGCTTTACTATGATACTATAATACTGAAATAAAACCCGTTCGATCTGTACTTACACTCAGGTATATCTGATCTGTAATGATAAATACTCTGGATGAACTATGGCTAGTGAATGAAACCCAGTTTATCTCTAAATAATATCAGGGGACAAAGGACGTCTATTGTGACAGTAATTATGAGGAATTTATTTCCCATAATGGGTTTGAGACGGATATGCTGAAACATTGTCTACAAATGTGTTGCTTTTTCTCCAGGCAAATCATACTAAACGTGATAACTATATAACAGCAATAAGTGCAACTAAACAGAGAAGTAAATCCAAAATGATTCGTATGTTTTTGATGTATTGATTTTATTTGTAAGCAATATTTTATTTTTAAAATTAGCATGCACCTATATTAGTAAAATAAATTTAGTACGAACACGAATGTATCGAAATTTCTGATATACCGAAGATATGTAGAATCCCCCGCAAAGTCCTTAAAAAATCTTTCAAACGTTTACGGTAATCACGAACTCTGTTATAACAGAATTACGAATATAGAGATCTGGTTGTAGGTCCCGTAGAAGTAAAAATAACATTTTTACGAAAAAAAATTTTTGTTTACTTTTAAAACTTAGCAATACCAACTGACATATGATTGCGCCCATGAGAAAAGGACCCTTATGGCACACTTCTCACAGTTTAATTGTTTGTGGATTTATGTAGACACAGGTTATGTTAAGTTCAGTTTCTTAATGATTCAACAACTCTTAATACCTTAATACCTCTATTTGCCATCTAAAGTCACTGAACTTTTTGCCTATGACGTTGTTCACTATGTTATAATTTCATCAATTATACGTTAACCATGATACATTGATTATCATTGATTTTGAAAATTACATTATTGGGAAATATTATTTTTAATTAAAGATAAAGATTAATAAATTGATATCCATAACAAATTTTTTTTAAGTTTATGTAATTCATGCACATTATAAACATAACGTTAACTGACGTGAAAACTGCGAGGTCTTAATGATCATTTTATATTTTGTGAATACATAAAGTACTGCTTATATTAAACTATAATTCAAAGTTTACATCTATATTTAATTATTTTAAATAATCTAATACAATGTAAAGATCTATGACATTTGAAAATGATTGATGTGATATATAAGTGTTGCCTACTATGATTTTTTTAATGATTACTTTTTTAGACTTGAAATTGATATGCCCTGAAAACAATTTTAATGATAAATATGCATTACGTCATGTAACCATTTACAGTCATGTTTTGATATAAATTAAGACGATTATCTGCCGTGTACACTGTGAATGCTATTATAGCACATACATTTGCAAAGAAGACTTCAGATAATTAAATAACAATACAATGTACTTAACATGTAAATGCATCATTTGGTTAAGTCATTCAGTACAGTCTATCGATTGTCTACTCCTCTGCTGGCGTTTGACACAACTCTTCCTGGTGTACAGGTCTAACGTATGAACGGACAGTCAGGTACAGATGTTCCTGCCGTTCATGTGTAAGGACAGGGGAATAGTCTCTTCTTGGCGTTTTAGGCATCAAAAGGAGTTGATTCGCTCTTCTTAATTGACATCGCTTTCTCCTCCTTGTCAATACGTTCCTTCAAATACACTGTCCAGTGATCATCTGCCGTAAACCCAAAGTGATGAAACCACCTGATTCCTTTGATACACGAAAAAAGACGGACAGAAAATCTTCTCAGGTTCTTCAAGTCCAAACACCACTTTGAAAGGTGATAGTGATAGATTCAATCGTAGCTGCCGATTTTCAAGTTGTCAAACTGGATTTCCATGGAATACTCTATTTCTGCATGCCGACCCGCCATCACTTGCTAGCATAAATGTGCTAGCAGGTGATGGTTCTTATTTTGGCCTGTTTTGGTTTTATAAATAATGCCATTGTTTAAGAATCAATTGCATGTTAAACACTGTTATGCATGACTTGTCATTGCAATATAATGATAACTTTCAAAAAAAAAAAAATATTGGCATGCAAAAAACAGCATTGCTTTCCGAATCCATTCTCCATTACGGCATAAACCAGTATGCTAATGACAGCAATTTTGTTAATGTCCAGTCTTGTCCTTAAAAAAAACCAAACACTCATTGTTTACACAAAGAATAAAACGAGCCAATTCTTTTCATGAATGCGCGATCATGGTTTTGATGAAAATAACGAGGTAATCAAAAAGGCGGATTAACAAACAAAAATCACGAAGGAAAATGTAGGGCAAGTTGATCAATTTCGGGCGGATACATTGGATCGGACAACTTAGGTTCAAAATATACAAATAAGCATGCACTCGCGTTTTCAGGTTACATACAATTTTATACCACTGGCAAACTTGTAGTTAACCTCATATATTGATTTGTGATTAATGGATATATTGTGTTGACAACTCTAAGTCAATATGAGTAAATGGTGCATGCATTAAAAAGGGACGATACCTATACATCAGAAGTGTGAGAAATTTATTTTCTTCAAAACAGTCTTTTATCTGATATATTTAATTTGGGACGGTATTAAAACTTATAGTGACATTTAACCTAAAGAAGAAAATCTAGAAAAGAGATACCTTACACTATACACCCCCTCCCCAGTCTGTAATAAATGTCCTAATGCGTGTGCAGCTGATGGTTCACATTTAATACAATAAATATTGCAAAAAACGAAAATATTCCCAATTGTGTCAATAAACTGCATATTGCACTGTGGGAAGCCTAAAAAAGTTTGTATTTTTTCCAGTCAGCTGCAATAAAAAAATATAGGCAACATAATTCAACTGTTTACATGTATATATATGATCAATTTCAGTTATGATTTTTATCGTTGTCTACTCCTCTGAATATCCCGCCAGTTTCTACTTGATTTCATTTTTATACCATAGGTCAAGAATAACAAATAAGGAAAATTTCGGACACAGTATAATATACTCAAATATATGGTTCAACTCACAAAGCCCCTTAATGTCAAACATCTAGTATATCACATAGGTATCATTTGTTTAACATAGATTTGATTTTTACGGAAGCCCATTGATGCCAGGTGAAAAAAATATTTTATCTGGCGGCCGCCATATAATATCTGGCGGCGCTATATAATATCTGGCAGACGCCACATAATTACATGTATCTGGCGGCCGCCACATAATTATTTGACGGCCGCCATAAAATTTGTTTGCAAAAATGTGATTGTTGTATTTATATTTGATTGAGAAGATGGATGTTGACAGAGCTGCTGTTTAACAGTTTAACAACACGGATTTAATACAGTCAGTTAAATAGTTTCATTTATATGGCCACGAAAGCTAGTACACATTTATCTTAGTTTATCTTTATGAAGTTATAGCTGGATTCGCACTCGTGAAATTATCTGTGCAAGCTGTGGTGGTAAAAAAAACCCTGACTGTAATCTGCATTTTTTAAATTCCTATATCAAAATTAAAACATATAGAAGGCAGTGCGTTCCTTTTACTAATACATCTTTGCATGATAGTTCTCTTAAGTTAAGGGTTTTATAGTTAAGGAGCACAAATTAACCATCAGATCTATCTAAAATTTTAAGATATGATTTGTTTTGCTATTAAATATTATTTAGTAAAGAAAACTCCATATATTTTACTTTAAAATTTGGGTATTTCCTATATATATATTTTTTTGAAGCTCTTTTTCTAAAAGAGATCAATACAGTCTCTTAAAATGGCCATGATCATCAAACCTTCATAAGACTTTCTAAACGGGTGTTTATTTCAGTTTTAAAATTTTAGAAAAAACTGAAATGCAATGTTTTACAACAAATAATACAATGCACAAAGTAACATCTAAATCATTCTAGATTTGAATGAAGTCTAATGTACATTCCACTCCATCAGTGTTTCAAAACTTAAGCTCTGCAATTGAAATTTGGTGTCAAAATTCAGAAATTATTAATATAACTAATAGATTAGAGTGTATCTTCTTCCTAAAAACTCCCATTAAAACATGCGCGAGCATCAGAAAGCCAAGTTTTATCTGGCGGTCGCAAGACAATTATGTGGCGGCCGCCAGATAAAATATTTTTCCTACGTGGCACGAATGGTCTCCCGTAGATTTTACTATTTTCATCCCATTATTTATATATAACTGCCTGTGAATTCATATGACTATTTATCTTATAACCAGAATACATAGAGACTGTCAAGAATATGTTTTCGTTAACTAACGTAAATCAGCATAAACCTATTTAATATAAAAGAAATATATTCTTCTTTATCAGTTGTTATCAATTTATCTATGAAAAACAAAATCTTGAATAGGACACAATTTTACAAAGTAAAAACTTTAATACATAGTTTATTTATTAATTAATATTTAGCGTTTAACTTTATGCATCAAAATTTCGCAAAGTTTGATTCATAAAAAGGATTTTAAAGTTGATTGTCTCGTGCATGTTCACGTCATGCATTTTTAATTTGTTCTAAAAATAAGCGTTTATATTTAGATGAGGCCACACGGCCAAAACGATAATATGACTAACTTTATCCATGCTGTTAAATTGGGGATTATTTTTAAAGTATGTTACATTTAAAAAATTTTGAGGCTATGTTTAAACTTTATATCCGAACTTTATGTGACAAAAGTTCCAGAAATGTGAAAAATTTGTAACTATTTGTATTAGCGTCAGTCATTTTCTGCGATTAAAATGTTAATAGCAAACAAATTTCGATATAATTGTCCTACGAAAGTGAGCATTTGATCATAGCAAAAATTATCAGATATACGTCATTGTCATGATTATCCTCCAGCACAAAGAATGTAGGGTAATAACCTGATAAATAAAACCATCCAAGTCCATTTGAAAACCACTTTTTTTTCTTACAAATATCACTTTTGTTATATTTATTAAACATATTTAATCATTTACATTCATATTGCCACATTGATCAAAAGAGTTATGCAAGGCTTTTTATCATTTGAAACAAAAACAGTTTTTTAACTTTCAAAATAAACAAATAGACTTGTTAATAGTAAAGTAATAATTGGCTAACTAAAACACTGATATAAAGGTAAAATGATTTTGGTATATATGCCAGATGGTGATTCTCAACGAATGTTTCTGTTTGCCCCGGGGAGATGGGGGATGGGAGGTTGTTTTAGATAAAACATGAATAATAGCCACCTTGTTATTACTATTAAATTATTTTCTATCAGAGTCTTGCACCTTTTCAATATCAGGTCATGCACTCTTTTATGATCTTTTAAGTTTTTCGCTAAAATTATAGGTTTAATAGTCCTTTTTGAAAGATTTCAGGCAGGGAGGTGGTCGTCATTAAAAACTAAAAAGTTTTCTATTCCAGAATAAAACTTAATTAATTGCTATGATACTCCTTGACAAGTTTGTTTATGGGTTATGCTACTCAGGTGACCGTTAAGGCCTATTCGCCTCTTGTTAAGATTTAATACATTTTTACGATATAGCTATATTGGCCCTACCCTAGGGCCTAAACCCCTGTCCCAGGGGTCATGAATTTCAAAATTTAGGTAGAAGACTTCATGGACATCATATCCATGCATTTACTTTTTCACAAATATATACGGTAGTATAGAAGAAGATTTTCTAAGATTTAATACATTTTTACTATATGGCCATATTGGCCCCACCTTAGAGCCTGAACCCCTGACCCAGAGACCATAAAGAAAAAGTGACGTTATTGGCCGAAATATGCCGTGTTTCAAATATGCACAGCACAAAACATTTTAAAAAGCCTTGAATTTATCAAATCTAATGGTATATAACTTATATGTGTGCCTTAAACATATACATCATGGAATTTATGCTGAAAACTGCAAGACGTCGCAATTTTAAACGCGACGACATGCATATTTACGCGAGTAGTTTATCCGTGTTGTAAAAACATACCGGTATCTGTGCAATGTGTGCATGAGTTTCGGGCTTGTGAACCGCAGATCACAAGTTTAAATCTGCATGCGGCCTATTTCATTGAACTTTTGAAATTATAAGTTTTAAATACAAAATTGTATATATTTTTGCCTACATGTATATGACTTACATGTATATACTTTGATGCATTTTGCTACATTGTATCTTTTATAATCAAGTAATTTTCTCTTGATTTGAGAAACTATTCCAAGGTGTAGTGAGTTAGTTAAATACAAGTACCATACGGCTTCCATTGGTTATTCACTAAAGTACAGAAAGCAAAAAAAATTCTAAAGCTTTCATAACCTTTCTGATCACAATTTTTTAATTTTAAATGCATGAACAATGAACTCGAAAAAGGTAAGAAAAAAGGGGGAAGAGGGTCCTCGACTGTCAGCAAGTTTGATAAGCAACCTCAATTAAAAATATAATTGAATGAAAAAGAAATGGAAATGGGAATGATTGGACTGGACTTGAAAGATGTTAAAAACAAATTGAATTTGTTCATGTTTCACAATATTGTTTGCACACACATATACACACAGAGAGAGAGAGAGAGAGAGAGAGAGAGAGAGAGAGAGAGAGAGAGAGAGAGAGCGGGGGAGGGGGCAGGCAGAATAAAGGAGAGGGAGATACAGAGAGAAAATATTAAAAACGTTTATGTTAGAGATACTTTTTTTAAATGACTTAAAAAAAACAAATACTTTGATAAATCGTCTTTTCGTGTAATCAAAATTTGTCTACCCGTGTGATATAAATCCTAGGGGTGTGATAACCAAGAAGTATTCAGTCCCTTTACATTTTGATTTCCTTTTTAATATTCGGTGACATCAAAACAAATCTGTTCAAAAATAGTATACATCAGCGTTTTATCATGGAGACCAAATCACTTTGTAAATAAAAATGAATATTATACATACCCTGTTTTAAATGAGTGGACAATAAGAAAGAGAGAGAGAGAGAGAGAGAGAGTGTACGTGTGTGTTACACGTGAAGTTTTCTGTTTAAACAACGTAGTATATATACGAATCAACTTGATTCATGTTATACGATAAAAACACTGTAAAATACTTTATTGTGAATGTCAAACATATTTCTATTTTCTTCGGACTTAAAAAACATGATGGAAGGAACACGTTGTGCAGCTCACGGGCTGATTTGATTGACAGGTGTAGCACGTGGACTGACTGAACCTGCTTTGTTGGATTCTATCACAATGTGCGTTACTTTAAACGATAAAAGGGTTATTTATTCATGGAAACTGAATTAAAAACAATGTCTCCTATAAGTGAATTACAAATGAAATATCTCTCTCTCTCTCTCTCTCTCTCTCTCTCTCTCTCTCTCTCTCTCTCTCTCTCTCTCTCTCTCTCTTAGTTTCTTCAAACAAATCATGTCAAACAAAATGTGTAAAGTGTCCGATAAAGATGAAGTCAAAAATTTTAAGACAAAATCACGGAAGTTACTCTATCTAAATGTTAAAAATGTCTGATAAAGATGAAGTCAAAAACTTTAGACAAGATCATGGAAGGAACTTTATCTAAATGTTTAAAGTGTCTTATAAAGATTAAGTCAAAAACTTTAAGACAAGATCACGGAAGGAACTTTATATACCAGTCCACTGATTCTACGCACTATAAAAATGAATATACTACAATCACAGTGTCGGAACGGAAGTGTACAGTTTTGGGTAGCGCTGTTTGTCGAAGCGAGTAAACAAATAGAAGAGGTAGCTCTGATTTTAATCAAATGAAATGATAAATGGATGTAAAAAAGAAAAAAACTTCCTTAACAATGATAATATTTTATGGTAATAAACTGGCACAATTATAAAAAGTTGTATTCCCTTTGCAACATGAATTTCAATGAACTTTTTGACAATCAATATCCAAGGTCACATTCCAAAATTTAAATGATTATTATGTACGAAATACAATCATTACGACTGAATAGGGGACATGTAGAGGTAAATATATACCTCAAGAGAGTAATCTGACCTGGAGTTTGATATCATTGCAAATAAAAGTAGAAAAATTCCTCAGAATATCATGAGTTGTCATTATTTCATTCTGTACGCGTAGCGCAATTTTAAGTATATATTCAGAATTTTACTGTACTCGTAGTTCTATGATTAAGCATTTGCTTCGAATGGTAAGTTAACTCAGTAGAATGACCATTGTATGAATGAACTCATTCAAAAAAAAATTCAATGATGAAAAACAAATATTTTTGCTGCGATTATTTTTGTAATTAGTAGTTATTTAATCGACCTTGCACATCCTTTTACATAGCTGTCATATGCACATGAGTGCTAAACTTAAAAACAACTATATAGGTTTTGGATTAATGGATTAACGCAAGCGCGGGAAATAACACTTTACAAATTAATGGGCGTTGAGTTTTTTGTACACATTTATTTGTGTCCGATTTTTTTTCCTAATTGGTTTCTTGACCTTATTTTAAGAACGAATTACGGACGTAATTTCCGTCAACAGAAATATCTTAGCTCATTGTAATGTTCGAAGTTACGCATACAGATGTGCATCTGAAAATCAGACCTACCCGTACATACGTATAAGAGCTACGCGTACAGTAAACAATATCAGGGCATGGTAAAAAAAAAAAAACATTTAAAGAATGCATTGCTTCCTTCATATATGTAGTTTTTTTGTCTGAAAGATATCGTATTGGGGAAATATTTTCACTACAAGAAACAAACATTTTTTCTCAAAGAAATGAGAAACACTTCTCAAAATATTTTGATTCGATTTCTTATTGAATATTTGCACTGTTCTGATACAATAAAATATTTTCCGAAGAGAAATTTTAAGATTTCAATATTGAAATGACGAGTATTAACTTATTCTAGTTTCCTACCGTATAAAAATCGCGATACTGTCCCTTCAAAGATTAGTTAAGGTCTTCCGTTTCCAACGGAAGACCTTACTATTATTGTGCTTG
>WFKH01011926.1:71813773-71846310 GCA_016163765.1 Magallana hongkongensis
AGACGGACGGACGGACAGGCGGACTGACGGACGCAGAGGAAAGCTGAAACCGGTAGGGGACTAATAATAATAATAACTTATCAATTAATACATTCTGCTAATAAGCTTCTCACTCAGCGTCGATAGCGTTGTTGACGTCGATAACAATAGATAAAAACGTTATTGACGTCGGTAAAATATCATTTTCCGTATTCATTTTTTGAAAAAATTCATATTGTTCACATGTGACAACCAACACCATATTAATTGTATGAATAAATGATGAAATTATGAGCCTCCACGTGAACTATAAAAGTGGTTGTCGCATGTGAAAGTGTCTAATTTTAACGAAAACTACTCATAAAACATCATATCGTAACGCATTTGAACAAGCATTCCATGTTTAGCGCACATTAGTGACGTTATAATGAAAAATGACGTCATTTTAGTGCCTGTAGGATTTAGCTAATATCATACTTAATAGTATAAAGCACAACTTCAATAACGCGGACAAAGACGTTGAAAATTTCGTAAATTTTGCGGCCAAATAATGCCAATACCGTATCTTGTTCTTTCACAATTTTGGTAAAAGGCTTCATGGACATCATATCCATGCATTCAGTTTTTAACAAATATCTATGGGAGTAGAGAAAAAGATTTTTTAAGATTTAATATATTTTTACTATATGGCCATATTGGCCGCACCCTAGAGCCTGTACCCCCGACCCAGAATTTCACAATTTTGATAAAGGGCTTCAAGGACATCATAACCATGTATTTAGTTTTTAATAAATATCTATGGGAGTAGAGAAGAAGATTTTCTAAGATTAAATACATTTTTACTATATGGGCATATTCGCCCCAACCTAGAGCCTGAACCCCTGACCCAGGGGCCATGAATTTTAGAATTTTGTTGGAGGGCTTCATGGACATCATAACCATGCAATCAGTTTTTTTCTCACATGTGTCGGAGTAGAGAAGAAGATTTTTGAAAATTTGGCCGTTTTTTGAATATTTGGACCCACCTGTTGCACCCTGGGGTGGTAAAGCCACCAATTTCACAATTTACATTCCTCTTACCATAGAGATACTTCACACCAAAAATGAAAACAATTGGCCTTGTAGTTTTTAAGGACGACGGACCCAATTCAAGATTTCGCACCTCTGCGCAGAATCCGCGCATTTGCTTGAAATATGACTGTCGTAATTACGTAGACTGTCGTAATTACATAAATCAAAAAAAGAGAAAATAATAAAATTTTCATTCAAATAAATATAATTTGTGATGCCAAAATATTGAGAAAAATTAAGAAGAACAAGTCCGTTATATTTTCACGGTTTATAAATCATAAAACCCCCACAGGCAGTTTATAGTCTTAAAATCTGGTAGATATTGAATTTATACCTTAACCTATCAATATTTATACATATAACAGTTAATGTAACGTCAGGCAATAATTAATTACGTCCTTTTTTCAATTATATGTCTGAGGAAAAATTAACCATCCAGTGAACTTTGACACAACCCCTCAAAAAATTTAGGTCGATGACCTACATTTTTTCTGTTCATAGGTAAGCTAATTGACTTCTTAATATTCAAATTTTCAGAGTAAAAAATCTATTGCAGAATTTTTAAAATATCAGTTTTTATACCACACGCCAGAAAATTCCCATTACTTTCTATTATATCGGAGGATTTTCGTACCCAAACTTTGAAACGCCCCCAGTAAAATAAGGAAGTCGATTATCATGTATTTTTTTAATTGATTTTTCACTCACCATAAACTGATTAACATTGTATGAACATTTGAATAAAAAATCTATTTGTAGAAATGAATTGGTCCGCCGTCCTTAAGAAGAAGTTAAAAATGTAAATTGTTAACGCACGACGCACGATGACGGACGAAAACAGATAGCAATAGGTCACTTGAGTTTACTCAGGTGACCTAAAAATGTAATCGCTCGCCTCTTTTTCTTTATGTCGCCCCAAAATTATCAAATTTCAGTTTTTTAATTTTAAATTAGTAAATCGCTCCCTCTCAGCAATATTTTTTTGCCTAGAATCCGACGACCAAGAAATCAAATTGGTGTGGCCCAAATAAAATATGAATATCGCTGCACACAAAACTTTTTCTGAATGATGCATACAAAATAATTACACTGTTTTGCATCAGAGCTCTGAAAAATTGTAAATAAATGTAGGTCAATTCTACATTAATACTTCACGTGATCTCGATTTACTTATCATGTGAACGTTATCTGTCATGCATTATTATAGACTATGTGATCCTCAGTAATGTTAAGTTTTATACATAAAAGCAGATTTTTGTATGTTTACTTTACATAAATAACAATTTTCTGTATGGCAATAATGTTTCAATAGTAAAGAACAGTGGTCACACGTAAATAGAATGAGCTATGTTCACTTAATCAATACAAATTTTGTCTATATCCCAACTACATGTACATGTATATGACTAAGTCATACATATTAAATATCAATATAAACAAGACACTCAATTGGTGGAGCTTTATTCATTCTAAAATTGATTCGAGATCCAGGTGTTATGAATCAGAATATGAGAAATAAATTTTGCAGAAAACATTTGCAATTCATTTCTGTCATCAAGATAGACAAAGCAATCCACCTCAAACAAACACCAACATTAAAACATGTTTTATAATCTTAGAGGCAAAAATAGCATTATAAATATGCACCACATTTAACTAAAGGTATGCTTTTTTTTCGAATTTCCACAAATGTTCTGAATTTGTATGTAGCTTGTAATAAACGTTTTATTTTTAGTTTATGAAAATCAGTCCGTTTTAGATCAACATGTACTTGTGTTTTCTTTGACAGACCTTTAAAGACTACGACGAATTTATCTAGCTTGATTATGATCTCGAATGAATACAAAATAAAGAAAACACAATATACTTCTATTAAAAAACAAAATTTCACAACTCACATTTGTAAATTTCGTTAAACAGCTTTTATTTTGTTTTGTTTTTTTAATGTTTAACACTTTCAAAGTACAGCAATGTATGTTTTTTTTAATTCCATCCTTATTTAAGCATTATCAGATTTTATTTGAATTAAAAAGTCTGAAAAGCACAGGGAATATGTGGGTAAAGGTGACAGGGAATTCTCAAGAACAGAAACCACAAGAATCAAGATGATGAGATTTGATCTGAATTTTATGTTTTTCAAATTTTTGTTTTCGTCACTTCCGGTACCGATTTCCGACCGATTTTGTAAATGTTTGACTACCTATTTTGTGCACACAAACACTCCGAAACTATCAGAGATATAACTATGAATTTTTCAGGATAGGTAAACCATAGTTTGAAGTTCAATATACTAAACCCCCGCTCTGAAGGAGAGGGGGTATAGTGTGTCGTTCTGTGTCTGTCTGTCCGTAACAAATTTTTGCCGCATTTTTAATCGCAGATGCTTGAAAATTTAACACAGTCTTTAATTAGGTATGTCATTTGGTGTGATTAATTTTTGTACCAATTAAATGTCAACTTTCTGTTAAAAGACGATATTGATCAATTTTATCCTAATATTTCGAACAATTTTTTGTCAAAGATCAGCTACTATTAATCGCAAATGGTTGAAATTTTAACAAACTCTTAATTAAAGCATCTCATATATATTGGGTTTTATGTTTGAACAAATTTCATATCAACTATCTGTTAAATGGCGACTTTGATTATTTATTATTCACATCAAATCGGGTGTATCACTAGTGAGCATTTGCTCACAGATATCTTGTTTGTATTGGACTAAAATTTTGCTTCATCTTGAACTTTAGGGCACAGGAGACGTTCCTCAATTTTATATTATTTTCCTGGATATATTATTCCTTATTTATTAACATTTAAACCTGTTAATTCCCAAAAATTCAGGGTACATTACCAGGCTATTTTCGGAGCTAGAATATTTAGAGTTTTCCTTAAAATAGCATGCGAAATGCATTTGAATGCTTATAAATAAAGTCATTGTATAAATTTTGAATTGAACACTTTATATCGAAATAAGAGAAATGTCATATAACATGAGAATATAATTATGGAATTACTTAGTGGAAATCATCACATTGTGGAGATGAGAAAAAATAGAAAAAAAATGGAAGATAGGTAGCGTCTGACCTAAGTAACCATTTTAGGGGTTTCTTTTCAAGCTAGGATTTTTATCCGTTTGTCCCAATCAGCCATCATCTTGATTTATGTAAATTATTTCCCATGTGTTTTATCATCATACATCTTTCAGGTCCCGACTTTTTATATGCTCGTATTTTCGCCTGGAATTGACGTAGACAACCCTATATCAATATTTAACATGCGTATAAGCATATCATACTTTTGATTTAATCTTTTAATTTCACTTTTTTGCGATGGATAATGATGATTTGATATAGTCATAGTTTGAGAAAGTTAAAAAAAAAAACCAGGAAAATGAAGTCAAGAATTAGCCAAGAATATTAGAAATAGCTTAAAGCTCCTTCCAAAATATTTCATTAATCAAAGCATATAAAAACAGACAGTAGGAATATTTTTTAATCAAAATTAAAGACTTCAGTTCAAGATTAGTTAAGGCAAGATTTTAGGTTGGGGGGGGGGGGGGGGTTCATTGCCATATTTTATATTTTAGTTTTTTCGTCTGGGGCTAAGGTATAGACTCTAGTATAAAGCTTGATTAAATGCATAAATGAGATTCTCAGTCTATTGGTTATGGTACTGTTAGTCGTAAATGGCTGAAGCTTGTGGGTCACTTGTTTAAAAATGAAAAAAAATGAATTAATCAATCTAGTCCATAGTCATGAACGTATCATGTATTAAAGGTTGTATGCATATTTGAAGAAAATATAAAAATTTAAAACTGTCACTCTTTACAAATGAAGACAAACCCGTATTTTTTTTATTTAGTATCTTTTATGAATTATTAATCTTAATAAAGAAATAAATGAATAAAGGAATCAATAAAACCGACACAACTCTATGATAACGTTTTGCTTTATCATTTGAAAGTATTTACAACACATGTATATTTAAATTCAAGTTTGATACAAAAGACACATGGTAATGACGAGTATTGAAAAAAGGATTACTAAAAATTATCAATTTTCTTTTTATAATAGCACACGTTTGTCGATCAAAAGCAGCCAAAAAGTACCAATGATTTGGAAAGAAGTTACAATTTCATTGTTTTTAAGTTGTATGAATACTTGAAAATAAAGCTATATAAAGCTTCAGTCTTTACAAATAAAGAAAAACCCTTATTTGTTTTTCTTTATTCTAATTAAAGAATAGTTTTATGAATTAATAATTTTTTTTTTTAAAAAGCAGTGTTGAACAAAAGAGTCAATAGAGCCCGATGCAGATCGATGAAAAATCTAACGCTTTATCATGAAATGTAAATTATTTATAACAATTGTATATTTAAACTTGTGTTTGATACAACATACAAATGATGATAACGTTAACGATAGAGTAGTACTAAAATACTTATCTACCAATGTAGAGTGGACGAAATGTAAAAAAAAACAAAACAACAACAACAATGGGATTGCTGAAAAAAACAGGTTTTCTTCTAATTTTAATATCACATGTTTACCAATCAAAAGCAGGTGAAAGCCCCAGGTGAATATGGGAAAAAGTTACCAGTGGTACCCTTGGTGTTAGACAACTTTGGGATGCAGATGTGTCTTAAAGAATGTGAAGCATTTTCTTTGTGCTATTCCATCAACTTTCTCCGTAAACTTATGAAATGTGAATTAAACAGCGTTGGAAAGAATGAATCTTTTTCCTTGATCAGCGACCATGATTATGTTTATTCTGAAATATTACACCCGGTACGTGAGTTCTATTGTATTTTACTCATAGAGTGATAACAAGTTTGCTTTCTCTTTTATTTGTATTGGTATTTTTTATTTTTTTTTTAATTTTATTTATTTATTTTTTTTTTTTGGTTGCTTTTTCATTTGGTATTATAGGTGATCTTCATAGGCAAAGAAATACATGTAGTAACATTTATCCTGTTTTGCATTTATTTAAGAAATGAACAGCAATTTAAAAAGTTCACCGGGATATAAAGTTGGTTGGTCACGTGATCAAATCCTGTGAAGCCCGAAGGGCTTCTCAGTAGATTTGATCACGTACCAACCAACTTCATATCCCGGTGAACTTTTTAACATTGCTGTTTATTACTTATATTTACGTTTGAAAAAAAAGAGAAATCATTCAGAACTGTTAAAATAACCAAGATTTTATGTTTACAATAATCCAAGCGACAAGCGATAAGCGCGTGCTATGATCATTGTGACGTCACGAAAACGTTCATACAGAATTGAACGTTTTCGCTTTTCTATAGGTTCATATAAGGAAAAATATTTGCAATTGTAAATATACAAATATGTCGCCAATGCATTTTCTTTCAGATATGTGGAAGGATAATTTAAAATCTTCATAAAAGGAATAAAATTCCATTTAGTAAACTAAATTAAAATGTACTGAAATATATTTTTATTCAAATCAGCAGGAAATCACTCGATTATGAAAGATAGAATGGTGCATATGAAATGTTTAATCAAATAGGCCGAAATAAGAAAGCTGTGGGGAGAGTATGATTTTCAAAATTTAATTTACTATATAATATGAACACCTCGGGGTCTGCCTTTCAGAAGTTAAATACTCTAACTCCTGAGCTAACAAATCAATCGTACCAACAATTACGCAAAATATTTCAATCGCCGTTAAGTGACATTTTAGCATAGAATCTTTATTTTATATTTTTTTTAAAGATATAACGCGTTACTCCATTTGTATGCACACACCGCTGCAGTTATGATACTAATATGTCTTTCCAAAAAAAAAAAATGATTTAATGCTTATATTTACATTTTTTTCTTTAGTTACTTTTTGCCTTGTCTGCAAATGTGATTTATACCTTTAAAATACTTTTATCCTAAGGGTAAGTTCATATTAATGGAAGAGCCACTGTAACAGCCACAGGCGTGAACTTTGACTTTTCGCTTGTGACGTTGCATTTTACAGCGTTCAACGTTTGTGACGTCATAGTAAATTGACATTTTAACCTTTCAGTACCATGTGTGTTACAGTGTTATAAGTGCAGTGGCTTTCCACACCTTTCACATGCAAAATAATGTGAAATGTAAATATTGTGTTATGAAAAGTATAAGACTTGATTTAAAGATGATTAACCCAATTTCATTTGCGCAGATATTTCGCGCACCTAAAAGGAGTGATTGTTATGAACATAGAATTCTCAATATTATGTCACAATCACTAAAACTAAATGAAAAATCGCTTATGACGCAATACATAGCTGTTTAACGTCATCAACACTTTTATATAGTGCAAGTATGGCTGCCCTTGCTATAATTTAACATGCTAAAATACGCTTTTCAACATTATTTAACATGCACAAGATTTATTCAGGAGATGTCAAGTACTGTAGCGAGTTTAATATTAACTTAAGTTAATTATAACAATATACATAGGTTAGTTAACAGAGTTTGAGCCAATAAACGAATCATTTAAATTTCAACCCGCTTCAACAGTCGTGTTGAAAACAGAGTAAAACCGCTCCTGTGCTTAAGTTTTGAAGTATTTTATCATACACAATTGTCTAGCACACTCTGATAGTTATTTTGTTTCATAAATCAACCTCGAAGTAATGTACATCAACTTTTTCTTAGAGTTTGCGCAGTACTTCTCATGATAAATTTAAGGAAAAATACGACACACCGCACTTTGGCTTGTGCCCCGTAAAATCTAAGTTGATAACATGGTCCTTTTTAAAATGATATTGATTCAAAATCATCATATAAGTGTCATATTTCAAATGGGATAGAAAATCTATTGCAGAACTTTTCAAAATTATTTTTTCTCTCACAAGAACGCTTTTCCCCATTATGTTTAATTGAAAAAGAGAAGAAATACAAACTTTTTTTGAAATGGTCTTACTAAAAATCTAATTCAATTTTTATGTTATTTTTTGATTGATTTTAAAGGGGCTTGGTCAAGATTTTGGTTAAATTATATTTTTCTGTTTTTATTATTTACAATGCTTTAGGAATGCATTTCTAATGGTAAAATGAAATTTGAGAGTCAATCGTTGACTTATAAGCAAGATACAGGGATCACAATTATTTGTCATGTAAACAAGGCTCATGCCCTGTTTTTGTTTACATGGGTTCAATAAACCTGTAAAAAATGTTTTTCAAGTTGATTTTTATCCTCTTATTCATTTTAAGCATAAAGAAACAGTTCTTAACGTTTAACACATAGATTTTTAGGTCTAAAACTGGAATTTTCACTTTAACATTAAAAATGTAAACATTAGCTTTGTTTACATAGCAAAGAATTGTAAGCTCTGTAACTCGCTTATAACTCAACCAATGACACTTAAATTTTGGTTGCCTATTAAATATGCCTTACGGAAGCATTGTAAACATTAAAATCGAAAAAATAATTTTTGACCAAAATCGTGACCATGCCCCTTTAAGGTCGGTCGCGGGTTTAAAATTTTGAGCCCTCTGCGCAGGGTATTGCGCATTACTGTCATAAAACGCAAATGCAAAGTAAAATGCTCAAATGTACAGGTTATCATGTAACGTTTTTATTTAAAAAAAAACTTATCATAAAAATTATTTTTGGTGAAATGAATCGTTAGAATAATGTTCAGAAGTATTTTAGTCATTTCGCCGCTTCTTCAAAATCGACGTTATCCACGTCTTACGATGACGTCAGTTGAGACTTTGAGGTAACAATTGACAAAAATAAACGTCGTGCATTTTTTATTGCAACGTCAATAATTTTAATTGAAAATATAATTTGCAAAATAAAAAATTATGCGCGATCCTTTCATGTTCTGACTGAGTGGAAAGTATTTTTTTTTATCTATTACAAATAAAATAAAGAGCTAGAGCCACGAAGCATCAAAATGTGCCTTAAAATTTTCATAAAACTCAAGTTTGAAACAATACAAATTGTAATTACTTATAATGTAGGGCACAATATTCTGCTTCTATGCATGTGTAATTGTTTCACCTCGGCCCCACCGTTTAGCAAATGCGCATCATCAAACATGCCATGGTCGTTAAAAATGGCTGAAAATGTAGATTTTACTGCAGTATTTCCCAAATTTGAATGTGGCCACACTTGAGTACCTCTTTGAAACTTTTAAAACTGAGAGACATTGCATAAATGCATCTGCCTGCAAAATTTCTTGGAGGTACTCAAGTGTGGCCAATATGTATTTTATAATTTTTGAAAATTTTAGTAACAGAAAAGAAAACAGACCATTCTGTTTTAAGGTAATTATTTGCTTAATTTTAATTGAAATAGCAGAAATTGATTAATAATGATAAAGAATTATTTGTAAATATTTACAAAATCATCATTTTATTCAATATTTGTGGTAGAAATGTATATAAACTGAACATTAGTGTGTTCTATCTAGTAATTTTATACTGTGTATTCATTCTTATATCGTGCATCATCAATGACGTCATAGCTTGACGTTTGCGACGTCAGTTGAATCTGTACAAGGAATCTTGAGTTCTTTCAGTATTTTGCTAATAGAAATTACCATTTAAGTATGCAATTTTTAAAAACATTATTTCTATGTACCACGGTATTATTCAATTGCAGTAGAATATGATGTACATGTACATGAACATGCTAACAAATAGAAAAAATTAATGGCGGTTAACATTGTAACGTTACGTACATTGATGGCGACAAATAAGTAAATATTCCTATACCTTTGTGTAAAATAAGCGATAACATGTAGCTATAGTTGTGGGTTTTTTTTCGTCAAACAGTTAAATGCATAAAAAAACAAAAGGAAAGATGCAAGCGATTTTTAAAAACTTGTTACACAAGTGTTTCTGAATATCACGGGAAAAGACAGTCGATATCACGTGTAAACATGTGTACATGTATGATAAACTTAACTTATGCCGTCAAACAACTTGATAATTTAATTTCCAAGTACAGCTGTAATTAAATATTTTATAATTAAGCCATCGTCCCTTGCATAAAAAATCTTGCCAATGCATTCGTCATTACGTTATCAGCCACCTGTTGATTCGTCGCGTGATCAATGTATTTCCGGTGAACTGTTACATGCATATTGTAAGATCGATCGTGTACGTTTCGATGAAGACGACTTTTGATATTCACAATTTATAATAAATTATCAGCATGTGCACTATATAGATAGCTTATCCTAATTGTGATGTCTTTGTTGATAATACATCGGGTCTTTTGCCTTATAAAATTCTCGATTGAAATTTTCGTCGATTATTTTATGCGTACTAAATCTAATTAAAGTTTGTCTTGTATGGTATGTAAAAAGGATTCAGATTGCGGGGCCTTTTCTTTAAAAAAAAAACAAAAAAACAACGACGAGTGCAGCGAGATTTTGTTTTGTTTCTATTCCCCCCCCCCCCCCCCCAATCTAAAAATGAAATCGATTTACGGCCGAGTTCATTAAAAATTTATGTATTTTAACACGAATTCTACATGCTTGCTATGAATACGGCTTTTCAAGACAATTTTACGACATTATTCATGTGCTACTGCTTGGCTTTGAAAAATTAAATATTTTATAAAAATGTTCATTGTAACCTATCTCACAATAATGACCTCTCTCTCTCTCTCTCTCTCTCTCTCTCTCTCTCTCTCTCTCTCTCGATGTTATGTTGTTACGGCATGTATAAGGCATAATTAATTCATAAGGAATAATTAATTCATAAAAATATTTTTTTTAATTAATGCACATTACAACACTGATGTTATGTCATTTCTTTGTTCCAACAGTCAAAAATTTTACTTTTGACAGTCCGATATTAGTGAGCTTCTTAATCTCAGACCGTTATCAGTGGTTACAATACTGGTATCCTTAAAAATCGGACTGTCTCAGGTAAATCGACAATGAAATTCAATGTCAGTGTTTTAAGTACGATATATGCCCCAAACACTTCTGTATGATAAAAATATCAGACAGTTCTCGGTCCTAACGGGCCTCGAAACTGTTTTATAATAGTTCATACAGAACTGTTTTCGGCATATATCCATTACATTTACACAGTGGCTGAAATGTTCTATTTTCCCACTAAAACGGCGAGTAAACGGTGAGCACACGGTGAGTGCACTCTGAGCGATCGGTGAGCGCACGCTGAGCAAACGCAGGGCAAAGTGAACGGTGAACGATACGTGAGCTCTATGTGAACGCAAGATGAACGATTTATTCGGAGTGCCCCGGGAGTTATTGTTACATTATGTTTCGTTGGTAATCAGGTATTAATAACAATAAACTACATGTATGTATTGTTATCAGTCTAAGTATAATATTATGTGACTGAACAATAAGTGAACACTGAATGATAGGTGAGCGCAAGGCGAACGCTTTGTTAACGCACGGTGAGCGCTTTGTGAACGATGGGCGTGAACGGAGCGGAGAGCGCAAGTGAACGCACAGTGAGCGCATGGTGAACGCACAAAAAAATGGGAAAAATAGAACGTTTCAGGGACTGAACCCCGGCTATAAAATGCAAGGTTTGAGTGAAAATTTCGAAACCTTGAAACAAGTAATTTAATTAATCCTCAGTTACACACTGCGCATCATCAGCATTACTCAAATTCATGCAGTTTCAAATGCAGAAAAAGAACTTTGAAGACACCGACATATTTAAATGTACCGCCGTTATATTGACCTTTAGCACTGGTCCCTGTATTTTTTAAAAACTTTATTGTAAATAAGCTATTCATGGTATTTTCATCAATAAATTTATTTTCATAAATTAATTATAATGTCTACAGGTTTGTTGTTTTTGTTTATTTTATTAAATTCAAGTCATGCGTAGTTTTATCATTTCATGACGTTACTTAACAAAAATGACGTCTGGTTTACATTTTTTCATCAAAACAGTGCCATATTGTAAACTCTGTTTTTAAAAAAGTATTATAGATATCGAAAAAAGAAAAACAGTCATGAAAAGCGTAGATTCTACACTACATTTCACCAAAATATGGTGAATTTTTATAATAGGGCACATTTTGATGCTTCGTGGCTCTAGCTCTTTGACTCGTAAACATCCTTTGTACAATTCTATATGTAAAATGGCTGGCACGACACGCTTATAGGACCAAACTATGAAATCGGATAGCATAAAAACTATCCGGTCAATTTTGTTTTAATTTGGCAAAAAGTTTACTTATATGTTATCCTTCCATCGCTGAAAATTAAAAGAAAATCGTATGTTTGTAATTTTTTACATATGAAATTGAATATGAAAATCCACTTTTTCCTATATAATCCTATATAAAATGTCGGGGATGATTCGGACATACGACCAAAATTTGAGCGCGGTAAACAGATAAACTATCCGGTCAACTTACTTTATATTTTGCACATAGTTTACTCATAAGTTGACCTTTCACTGTAAAAAAAATTAAAGGAAATCGTATGTTCGAAACATTCTCCCCCGAGACTCCTTAATATATCTTTAGTAACTCTACCTCAATTTTTATTTTAATTTTAATGATAATCACAATTGTAGAATTGAATTGGGACCGCCGTCCTTAAGCTACTATAAGTGTAATGTATATGCCATTGTTTGATCCAAACGCGTCAAATTCTGAAGAAAGAAAACCGTGTGTTATAAATATTTTATATTTTGTTTATTAAAAAAGTGATTACGCTCAAAAACTATTAAATCATTTATATTGATTCTACTGTAACTTTCCTTTTTATGGTTTTCTAATTTTTTATCATATTATTTTTTTTTTCAACTTAGAATAACAGAACATGTGGAACTGGTGTGACCTGCAATCTACAGTCCAAGTGTATTCGCACAAAATTCGATCAGTTTGTGTGTATGCCTATATGTGAGTTTCGTATTTCGGGATGTCAATCTTAAATATTCTTTTTATAACTAAAACTTTGTGAATTGTTGTTGTCCGAAAGGTTTAGAAATAGTTTTCAAATTTTGGTTAAACTGTAAAGTAGTCCAACACAATAATATTATATTTGATGTATCTAATCTTTGCCTTTTAAAAATATTATTTCACATTTAAAAGACCAAAATAAGCTCTTAATTATTCCTGATTGTCTTTTTTGTATTTTATCAGAAGACAAGAAAAAATTCTCTTTTTTGGTGAAAATAAGTTATTATAGAACTATAAATTAGCTATAAAAGAATGCATGATATAATATTATCTAGGAACAATATGAAGACAAGAGGTCCACAGACCTTGACGGTCACATGATTACCATAGACACTAGAGGGAGCTGTTGTTTGCATTTTAAGCTTCATTTTGTAGTCTAAACCAGTTTGAGACTTCTCTAACTATTAACTCTAGGTTTTTTATGTTTGCAAACATCAATTCCCAAAAGGGGGAGGCAATTCCAGGAGATATAACGCAGTCACTCAGATCAAGTGATCGACAAAAAATATATTGGATGGTCATATTCATTCCCTTTCCCCCCGAAGAAGCCTGAATCCCTACCTAATGGGTAACGAATTTCAAAGTTTTGTTAGAGGTATTCATGAACATCATAAGCAAGGATTCATTTTATCTCCCACAACACAGATTTTACAGATGCAAATATTATAACATGTTATAAATTTTCAATTGTTGGCCCTGTTCAAGGGTTTGAGCACCTAACACCTTACCCAGGGATCATCACAATTTAAGTAAAGGGCATCATGAATTCATTCAGTTTTCTCTTTTTGGAATAGAAAAGATATTTTTTCATGATTGAATACATATCACTATATGGCCATATCGACCCGCTTAGACAATATGCTTATGGATAGATCACAGAATATATTTATAATTTGGCGATTGTAAAGTCTCTCAAATGGAGCAATGCTATCATTCACAGTTGATATTACTAGCATGGGTCAAACTCCGCATAAAAAAAATCAATAATTATTTCTAGTTCTGGAAAGTCGTGATTGCTCGGCAGCGGTCATATCCTACATGTATATACCATGTAATGCCCAATGACACAAAAAACAAAAATTAAAATGTGTAATTTTTTTTTCATTTTTCATATTGTTTTATTGATGTGCTTATTTTAAAACATTATTTGATATATGCTTCGTGATAAATACTAGCGATGAACGCCATCAACGCAATAGAGCGAAAAAGATCACACTAAATGCGCTATTAGACAGAGGGATGAACTCTAAATGTATTTTTTAAAGTATTTTTCCTTTGTATACTTTTGGAAACACTATTGATACAAGAAAACAAAGTGAAATACCGTAACACATGTAACAGAGTATTCGGAGCTTTTACACTTTTTAGTCTACCTGAGCTTAAGTCAGCTTCTCTAATCAAAATTTATCCGTTGTCTTTTGTTGGCATCGTCATCGTTATTGTAAACTTTTTAAATTTTCATTTTCTTCCCCAAAATCACAGGGTAAATTTTAATTTCGTGCAACGCATTTTTGGGGTGAAAATTCAAATTTGTTCTAATGAAGGGTCACGCCCTCATTAAAGGGGAGATAATTTTGAAATACTGAAAATTTCTAGGTACGCAGCAATGTTAAGGCGTCCCAATGCTAAAGTACGGCTGGAAAACGATATAATTTGAATCATCGCAAAAATACTTTGCCCGGGAGTATTTCTTAAAATTTAATTTACATTTTTTGACAACGATGTTAAACATTATATTTGATGCATTTTTGTGACGTCATATGTACTTTGTAATCACGTGACGGGCGAATCCTAATATTGCAAATGATCTATTTAAATCGCATCGGCGCAGGTGTTTAATGACATTAAATCATAAATATTTTTAAGAAAAATCCTTTGTTATGTCATATACTTTGAAGTTCTTGCTTGGGCTTGAAATAGATATTTCGTTTATGGAAGATATTGTTGAAACATTCTACAAAATCATCAAAATAATGCACATTTTAACTAATCAAAAGCGATTTACAAAAGAATTGGGGTAAATCCGTAGGTTTCCCAAGCACGATTCACATTGGTACTTATATTCTCTACCAATTTTACGTAAAATATTCTAAAATTGTGTTGATCTTTCACCTGCGCCAAGCTGGTTTTTACATGCATTAAAATTTTTTCATTCAGTTGTTTAAACGTAGCAGGGAGAGTCTCCAAACCACTAGTTTATAAATAGTCTTTTACTTAAAACGAAGCTTTAAAACTGCCGATTATTTGATACTGGTTTTTAATATGAATGAATTCTGTACGTCTAGCATTAACGGCAGCATCTATGTAAAGGAAACATGCTGTTTTATACTGGTTTGATATAATTCACTTTTAACGTTAAGATACATTCCCTGAGAACTATCGACAGGAATGCAGATCGTGACGTCAAAGTTAATTATGACGTCATATCACATGAAGTTATCGTATCAAGTTTGTTCAAATCATCATCCCCAGGTGTGGAGTAGTAAAATTTTTGATTTTTCCAACATTCTTTTTGCCACAGTGGAATCTGTTGGGGAATTTTTAGATAGCGGTGGTCTAAAAGCGTTGATAAGGGAAGCGACAATTCTAACGTAGTCCCCAGTGAAGGGAACTTGGGTATTGGTCACTACGTTTGCCAAAATCTTCCATGTTTTCAGTCTACCATTAGCAGACTCAACCGCCCACCTGATTTTTGTAACTAAACGTGACAAGTTGGCTTCTTTTGTTGAATGTTGTTTACTTCCCTTGTGTAAGAAAAAAGGACTTTCTGATTTTAACCCAAGAGTTTCGATCATATCTAAGGAGTCCCTAAACCCACGATCTAAAACTAAAATATCTTTTTCTTCGGCCCATTACAACAACCCTTCACCTTCACGCAAATGCTGGTTTAAAATTGCGGCGTCGTTGTTTTTCCGTCAGCTAGGTAGGGACCTAGAATGTCCAATATATAGCCATCTAAAGTCACAATCATCATAGGCTTTACTAAGGAACGACCTTTATAGATACTGTATGACTTTCTTTGGAACGCGTGCTTAGAACTTTTCTGAATATAAATATATGTACCATCAATTAACAAGATGGCAGTATTGTTACTTCCGCATGCTAATAATTCACGTGCAAATGTAGTCGTGTGTTTTGAAATTACATCATCTCTAGAAATGTGGTCAAAACCAATGTATTTTGGCACGAAGTATTGCATTAATGCTTCCCTTGCGCGTTTCACTATTCGGCATACATATTTAGAGCAACTAATATTAAATAAAGTTTTCAAAATACTGCTCGAAAGACCTGTTCTCAATTTGGTTAACAAAATCCCTATTGCAGTTCTTTTGGAATGTTTTCATTTTCTTGTGTTTTTCTCAACCAAAGTGCAAATAGTATTAATTTGATCTTTTGAAATGCCGGTAAGATTAATGTAATCTTCATCGTTTAGAAAATCGGGGTTATCAAAGTCAATTCTTATACACTCTTTCTGAAGCAGTAATTCTCTACATTTTGACAACTGTTGCAAAAGATCATTGTTTGACATTGGAAACGACCTATGTGTTAGTCTGAAAGAGTACTTTTGGAATTCTGATTTTTTTACGGAATTACCTGACAAATGAGAAGGACAGGAACGTGCATTTTCGTAAAATAAGATATTGTGTTTTAAAAAGAAATCGGAGCGGCATTCTTGAGATATTCTGCATCGTTGTTTCCTTTTCATCCCACATATGGCACAATACCGGTTTGATTTTGTTCCGAGGTAGAATGCTGTGGCTTTAACGTTGTCCCCAGAATTCTCTGATTTGGAATTTTTCTTTAGCTGACCTTTCTAATTCCGTATATAACACTTACCACACATACAGTCATTTTCGCCTACCCGTCGCCCAATCAGTTCTGAGAGATTCTCCCTTAAAGTTTCATTTTTTCCACCCTTCAAGGACCTACGCCGTTTAGGGGGCACCTGTTTTTTTTTACAAACAATGCAACAATAATGTTTTGGCATGTTCTTTTTTTTCCTCCGTAGAAAAGTCTGTAGAAAATCAATGTTTTTTCCCATTCCTTTACCGACTTACCTTTGTCAATTATGACAAACACAAAAAACCCTTAATATATAAAAGTTTAAATGGTAATTTTCTACCACATACACAACCTGTACCAACAATCACGAGACAATTATTTAAATGCGATACTAATCTACAATGCTGAATTATACACAAAAAATAGACCATACAAAGTCGATGTAAAGCGATTTAAAACGTGTCAGTGTTTTACAGTGAGCACATTTGACAAACGTCTACCTGGATAGAACCCACGTGACTATTTAAAATAATTTATTCAATGCATGGGTTCGACATAGGTCACACAGGTAATAGCTCTCGCTTGCTATAGGAAAAACAATAGAATTTCATACATTTTTCAATTTTTAAGTACCAGCCTAATGTAGTACAAACTTCTTATTCACAGAAGAGTTTTCTATATGTATAATGCGTATTCTGTCTTTTCCACAAGTTTGTACTCGGTTAGGCTGACAGTAAACAAAGGTTTTGAAATGATTGCCCGTCCTCGATTTACTATACAAAATCACAATGTCGGCTGACCCCTACTATGTTGTAAAGCTTCGTGCTTTTTTTATATACAGTAAATTCAGCGGTAAAACTTGTTGATTATTATGGATTAGATATCAATAGGTGATGTTAGGTAAAAACTTATGCTTAATTTGAATCTTTATTTTTTTCACTTTTTACCGGGGCCCATAAGTGCACTTGTCCTGTGCTTTTTAGAATGATCTTGTTCAATCAAATTGATGCAACTGTTTATTCTCATTAGTACAGAATGTTATGGGATTTTGTGAAGTTTAGATATGATCCCTTGAATCTGTAATAAAACATAACGCTTAGATTGTGTTTTATCCTAACATGAAGTACATAATCATTATAATAGGTATTCATCTACGGGAAAAATTACTTGTTTTGTGCATGTTATAATAATTTTTTTCTTTTCTTTAATAGAATACAACAGATTTATTTGAAATTTGTAACAATTTCAAATTTTACAGCTCATTGTATGAAAGTAACAGGATGGACATCATATTTTGGATGACATATATTAAATGACACTTTTTACTTCATACTATTATTTTCTTATCTGTATCTTGTTGATTTTTTGTAGTTCAATGTTGTGTAATTGAAATAAAGTTGAAAAAATAATGCTATTTTGCATTTATTTTTTTTGAAAAATGTCATTTTGAAAATATACATTTTTTGAAAATGACCCTACTACAAGTAAGTAAGCATTGTTACAACGAACTTTAAAAAAAGATTACGCATTGTGAAAAATTCAAAGATGATAAATAATTGTTTTATCTTAGTGTAGTTCGATGGAGCATTAAAGGAAGAACGATGAGATTTTTAACTATCCCGAAGAGTAATTTCACAATGAATAAGAAAAGTTCAACGGGTTTTTTTTTAAGATTTGAATTGTCAAAATTTTACATAAACTGCGCCGATAAGCCGTCAGGACCGGGTTGCTCAAAATATTGGTTAACTTTAACAACTGGTTAACTTAAAAGTAAGTATCCACTGATTTACTAACCAGTGGTCAAAGTTGTGTTGCTCAAAGTGAATTTAGCCAGTGGTTAACTAACCATTTGTTAATGTTGTTTAACCAGTGGTTAGTATCCCACATTGCACATACTTTGTCCGTCTGTCAATCATGGCTTCCTGAAAGAGAAGTGAGAACTTTTCACCCGATTAAATTTGATTTATAATTGAACAAGTTGAGAAACATATCGATATAATTCAGGGGAGGTGCCTGTCGGACCATCGGAAAGGTGACGGAAAAGTATTGCAAGGTCTGTTCTAGCTGCAGGTCTGTAGCTCCCGGTTTGCAAAAATTTGGATGGACGACCATTAAATTCTTCATGCAATTTGCTACTGATATAGTCTCTTAACTTGCCTCTGATAGTCTATTAAACACCATCACCAGTCCCGTAAAGTGAAGTGATGCAGTTTGTTTACTTGTAAAAATGGCGACTCTCGATATCGATGTAAAAACATACTTGATTTTCCGAGGTCGGTAGCGTGCTCCGGAGAAAGTCTGAGGCAAGTGAAATGACGATATAAGTAGTAAATTGCATGAAGAATTTAATGGTACTAATTGTTTACACAGATTTTGCGTATGAATAAGGTTAATCAGTCTAAAACTAGCGCACGTTTTTGTGCGCAATAAATACACTGTAGCTCTCAGGTCGTCCATCCGAATTTTTTCAGACCAAGAGCTACAGACCTGCAGCTAGGTCTGTTCAAAGGCAATGGGTGAGAGTGTGTACCAAAGGGTACACCGGTGGTGGACCCCGAAAGCTCCCCTCGATGCAGTATCACAGAAAATTTTGGACCTGCACGAGGATTCCTCTAATTTCACCGGGTTGTCGGCGGTGCTCAGGTTGGTGGGCTGACATTACAGGTAAACACTGTTCACAACTTAATGTATATATTTTTAAATTTACCCATTTCCATGCCGTTGTCTTTCATCGAGGAAATTCGAAATGTATAGTAGATTTTCATTCTTCAATCCGTGATAATATTTAGAGAAAGGTAATAATATTCAATGATATGATTTAATATTGCCACCCTGAATTTAATCCACTCCAAGATATTTTTCAATAATAAATTGGTTAACCGCTCAAACATCTACATTCTTCCAGTTTTCTTCGTGAAAACCTACTGTATTCGCCCCCAATATATTTAGCTCCGCATACCAAACATATAAAAATATGAAGGCATACACAGCAATGTCTATGAAGTTATTCAATTTGAATTTTAACAATAGAAACTTAACTTTTCCATGTTCAAGATGAGAGGAATTAGATATTTGTTTGCACGAGTGTGGTAGTGGTGGTGTGGTATAATCAAATAAGTAATTTTATTTTAAAAGGTATTGCTTTGTTATAATTGATATATAACTTATATCTTATATATGTCAATTGGCTTGCCCTTCTTTCTATAATATATGTAGTATAGAAAAAAGGAAAAGATAAAACACGATTATAGACTGTCTTTAGCAAATTGCTCAAAAAAATGCAATCAATAATTCATTTTATCTAATAACGTTAATTCAATTATAAATAATATTTTAAATTCACAGATTTCACAGACTTTTTCCTAGGATGTCAATTGTGCAAATGTGCATGAAAACACCACAATATCTCCAGGTAAGCACGCATTATATATCAAAACCTTATTACAGTGTAATAAACCTGTCAATTTCACATAGTGATTTTTATGTAAGCTCTGTGCAATTCCCAATGACATTTAAATTTGAAATAGAATAGAAACTGATCTTTATACCAAAAATGGATATAAAATCATAGTCTTTATATCCCCCATAACATTTTTTTTTGGAATAAAAATGTTTATGTCATAATGATAAAAAAAATTATGAATTAATTCATACATGATCTGTTTTTTACTTTATACTGTACTGTATATTTAATGTACTACTGTATAATTTCAATCCAATAAGATTTTAGAAATTATCAAAGAACAATTAACAGTGAGTGTTCATAGTATATGTTGCATAGTTTAATAGATGAATATAAGTTAATAGTGCATGATGATATGTACATTTTCACTTAACAAATAAATTTATACAAATGTGAATTTTTTATGTTTCAAGATGCAGGCAAGACAATCATTGAACTTCCCCAAAACAAGCAGGTAAATATTTTTGATACATATATATAATTAAGGTAACTCCAGTGTCTTTTTGATCCGGTTCTTTTTTTACCCGGCGTGCTAAATTTCCGGTTATAATATTTTGGCGCACAACATAGTAATGGTTTGGTCAGAAAGTGGGAAATTTGTTTAAATATCACATCTCCGTCGTTTAGAGGGGTTGGAGAAAGTAAGTAAAGCAGAGAAATGTAAACATGGTAAATGAGTGTGTAATATAATTGTACGTATTGTATGCATTCTCTTCCAACAATTACACTGCGTTTATGTAGCTTGACGACCCCATGTGTCCTCCGGGACAAGAAGAGGATAAGTAAATACTTGTGTAGCTTGAACATTGATTAAAACTATATAACACTGATTGGTGTTTAATCTACAGATAAACATGTTTAAGAACTGAGATAAGAAGTATTTGACAGAAAGGTGGGGGAGGGGGGCACTACTGCTCTCAGCTAAATGTGTTTTTTGGCAGTCTCGACTTTAATTTTATATGTATAATACAATTTATTTAAGTATATCAATTTTAGTGACTGTTAGATAGTGTCCTTTTGAAACATTTTAATTTTTTCCAAAGTTTGCAAAAACAACTTTACATTTTCAATATGGGGGTACACATGTTCAAGAGACTATCAAGAAAAAACTAGATGGTAAATTTTGATAAAACTATGTTTTTTTGTAAACACAATATGTAACTCATAATAAATATTTTTTTTTTAAAAATGTATGAAAACTGAATATTTTTTTTAGAATTTTCCAAAAATATGCAATTTTAGGATTTTATTTGGAGGGTCGTGACCAAAAAAATGTAATTTTTTAAAAAAATGTTTCTGTAGAAAATCAATAAAATTTGTAAGATCTAATGATAATCGATTTGGTTAAATTATAACCCAACATGATGTATTTTGGTGCATAATTAAATAAATTATGAGATCATGCTTCATGGTGTTAAATTTTGGCTGTTAAATTTTTGGACCTTGTGATCTAACGTCACTTTAGGAAAACTAACATGAGAGGTATAAATATTTTGGCCCCTATAGTAAGTTTATAAGTTGTTTTAGCTGTTAAAATTAAAAAAATGTTTGGTTTGACACAGATTTCTAAAACACTGGAGTTACCTTACAAGAAATGACATTCAATTCAAACAAATAATTTTCAAACCCCTCAATTGTCTGTTTTATCTATCTGAACGATGACAGCTGTAATATATGATGTGGAAGTGACAGAAAAAGGGACCAGGATAAATAAAGAAAATCACATTGTCATGGTAGGTTTTTTCAACAAATGATGTTTTAAATTTAATTATAGATAAAAAGAGAAAAGGAAAAATTGAAGAATACGTATCTGATCTAAAGAAACAAGTTCTACAAGCAGAGCAGTGCAGAATCAAATAAGAAAATTAACTAATGAAGCTACAGAAAGAGAAAGTGTCCCTGGAAATCAAAAAACTGAAATATGAAGTTTCACTTTAGGGTGTCCAATCAGAAAATAAGATGTAGTTTTGTCACTTTAAAAGTAGTTGTCAACGATGAACTGACGAGTGTTATCATTTCTGGGCTGAACAGCGACTCCTCCCAAGTTATCTTCATCACTAGCAATGTCTTATCATCTTCAGCCATTGTGTCTTTTCTGTCCAAAGCTACATGTATATTATGCAATACAGCACAAGCAACTATGGTTTTGGATACTCTCTAAGGTTTACACTGAATATAATAAATACATTATGTCAATATTTAATTACAGTTAAAATATGTGCTTTAATTATATAATTGGTATTAAATATCCATAATTCATTACAACTTTTGTATTTAAATTTTCGATAGCTTGATTTCTCCATGTAAGACCACGAAGCCTCCAAGCGTCTTTTCCACCATCTAAAATAGCGTTCAATTACTGCTCTTGTTTTTGTATGAGGTGCATTGTAGTTTTGTTGAGCTCTTGAAATATATGTATTATCTTATATGTTTTTGTAATTGCAATATCAAATATTTCTTTTCATAGAATTTGAAATGAGGTTTAGATATGTTGTATTTATTTTGATGTTTAACATTTAACATTTACTATTTAAATTATATTATATTAAGAAAATCTATAATTCTTGATTACACCCCCCCCCCCTTCTAAGAGAGATAATTTTCAGCAATTGTACGATCAAATTGTTTTTATTAAATCATTGATATTGCATGTTATTTTCTTTCATTAAATATAAATCTATGCAAACCCCGCCTTCACCCAAACAGAATTTATTTTTATCATTGATGAAATTGACTATTCATTACGATTTGCAGTGTTATAACTAACAAAGACGCAAGAAAATTTTTAATTTCCAATATTTTAGGATGTATTAAAACTTTGCTTATTCACCTTCATGATCACAGATGGCCTGGATATTAAAAACCAGCAATAGCATAGAAACCCTTCTTGATAGCCATTTTTCCCTCGTGGTAGAGGGCCACTTAATAAACTTTGAAGAAACATCAGCCAAAGCTGCAAAACATCGCGTACGCTACTAGATACACTTGACTTAAAGATATCAAGGGTATTCCAATGAAAAAATGACGATAACAAACCGTCAACCATCTCAAAAATCCATAAAAGTTTTCATATCATCACCTGTGGCAAAGTACCTTAAAGCAATTTAAATATTACTTATAGCGTACAGGGAACGATTCCTCAAGGTGGGGCGGTACGAATCTTGTTCTATAACATCTGTGATAAATCTTACCGATTCTATTGAAAAACCTGTACCTTTCTTTATATTCCACCTCATCAGTTTATGACTGAAATGTCAATAAATTCGCTGTTTCTTGTGTCGTCTGCCAAAGTTTATGTCAAACAATAACCTAGCAGCCATGTTTAACCACTGGTTAAAAGACTTAACCTAGCTATGTAGAATGGTTAACGTTAAGCAAAGGTTAAGCACTTGTTAAGTATTTTAGCCAGTGGCTAACTTTTGAGCAACAGAGTTTAACCACTGGTCAAAATTTAACCACTGGATAAGGGATTTAAACAGTGGTTAAAGTTAACGTGTGCTTTGAGCAGCCCAATCTAGATGTCCTTCCTTTTTTTTCTCTTTGTACTGTATACTATCTAGTGATATTCCTTCTGGATATCAAATACAGTATATATATATATATATGATAGATAGATAGATAGATAGATAGATAAAGCCTTGGTACAGCAAAAAATACTTAAATAAAACAGAATATGACAGTCCATATTAAATAAATTGTTTACTGTTAGCGCTTTCAGCCATGTCGGCTCTTCAGACAGTTATACAAAATTGAAAACGTTGTTCGTAACGTTGTCAGTGACGTCGTGGTTTTAAAGTTAATTATGACGTTACAATATACATTATGGTAGCGATGGCGTGAACTTTATAAACACAGTTAGGCATAAACTGTAAGCAATGCATAGACATATAATAAAATATAGAAAATGAAACAGGTTCTTGATATTCCAAATTAAATCATGGCAAGAGTAATCCCGATACCTTTGATTTGATATCATTTTAATGGGAGGTCAAGAGCTTGTTTGATGCCGTTTTCAGATCTGGATATATTTCATTAGTTAAAAAAGGACAAAACTTTTTTCACTTATTTCATTCATACGACATAGAAATTGACATTTTCATTGTGTTTACCAAAATATTGTGTTCATACAAAGCAATTGGTATGAAGCATCCTTGAAAGAATTTATATCCTTAATTTTATAAACCTGTAGGCATCTTTCGTTAACTAGATAATGACCTTAATCCACGTTCCATGTAAATGGTAGGCACTGGCAAATCTAATTTTATAGATCGTTTACGGTTAAGGTTCACACATATACTTAATAAATCCAGAAAAAAATCAGTATATAGAAAGTAAACCTATACGATAAAACCTAGCAATCGTTAATTGTTTGAAAGCTAATTCGGTAGAATTAATTGTCTTCCAGCAGTTCAGTTGCAACTTGAGAGAGTTCGCTTAGTATTCCCTGCAATCTTAGTAAAACGTTCTTTCTAACACGTAGAACCTCTGTCTCTGCTTCCAACCTCTGAATCTCCTTCTGTGTCTTCTCATTTTCCAGCATCATTTTATTCATCTTCAAATCATCAACGTCATTTTTCTTTTTATCCGTACTTGTTGGAGATTGCCTGATATCTGTATTATATGTTATCTTCTTGTTATACGTACATGTAAACATGTTGTTTGATAATATGATAATACTAATACAAAACGAGTAACATTGCAAGCTGTTTTGATATTATAGATGAAATCATTAACTTACATATAATTATTTCTGCATATACACACATGATTAACAGTAATGGAAGTTGGCGTTTGTCAAAAGAACTCGATTTTTTTTCGCTTGTCAAGACTGTTTGATAAGCCTCCCCCCCCCCCCCCCCCCCCAATTCAAAATTGAAAAACGATGCTACGTGCCTGGGGAAAATGTCTTACCTCTGTCACACTTAAAACCTTGAAACCCTTCTACACAGGATCGACAGTGTCCGCTAGCTTTATCACACACTTCCCCGTTAAGGCAGTTCCCGGTACACATGTACTGACAATTTTGTCCATATTCTCCGTCGTCACAGGCTAAAATTGAACAATAGAAGATGCAACGAAAACATACTAAGAGCGTACAAAGTCAAAAAAATAAACACATAAAAAAATATTAATCCTATACCAATATCATATTTTTTTTATAATCAGTAAATGTTTGACCTCTCAAAAATCCTATTTTGCTTTTCAAAAAATCAAATGAACTATAGCAAAATACAATCGCACGTACTCATCTTTATGTATCTATTGACATCTAATTTTATTGAAATCAATTGTTGCCGAAAAAATCTAGGTAATACATACTATTGAGGATGAGAAATATAACAATCATTCATTTGAATAGGAGTTAATAAACATGGACTATGGGTTTCTTTGTTGTTATATCCCCCGCAAACGAAGTTTATGGAGGTATATAGGAATAGCCTTGTCCGTCCATCTGTCCGTTTGTTCGTCTGTCTGTCTGCCTGTGCAATTGTGTCCGGTCTATATCTTTCTTATGGAGAAACGTTGGAAGTTCTTACTTCACACAAAGATTGCATATGACGTGAGGGTATGTCACAATTTTGACCCAAGGTCATCCGGGCAAGTAAAAGGTCACAGGAAGGAAAAGTGCATAATTTGTGTTTTGTCTATTATAAATGTTTTTTGTGGACAATCATTGAAAGTTTTTACTTTACACAAAGATTGCTTATGACCTGAGGGTGTGTCATAATTTAGACCCAAGATCATTTGAGCAAGTTCAAGGTCATTGGAAAGATCTTGTCAGATCTTTACCTTTCTTATGGAGAAACATAAAACGTTCCTACACAGGTTGAATGACCATCTTTAAATTCTCCTTAAAGGTGGCTTAAAGATGCTTAAAGGTAGCTTAAAGACGGTCTTTAAGCCACCTTAAAGCTACCTTTAAGTTTCAATGTGGCTTAAAGGTGGCTAAAAGATGGCTTAAAGGTGGCTTAAAAATGGCTACTAGGTCCTTAAATGCGGCTTAAAGACTGTCTTTATGCCACCTTTAAGCCACCTTTAAGTAGAACTTATAGGTCCTTAATGTCCAAACTTCTTTAAGCCACCTTTAAGCCACCTTTAAGCCGTGTAAAAAAAAATCTGTATTCAATATTTTGCTTACTTTATCAACAAAATGTAATGACTTTATGACAATTTAATCAGCTGTGATCAATGGACAAATATATAATTTACCTATATGCGAAGTATTTATTTTAAAAAAGCATAGCCGTGCATCTGGACAAAAACACACCTGTTGTGTGTATCCTGTATATTCTCTGTTATAGATATACAAAGAAATAATAGCATGTGTAGACACACAACGCAGCGATTTTGACAAGAAAATTTGATTATACATAAACATGTACGATAGATAAGTAAATAATGTATATTCTGTCGCAAGTTTCAATGATTCTAAGACAGAAAAGGTATTAAAAACGGTTTTGGCTAAAATAAAAATAAAATGGAAAAAAAAAAATAAAATGCCCCAGACGAGTATTGAACCCAGGCCCTTCGCTTGCTAACATCTCCTCTCTTCCACTACGCCACTTCCTCTCATATTTTATTGAGGGTTTTTATATCCTATAAATCGTTGGCTATTGAATCAATGGAATGTTTGTGCATTTTTTACTTGAAAAGATTTTGACTTCCATATAGTTTGTAACAATTAATTATATCTTATTTATTAATTACATGCATGCATGTATTTTGAATCAATTACGGTACTTGCTACTCAGTCAAAAAAAATACATTATACCTGATTGAAACTGTTAGGCTTGCTACTACTTAGTTCATAAATTTAAACCGGGTAGATATACTTTCACCTAATTCATAACTATGAAATGCAAAGGAAGAAGATGAAACTATTTTTTTAAATGCATTGAAACTATTAAGGTAATAGTTCTACGCAATTCCCCGGTTTTCATGATCACGGCGCCGTTTCAACATGGACAATTTTAATAATATTGATTTTTATACATTCACAACAGATCTAGAAAACCAAATTAAATAATATATGTGTAAATATTAAATTTTAATTGTATACATGATTTTTTAACTATCAATTCTATAACAAACAATATTACCAATTACCAGTGACGTATTTACTGCACGTGGCAAATGCAAATGATGTATACATATACATGTACATATGATGTACCAGGCCGTGACATATTATATTACCATTTATAAATATATTTAAATAATTAAACCCCATAATTACCGGTACTAAAATTAATTAGCTTCTAGATTTTACTTTTACATACATGTATCTTTGATTTGTAGACTTAATATTTTTAAAACCCGTAATATTTTTAAAACCCAAGGTGGGAAAATAATATTTTAAGAATGAATTACAAATGTAAATTAAACTTTCATTTACTGGACTTACCATACACGTACATACTAAGATTTCAACACCTTTAGAAACTCGACGAGCACCTGGGCACACGACACACCTGTTGTGTATATCTTGTATATTCTGTGTTAGTTCCGGGGGTTTTCTCAAGTTGGACAAACAATAGACTTTAATTAGATATGCACAAACGAATAAAACCATGTCTAGACAAACAAAGCAGCAATATCCTGCCCGATATAACAAAGGCAGTTGAGAATCTTTTCGTCTTTAGCATGTATCTAACAGATCAATTAGACCTAGAAATAATTAAAATTGAAAAAAAAAAAACGAAATTATCTTAAACTGATTGATAAATTAAATCATGTATTATTCGTTAATTTTTTATTTTGTTTAATAACTGGATAAACCTTAAAAAAAAAAGAAAAGAAAGAAACCCATTGTCGTACTTAGTTGGTGTGAATGCGTGTTCCATTACGAAAACAGATTCTAAATAAAAACTAATTGATTAAGATTTGTATTATTGAATTTTGAGTTCGGTTCAATGAAAATTATGAATTTAACATCATGTGCCAACAGTCATACAATTGATGGTTAATCATTTAGTTAAATATTTAATATTTATTTCTAATGTTAGAGAGAGAGAGAGAGAGAGAGAGAGAGAGAGAGAGAGAGCTTTCGCCGATTAGTTTATAATAGGAAACAAACATACTTTTATAATTGCATGCGCAGATTTAGAGACAGGGACTGCGCTTGCCCCTACAATAGTTTTGAAACCAAAAAAAAAATGGAATTTTATAACTGCAATCTATGTTCATTGGAACGGTGTTGATAATAGCGATCTGTGTTCAATGGATTGATTAATATGTGTTCATACAAGCAAAACTTGGGTGTAGATACCTTTCCTGCATGGTGTGTGTTGACAATTGAAACCGCCTGAAACACCCCCCTCCTTGGTAACTATATCATTACTTTACTCGGATCATCCCCTCCCACCACTACAAAAGAGCTTTTGCATTTAATTTATGTATTTTAGATGAATCTGTTCAGCTTGTTCAAAGTTGACTTAAAGGGAACTTAAAGATGGTGTAAAGATAACTTAAAGTGAGCGTAAATGCCACTTAAAGATGCTTAAAGGTAGCTTAAAGGTGGCTTAAAGAAGTTTGGACATTAAGGACCTATAAGCCCTAGCTTAAAGGTGACTTAAAGGTGACTTAAAGATCGTATATCCTTTAAGCCACCTTTAAGGACTTGCTTAAAGATGGTTTTTAGCCCTGTGCTACTTCACATAAAACTTGCTTATGACCTGAGGGTGTGTCAAGAATTTGACCCTGGTTTAGTTGTGCAAGTTCAAGGTCATTGCTAAAAAATGCATAGTTCCTGTCTAGGCTATATCTTATAATAGAAAATTATTAGAAGCTAAAATTGGATACAAACATTGCTTGTGACCTGTAAATATGTCCTGATCGTTAGCTTTGGTCATTTTTGCAAGTCCAAAGTCATACTATGCATCCATTAATTTCCCATAGAGAAATACTGGTACTTGGGTCATATATTTTCCTAGCGGTGGTATCATTTGTGAGCTTGCTCACAGTACATCTAGTTTGTTTTAGTGTTATAAATTCAGAGTTGAAATAATAACATACGCGTTTTACAATTAGATGCCTTATAACCAGCTTCGCATCCGCCCATACATGTTCCATCAACGTGATAACAGCTGGAGTTTTTTAAACAGTGTCCACAACTTTCACTGCACTGTCTTCCATATTTACCAATGGAACAAGCTGAAAAAATAATACACGTAATAGCATATTAATTTTACAATAATAATAAAAACGGATGTAATAACACATAAATACCAGTATCATTTATAAATTTAACTTATTTTTTATATATTTATGTTAAAGGTAAAAATTTGAAGCTTGATTCACAACGCAATAAGTAATATCATTCAAAAAATTAAGATACTTTAAAACAATTGGTCCATCGCTCATCTGAGTAAATGGCTATTTCAATGTATATTTCTGTGCATTATAATTAGAGGGATAATAAAATAATTTTTAATTGTCTTGGATTGTTTAATCCAATAAACTTTCTAAATAACATAGAGTGACATAATTTAACAAAATGTAGGTACAAAAAAAACACAAAATCGGTCGAAATTACACCAACCAATCGTATATAATCATTAGAGACCTGCCATAACACCAGAGCCTCTGACCCTGGGGCCATGGAATTTATAATTTTAGAAGAGACACTCTTCCTCATCATTAATATATACTTAATTCATCGGAGAAGATTTTCAAAGAATTACTGCATTCATTTAGAGCCCCACCCTAACACCAAAACCCCTGACCCAGGGGCCATGAACTTTAGAAGTTCGGAAGAGGCACTCTTCCTAATCAAAACTATTTTCTTAGAGTTCATCTGCTTGATATTCAGGCGCAAAGGAGAAGATTTTCAAAGAATTAATGCATTTTAACTTTATAATCATAAGAGTCCCACCTTAACACAAGAAGCCCTGACCCAAGGGTCATGAAATCACAATTTGGAAGAGGAATTCTTCCTCATCATTACTATATACTTAGATCATGAGCTTAATATCTATGAACAGAGGAGACGAGTTTTGAAAAATAATGCATTTTCTCTATATAATCATAGAGTTCCGCCCTAACACCATAACTTCTGACCTAGGGGCCAAGAAATTCACAGTGTTAAAAGAGGCATTCTTACTTCATGGGCTTAAAAGCAAGGATCAGAGGAGAGAATTTTTGAAGAATTAATGTAATTTTACGTTACATTATATTACATATAATCATTAGAGCCCCGCCCTAACACCAGAACCCATGACCCAGGTGCCTTAAAATTCACAATTTTGGTAGAGAGCTCAACGTTTATTACAATTATGCCAGCAGTTTGACTGCTTGATGTCCAGGAGTAAAGAAGAAGTTTTTAAGATGTATTAATTATGATGGTTTTAGCCCCACCCCTCAGGCCCTAAGGGGGCAGTGGCAATGAATTTCACAATTTGTACCCCCCTTTACCCATAGATGCTATATGCCAAATTTGGTTGAAATTGGTTCTGTGGTTCCAGAGAAGAAGCTAAAAATGTTTAAAAGTCTACAACCGACGAACGAGGTACGAAGAACGACGACGGACAAAAACTCATAGCAAAAGATCACATGAGTGACTCAGGTGACCTAAATTAAGTATAGCTCATATTTCGACAGTTGGTACTTGTTTTATTATATAAGCATTACTTTGGTTACAGAAACGTCCAATGTATCCACTCTTACAGCCGTCCAAACAGGCACCCGTTGATCTGTCACAATCTTCGTACGCACAATATAAGCTACAGTTGTTCTCACAATTAATTCCATACATACCAATGATGCATCCTTCAAAAGTACAGTAGATGTTTTAGAATATATTTGACGATTTTTCTAAGGAGTTAAGTTATTTGTTAATTAATACAAGCTACAGCTGTTCTCACAATGAATTTTATACAAACCAATTATGCATTGTTCAAAAGTACACTATATATTTCATAGAATGGTCATTTTATGATTTTTCTAAGGAGTAAAGTTTTTTGTTATTCATTTAAACATGAGCTGCTTAGAGAAACACGATTTTCTTTGTTATTTTTTAGAGGGCTCGATGGTTGTGGCCATTTTTAGAGTATTTTAATCTCATAGAGAAAAAGAAGCTCTGTTTAAAGATATAAGAACATGATGAAACTTTACAGCTAAAATATTTGGATTTTTTCTTAGCTAAATGTAAGATTATGGCCAAATATATCATATATCAAAGTTTCAGTTTTTTAAGGTTTTTTGTTTTAAATCAGCTTCCAGATAATACGTCTTCTTTTCATTTTTTTTTTTCGAGACGACCATAGATTAATATTCTGCTTACAAAATTATCATCAATTAAGTACATTTTTTATCTTTATTAGAAATCCTCTTATTATTCAAAAGAACTGCTGTATACGAGTTATTTTCGCTCTCTGTATTTTCCACCCTTCTTCACTTGCAAACGATTTCCCCTATCTTGTGCAGTGTGACAAAAAATACTTAGATAATTTGAGATATTTGAATTCGCTCAGTATTGAATTCGCCTACTGACGACGAGGTCGAAAATAACACAAGGGCGAATAGATAAATTTATGTTCTCTTCTATCTCCATTTCTTTTTAAACCTTTGCATAGTGGAGGTTGGTAACCGGGGTAAACACATCCATTCTCATCACAGTCTCCATGTTGTATACCACAAGTAGCGCTGTTTTTACAGTGGTCGCATCTATCGGAGCAGTTCTCACCATAATATCCTACATCACATCCTGCAACGAATTGTAGAATACTGTATACAAAGTTATATTCGCCCCATGTTAGTTTCGCCCTCGTTACATGTACTTGCAAACGGTTTTAACCCGTCTTGAATTCGCTCAGACGAAGTTGAGTTTAATGGTAGATAATACATGTATAAGATATTTGAGTTCTTTATTTTGCCCACTGATAACGAGGGCGAAATGGGTGAAAATAAAATGGGGGCAAATATTTATCTGTGTGCAGTGTAATAGTTTGGCACCGCTGTCTCTCTCCTTAGAAAAGTATAACACAATCTGAAGAAAGAGTGTTTCTTTATCTTTAAAAAAAAACCGTGAAAGGGCATTGTTATTCGGTATACAAATTATTTTTTTTCTGCCCAGCTAACCACTTTTGTTACAATTCAACAATTCAATGTTATACTTTAGTATCTTATACTAGGTTGTATGTAATTATATGAATATTTTCACAATGGCTAGCGATTAAACTAACTGTGAAACAAGCAAAATGTTTTATATAATTTTTTTCTTTTTTTTAAATCTTATTTTGCTAATATAAAACAAAATATAGTTTTAGATACACACACACACACACACACACACACACACACACACACACACACACACACACACACACGG
>WFKH01011926.1:71849833-71865803 GCA_016163765.1 Magallana hongkongensis
AAAAACACAGTAAACAACTCGAACACTCTATAATATACTCCTGCATACTATTCGCACGCTTGATTGACGCTCCGCCTTCTTATTCAAATAATACAATTACCTACTAGTATACATAGCCATAACAACGAAGTCGTGATTTCGCACTGAATTATAGAATTTTATTTCATTGAAATTATGTTTATAATGTAACTTTAAAGGTATATGTGGCGTATTTGGAGTAAAATTTTTGACATGAGTTTGAGTAAAAATATACACCATACTTCTTATAATTAGACGTTTCACCAACTCTAGGCCCATAAAACATGTTCTGTCTTTAGTTATTTGTCTCTAAACTTTGCTACACGTCTGATGAATATTAATGTAATCCGCCATTTATAACGCCACTGCGCATGAGTGCGGGAAAACCTTGCATTGAAAACACGATGGAAGAAGAGTTTGTTTACAAATTAGAATCACGTTTTTCATGTCTAAAATTAAATAATTTTTATATCAGATGATACTCGAAGCATTATTATTCCGATATTCATTAATGTAGAACGATATAAATTGTTAATTATGTGTAATAAAGACGAAACACGATTTTAGCATCATCGACACGGTAAACGGAGTAAATACCCCTCTCCATGAGGGATGCATGTACTGAGAGTGTTTATTTATTCTTTATTCAAAAATTCCTCTAAACGAAAATCCACTTGTGGTTTAAAACTTATAAAGTAAAGACACGGGACACATGGAGCACGAACCGGACTAGCAAAACCCCTACAACTTCATCATGGAAACTTAAGTTTAATTCGGCTTTAATTCCTGTTCCATCAATCTACATGGTCTCCGATGACAATATTCCCTTTATTCCTATCCTTGTCAGTCTGTCTCTTTTTTCTTTCATTGCCAAATCTGTCAAACTTAACGGTATACCTATCATTCTCGTCGTCGCCATTCTTGTTGATAGACCAAGATGGATGTCACGTGACCCATTTAAGGCGGGGTTATTCAAATCTTTTGTATTTTTTACCGCGCCGGTAAAAAATAAAAAATATTTTTTTTGATTTCTTGTATCTTTGTTATGCGATTGACTTATAAAGCGTAATTTGTGTGAAAGTCCTATCTTTAAGTAAAGAAATGAAGCAAATAATCAGATCTTATTATTGCTATTCACTAAAAATACGCCACATATACCTTTAAGTCTCCCTGACAAAAATGTGTTTAAATGTTTTCATACAGACCATGTTTTGATCTTTTAGCTAACATTTTACAATATTTTTGTTTGAAAAGGTAAATTTCGGTGTTTAAAAAGGGGCAAAATAGCAGTGTTAAGAGGATTCATTCTTTGCATAAATGGTTAATCATTTCACAAAAAAATGTTAAATTTCTCATCACAGTAGTAGCAAAAAAATATATTTGAATCCATTGTCATTTACAGTGATATATCTTTGATTGTATGATCTGAGAAGAAAGATTAATCTAAATATAATGTTGTCGTATAATTATTTTTCAAATTTTTCAATTCCAATTCAAATGTATCATTTTAAACGATAAAACACTTTCATTTTTGTTTCATTTCACTCGACAAATACAGCACATGAGTGTATCATTACTGGTTTAAAAACATATTTTGAATGTATCATCCAACGGGCGTTGAACGTATCATTTTTCTTCGAGGTTATGTTGTTAAAATTGAAATAGCAGCTACAGGAATGAATTATAGAAACTTTTGCAAACATCAAATTAAAGCTTAAATAATAGCCTATTTTTCTGATATTGTATTATTTTGATATCACACACCGTTTTAGTTTTCTAAGTGTCCAAACCTCAGAGATAGCATTTTTTTCAAAAACTTGAATCAAGAAATGGCTCTAAATTCTTTATGTGACAATGTCTGTTAAAACCGAGATTGATGATAAAAGAGTAATAATAAAACTCTATTTTTAATCAATTATTATGAGATTAATATTTGTTTAAGATTGACAATAAAGAGCATTTCTTTCCTCAGTGAACGTCTGCTGTCCAGGTAAACAAACAATTTTGAATGTATCATACGGCACTTGAATGAAATGATTCAAATCGGTTGTGCGGTGTGTAAATGATTCCAAAATGTGTATGAAGAAGGCTGGGTGGTCAACAAGATACCCATCATATCTAGCTATAAACATTAGACATGATTTTTAGGTGTAACATATTATCTATTAATGACGAATCCATAGATTTCAACATTTAAATTTGAATAATGTTTCTTTTTCTATATACAGAGCTCTTTTTTCTTGAAGAGATCAATACGATCTAATATTGGCCAAGACTACTTAGTCCTTTGAGGAGGAAAAAACTAAAGCAAAGACGAAAACGCACACAACCATAGCTTATTATTTAGAATAGCTTACACCTATCTAAGAAAACGGAATTTTTAAAGAAAGAAAAACTAAAAACAGGTTTTAGTATTATGTTAATTTTTAAAACAAATCCTAGGAAACTAAACATAGAATCATTGAAAAAATAACGCAAAAGGCAGTACAAACATAAGATTTTTAAGGGTCAATGTATTTACCAATAATTCTTACAAACACATTGCTTATATTGATCTCCAATCAAACTGAATACTTACAATACGCCAACGTTCGTGCATAGAATATCGATAAAAAACAAACTGTTGATAACACAGACATTTTGTCATTTAATGAATGTACAGTAGGTAATTTATTTAAATTATAAAACTTTAGTACATTCTTCCTTGTATGAATTTAAAGCTTATAATTGATTATTAAGATTTTCCGTTTCAGAATCTTGTACCTAGTGTTGATGCACTTGGCCTAATAATGACATAACTCTTAAGTATCTTTTATTTGAATCTCCGCAGTACATAACTGATACTGTTTCCTCGTTTTTACATGGTATCCCACTTCAAACCAAAATGAGTTCCTACAGGCGAGGGAAATACTTAATAAAAGTTAAGAACAACATAAATTTTTGAAGTATTTCTACATTTATTTATAAAACTACCTGTTTTGTTTTTATTTAACATAATTAGAAAACAGTCGTTAGCATTTAGCAATGTTTTAATCAAAATGGTAAAATTACCAAACAAAGTTTTTGTTTGACCAATGTCTGAACACTGCCAATTTGTTTCAGTTGTAAGCTTAGCTAAAGGGAGATTCCCATATGGATCTAAAATATACTTTCTATTATCAGTTGTTGCTCTTTAAATAAAAGAAAGATTATAATAAAGACAAAATACTCAAGAAAAACAAAGCACTCCTTTTTTCGAAATATAGTACAAAGTACAAATCCCCCTCCAAACCAGATATTTTGTTTTTACTATTAGTTATATAAGTTTCAAATGATTCTTTGTAAAACATGTTCCTTTTCTCCTGTTTTGGTGATAATTTGTAACGGATATTTGAGACTTTGTAAAATACAAAAGCAGAAGTGTTTTTATGTTATTGTTGGGGGTTTTTTTTGGGGGGGGGGGGGGGGGGGGCTAGTGATACAACCTTTTTGCAACATACAAGTACTTAACGTGAAACATTTAAGATTCATAGTTAGGCAATAAATAATTAAAAGGCTGTTTTAAATAGGATTTTCACATTTGTATGAGTAACAGCGTTTTAATACATTTAGGGATTTCTGAATTAATTTATTTACTAAATGTGTTGTTTTTTTCACTTGTTCCATCATAATTTAAACATAGAAAAACTCCGTCCTAATGATTTTCTCAGTCTCTATGGAATCGTATGTCATTAGCATTTTTAGAATATGTATGAAAGAGAGCACAGACAGTTTTAACTTAATTAAGTTTAAAATGTCCAATGTAATATCTGCTTAAGTTGGGACGGAGTGGACACTTAATATGACATTCAATAGAGAGCTTTTATGAGGGAATGTCGATAACCTGACACTTTGCAACATACTAGTTGCGCTTTTTTTTTAGGTCACCTGAGTAAACTCAGGTGACCTATTGCTATTTGTTTTCGTCCGTCGTCGTGCGACGTGCGTCGTGCGTTAACAATTTACATTTTTAACTTCTTCTTAAAAACTACATGGCCAATTGTTTCCATTTTTGGTGTGAAGCATCTCTATGGTAAGAGGAATGTTAATTGTGAAATTGGTGGCTCTACCACTCCCAGGGTGCCACAGGTGGGGCTAAATATGCAAAAAACAGCCAAATTTTCAAAAATCTTCTTCTCTACTCCCACACATGTGAGTAAAAACCTGATTGCATGGTTATGATGTCCATGAAGCCCTCTACCAAAATTGTAAAACTTATGGCCCCTGGGTCAGGAGTTCAGGCTCTAGGGTGGGGCCAATATGGTCATATAGTAAAAACGTATTAAATCTTAGAAAATCTTCTTCTCTACTCCCATAGATATTTGTTAAAACTAAATACATGGTAATGATGTCCATGAAGCCCTCTACTAAAATTGTGAAATTCATGGCCCCTGGGTCAGGGGTTCAGGCTCTAGGGTGGGGCCAATATGGTCATATAGTAAAAATGTATTAAATCTTAGAAAATCTTCTTCTCTACTCCCATAGATATTTGTTAAGAACTAAATGCATGGTTATGATGTCCATGAAGCCCTCTACTAAAATTGTGAAATTCATGGCCCCTGGGTCAGGGGTTCAGGCTCTAGGGTGGGGCCAAAATGGCCATATAGTAAACATGTATTAAATCTTAGAAAATCTTCTTCTCTACTCCCATAGATATTTGTTAAAAACTAAATGCATGGATATGATGTCCATGAAGCCCTCTATTAAAATTGTGAAATTTATGGTCTCTAGGTCAGGGGTTCAGGCTCAAGGGTGGGGCCAAAATGGCCATATCGTAAACTTGTATTAAATCTTAGAAAATCTTCTTCTCTACTCCCATAGATATTTGTTAAAAACTAAATGCATGGATATGATGTCCATGAAGCCCTCTACCAAAATTGTAAAATTTATGGTCCCTGGGTCAGGGGTTCAGGCTCAAGGGTGGGGCCAAAATGGCCATATAGTAAAACTGTATTAAATTTTAGAAAATCTTCTCTACTCCCATATATATTTGTGAAAAACTAAATGCATGGATATGATGTCCATGAAGTCTTCTACCTAAATTGTGAAATTTATGGTCTCTGGGACAGGGGTTTAGCCCCTAGGGTGGGGCAAATATTGCCATATAGTAAAAATGTATTAAATCTTTGAAAATCTTCTTCTATACTCCCGTATATATTTGTGAAAAAGTAAATGCATGGATATGATGTCCATGAAGTCTTCTACCTAAATTTTGAAATTCATGACCCCTGGGACAGGGCTTTAGGCCCTAGGGTGGGGCCAATATTGCCATGTAGTAAAAATGTATTAAATTTTAGAAAATCTTTACTCCAACACATGTGGGCAAAAACTGAATGCATGGTTATGAACTCCTCTACCGAAATTGTGAAATTCATGACCTCCTAAGTCAGGGTTCAGGACCAAGCATTTGGAGAGCATTTGGAAAGAGTTGAAGGGGGGGGGGGGGAAACATTTAATGGGGTTATTTTCCCTTGCTTTTTCCTAATGGAGTTTTCTTCCTTAGCTTGTTCATATTTACTAATTAATCACTGAATATAGAAAAATAATGAAGCTGTCCATCAAAGTTTATGATAAGATATTGTGAAAGCATTTGAAAAGAGTTCAGGGAAGAGGATTATAACAGTTAATGGAGTTATCTTCCCTTGCTTCTTCATAATGTAGTTATCTTCCTTGGCTTGATCATATTTAGTAATAAATCATTAAATAGAATGTAATTATAAAGTTGTATGATCAAAATAGTTATGCAAATATTTTTATCATTTGAAACAAAAACAGTTTTTAAAATTTTTAAGATAAACAAATCGACTTGTTAATAGTAAAGTAATAAGTAGTATACAAGCCACCTTGTTTTAGTTTATCTATGAAAACAAATAAACATAAAACCTATTTTGTAAGTTACCATACGTGGGATAAATAAATTGAATGGAATCTGGGCATCTCTTCTATAGTATGTCATACACTCTGTTAAGAGCTTCAAGTCTTGTGCTAAACTATAGGTTTAAGAGTCCTTTCCAAAAGATTTCAGGCAGGGAGGTGGATGTCATTACATTATTATAATCTTCTAATCCATTATGAAACTCAATTAAATGCATTTATGAGACTCCTCGACAATTTTGTGTATTGGCTATGGTACTCAGGTGACTTGTTTAATTTACACTTTGATGAGATTTTTTTTAATCAAAGTGAAACGTACTTTGTGAGATTAGAACCTTTTCGTAATAAATTTGTTGATCATTTAAGAACATCAGAAAAAAAAAACAATTTAAAAAAAAAACAATTGCGACAATACATGAAATGTGATTTAAATGGAATGAAGGCCTAATATACAGCCAATATATTGAATATTAATGCAAGACTTAAGCATGTATGAATGTATACCTGAAATTCTGGTTGTAATCCTAAAAGAACATTTCTATCGAAAAATCAAGCAGTGCTTCCTAGTAGATAACTTGATTAATTTTCATAGGTAATCTGGCATTTTTATGCTTAGTTGGCTTAACTACTATTCAATGCTGTCATTACTTAGTTTTTGATGAATTATGTAATTTAGGAAGACCTAACAAACCTTCTATATTTGTGTTTTCTATTCACCCTTTGGCAATTTCCCCTTAATCCTGTTAACAAGAATCGTCATTTTTTTTTTGGTTATAATATTGATAATTGTCCGTGTCAATATTATCTGTATAGAAAAATACTTTTATCTAAAAGGAATTGAAAGTTTTTTGCAGACGATGCTATGTCTTTTTGTCTTTTTTATTTCGTTTATGCTTTTCTATTGATCAAAGAAGTGCTGACTGAATAAACCACTGATAATATGATGTGTTTGAATAATCTTCTTACCTACATGCTATTCACTCTCTGTCTACCCAAAAATAAACTATAGACATAGAGTGAAAAGTACTGTAGTAGGTTTTTAGATTAAATTTTATGAAAATTATATATTTGACAGAAGTTACAAATTTAAATTAAATTTATTAAAAAAAAGTTTAAAGGGATATTGAGTTAAGAAATTTGTGTTGCAAGTTTAACGACTGAATAAATGAACTTTACGTAAATTTTTCTGACAGTTTTTTTCTATTATACAAAGCAAGACCTTCTTTTTTTATAATTGATGTCTTCTTAACAAATTTTGTGTTTTATATACATTTTACATAAATATGCCTAGTTTAAAATAGGTGAGGTTGATATGTAATAGTACAAAATATATCGGCAACGGTATCGTGCATTTAAGTTTTTCAAAGCGAGGTTACTCTTGAATGTTAAGAAAATCACGCTATCGTTGCACAGAAAATATTTATATCATGCAAAGAGCTATTACATGATGCCCTTATTTTAAATAAACTTAGCATTATACAATAAACATGTACGTGTTTATTTTGTAGAGTCTTTGGGAATTATAATATTGTACGACAGCGCCAATGTAAACAAAACACTCTACGAAAAGGCAGAGTAGCAGACGTCATCTAACCGCACCTGTTACATTTTCATCAGATTAGAGGGTCGGACAATAAATATTGGCTTAAAAAACGATACATACTGCTTGTGCACATTTTTGAAATAATGATTTAGGCCACTTAGATAAATGCATAATGCAAATATAATCGGTATCTACTTATTGAATCCATGACCCCAATAGTAAACTGTTAGTTTGAGACTTCTGTGTTAGATCCAAGATGACATGGAATGAAATCATTTTATGTTGCCATTACATTGACCGTATTTAGCAAATTATAGATATGGATGTCTTGATTAACAATTCATGAAACACACTCTGTTTTTAACAGCAACTTTGTTCCAATATATTTCATACAACAAGTAGTATATATGATGGGATACATGTGGTCAGATACACACCTAAGTTAAATGATCAACATTTTTTTTTTAATTCAAAGCTTTTACTATAAATATACAAGGAAAGGGCACTCCAGTAAAGGGCACACACTTGACAAGCGTGGTATATGCAGTTTCTTTAACAGCTTACTGGGGTTGACAATTCACTCACTACAACAATGAACCACCCGAAGTTATTATGTTTTACAACCACCGAAGGGAGGGGACAAGATACTTTTATCCACTCTCCAGAAATTTGTTTCTCACCAATGTAAAAAAAAATTTGATTATCTGACACACAATGAAGTTACCACATAATATAAATAATAAATTAACATATTAAAACAACTCAAAGCTTATTGCACCATCACTTAAACAATGTCCAATATTTTACATTTTATCGACATTTAAAATGTGTGACGCGGGTCCTCCCTGTCACCGGCACTGATTGATAAATATTGTCTCTATTTACAACAAACAAAATATATATAAATCATAAGTAATATCCTCGCATATACAAAATGCGTCCTTACTCGATATTATCCAAACTAATTCTTTCTCTCCCACGTGTTTCCTGGGTAAGGCCATACCAATTATATCTCACTCCTCAGACTTTCCCATTGGGATCAACTCCTCACTTACATCTCTCAGAACTATCATGCACAATAATCAAATAACAACTACAGAGATAAACTTACAAATGATAAACTCATGTTCGCTGTATTTCACTTTCCAAACAAGCTGTTATGATACTCTTGGGACGTAGGGCTACTGCGCCTGCGTCGCGCACCTGCAACCTTATCAAAGCTTTCATACCACATCTTTCACTCAACATTTATTAATGATAATTAATCCAAGGGAATGGCTCAGTAACATGTGTTCTGTTGTTAGAAAATACAGATCACACACGTTTGAGTCTCACATTTCTTACAGATGAAGAAAATAAGGAGTCCACCAACAACATAAATTGATGCCATGTTCTTTACACCAGTACCTGCAAAAGATGGAAAGCTTAGGATCGATAATGTGTAATTATGATAGAGATATCTGGAGAGCAGAACTCAAGAAAATGTGACTTGTATGCAATTAAATATTCACTACTCATCATTCCAAACACTTTTTTACCAATTATGTCATATCCTAAATCTCTTATCTGTCTAATCATGTAAAAATCTGATATAAGCGGTAAGGATAAGAAATCATATTAATTTCAAATTGTTTCATTGTATTCATTTATATATGTATCAACCTTTTAATGTAACGTTGACTTAATTTGATAAGTAATTATCATACTTTTTAATGATGTTGTATTCCCATGTGAAGAAATCGTTGTTCTATGAGAAGTACCATGCGTTCTAACAGTTGTTGTACTTTGTGCAGTTGTTGTTCTATGAGATGTTCCTGTCGGTCTAACAGTTGTTGTTGTTCTTTTTGTAGTTGTTGCTGTGTCTGGTAATGGTGTTGGCACAATATCTATATCTGTGATGTTGTACACTGCGCCGTCTAATGCACACTGATATATTTTGCCAGATGCATAGGACACAAAGCAATGCATACCATCTGATAGCCCTGTAAAAAATACAACATCTACATGTGTTTTACTGAAACACATGTATGATATATAATGCTTAAACTTCAAACGATTTTTAAAGAGGCATGGTCACGATTTTGGTCAAATTTATTTGTCTATTTTTACTGTTTACAATGCTTTATAAATGCATTTCTAACGATCAATTAAAATTTCAGTGTCAATGGTAGAGTTATAAGCAAGATACAGAGCTCACAATTCTTTGTTATGTAAACGAGGCTCGTGCCTTGTTTTTGTTTACATTGGTTCAATATACCAGTAAAAGTTGCGAGTGTTGACTAAATTGCAATCAAATATAAATTTTAACCGTTTGAGAAAACAATAATCAGTCATTAAAAAAAGTCAAGGATAAGAAAGAAATTGTCTTTAATTGTTACCCTGGTAATTATTTTTTTGGAAACTTTTATGTAGATAACGATCCAGTTTTAATAACATGCATCTCTTTCCATAATGAATACACATACTATTTGCAATTTATCAAAGCCACATAGCTTCCATGATAAACATAGACTATAAAAGTATATGATATGTTAATTGTGCATACTTTCACAACCGGACGTGCAGGTATTATTTTTCAAACAGGACCCATGGTCGTTCCCTCCTAGTTCTATAATCCGCAATGGTGTGTTCGAATAGTTGAAGTACAAATGGTCACACCGTACAGTGACGGTTGTGGTGTTGTAAAACGCTGCGCTCGATGTAAACCCGGAGTCTACAAATAAAGACAACTGTTGGTTAGTGCAATTATAGACCATAACAGAATTGGGATCAGATTTCAATTGACATTGTTTTTACAATAAATCATGTTTTCAGTCATGCGAGAATACAGAATTGCAATGATGGTAAAATGATTTAAAAACCAAAATAAACACAGTTATTCATATAAACGATTTTAGGTAGCAGTTTCTTAATACTTAGATCATTGTTTTAACAAGAGGCCCATGGGCGATGGACCTCATCGCTCACCTGAGCCACAATAGACAATAAAATCAGCTTTTTGGAGTCATATATAAAATTTAAAAAAAAAATAAAATATCTGAACAGTGTAGAATAATAGATCCTGTATTAAAAAATTCCCTGCATATTATTATGTTTATTATTGGGCCCCTTCGTAACAGGATGATTTGCAGTCATATCACGTATTGAGCATTGTAGTTCTCGAGAAAATCTTAACAACTGCTTATATATGGATTACAAACCTACATCAAACTTTGAACCCCCTGTTAGGCCCAGGAATTTTCCAGGGGCCAGAGTCTAAATAATTTTAAATAATCAACAATATGTCAAAACGCTTGCATATAAGTAAAACCATATATAAAAACATTTGAGTTTTTGAATAATATAATTGTTTTCCTTTGTAAAATTGGAACACCAATGTGGCTCAACCCTATTCCTGATGATTGTGATTTTGACAAATTTTAATCTACTAAGTTACAGCTTTTTTAGGCAAATGCTTCCACATCATTTTCAGCTTTTCTGGCCAAATGGTTTTTGAGAAGAAGATTTTTGAAAAATACCAACAAATTTTCAATTATTTTTAATTATCTTTTCTTGAAAGAGGGCGTGACCCTTCGTTTTAACAAACTTTAATCCCCTTTACCCAATAATGTTTTGTGCCAAGTTTGGTTGAAATCAGCCCAGTGGTTCTGGAAAAGAAGTTGAAAATGTGAAAAGTTTACAGACGGACAGACAGACAGACAGACAGACGGACGCCGGACAAAGAGTGATCAGGAAAGCTCACTTGAGCTTTCAGCTCAGGTGAGCTAAAAAGGATATCGTGATGTTAATTCTTTTTTGGTTAGCAACCTAATTTTACGACATAATCAGATTTCACATATGTTTAACTTTGTACATACCACAAGGTTTTAAGAGAATTTCTTTCACTTCCTGGCTGCTATCACAAACGCTTTTTATTCGTAAATAATGTCCAGCATGAAGTGGATGGTTGAATTTAAATGTGATATCCAATGTATTATCAATAGCATTGGGTGTTCCCTTCACAAAACTATCTCCCACGCAACTCAATTCGTTACCCACCCTAAAATGGCACTGAAGATTGTAGTTCTCAGTGGACGTTCTATTTAGGATTATGGTAACATAAATGGAAACATCCGTATTGAAACTACAGTTTATGTTAATTTCAACCTTCACATCTTGTTGGTGGCAAAAACCCCTGTCAATCACATCCTGTTTGCAAATGAAGAAATATGCTGTAACTATAAAAAAATATCAATAATTAGTACAAATACATGCTTAAAGCTATACAGGCTATATTTACGTCAATTTTGAATGGCAGTGAAAACGCGTGTGTTTGTTTACTTATAAAAGTAATCTATATTCTGTAAATTACAGTGGTTAATTCAATCTAGTTACAAAGATATAGAATTTTAATTGTTTATTTTCCTGGCATGAAAGTTATGCCTTTTCATGAATATTGATGAAGAAACAGTGAAACAGACCTCATTGCGCATGTCCGCGGGAAATCAGGTAGCCGTTATTGTTTGCCTAATTACATATCCGTATCGATTTTGTATATGCTTAACAGTTGTTCCTTTGAAATATATGCATGTATTATGAGTGTAATACGTTTGTCATTCACGGTACTATTACTGTTGAATGTTCAAATAGGATATCACTCACACGAACTAAAAATAGCCCTTAGGGGAAAACACATAAGCCTACGTCATTGTTCAAGGGAAGTACATGTATATACATGTACATGCTCATGCGCTTGTGTTTTTGCTTTCTTAAGTTCGCACTCGTATATAGGACAAATTTATGCTTTATTGAAAAAAGTTATATCCTTTCCTTCGTTAAACTACAACAATTATGAAGGTGTTGACCCCCATCAAGTTTTGTTTGTTAGTCTAAAATTAGCTGTCGAATTCACGTGATAGATTGATATTCATGAAGTGGTATTACTTTCCTAGCAGGAAAATTTTTTTTTTTTTTTTATATTTTTAAATTTAATATCTTTATTACGTGATCGAATTGGGCATTATAATTAACAGCAAAAAGGTAACTTTTGTTAGTAATCAAACACGTGCATTTTCTCCGTCATTTAAAATTGACGCAATTATAGCGTGTATAGCTTTAAGGTTTATACAATAAACACATTTATCTTCCATGATAAGCGTATTATGGTGAATTCAAAGTTTCAAAAAAATTATAAAACGGTCTATAAATTTTCTGGAGCATTGAATGAAGCATATTTAAAGAGGTTCGATCCTCTGATTTTGGGTAGCCATTTTGGGTCACCTCTAGTCTGGAAATGCTGTGTCATATATTAATTCTACTTGTAAATTCCTATTTTACAATGCCAAATGAACTATTTTAAATAAAATAGTTAAGGGAAAATTTACATGGTTACAGAGTTAAGTAAGGGACTATGTTTTGTGGCGGGAGGTTTTTAAGAAGAAAATGAACATTTTTCATAACTCAGTTGTTTTAGTAATTTTAGCTTCCTTATTTTCAGTGCAGACCAAATTTCCAGCTAGTTTATGCATTGCGTTATCTTCGTGTTGTTTCAAAAAACACATTTCAACAATATGTCAATATTTCTATCGACATATATTGGCACATTTAACTAATATTTCATAAAAGTGAAGAAAAAATGAACTCCAATTTTTGCCTAAAATTAGCTTATTTCATGCTATGTCTCCAAATTTACATCATAGACCCATATTTTTGGTTTTATTTTCTGAATTTGTAAGATATGTTTGACAAGTCTATTAAAATTTGAGAAAAAGTTTGAGACTTTTATATAATTTTATTGCATGTTGAATCGTTAATGGATATAAACAGCGTTTTATCAGTGCAAAAAGGTCAAAATATCAATTCGGTGAAGAAATTGCAAACTTTTTCTTTATGATTATTTTAATTTTATTAATTTCAAATAATATAAATTTGTATTTGATGCCGTGGTTTATTCCGATTAAAAATTATTGAGGAAAAAGCAATTTATGTGCAATTTGCACTTTCAGTGCAGAAAGGTCATATTAAATACACTGTAGCACCGAAAGGAGCATATAGACCCCAACATTTTGTTTTGAATATTGGTTTAGCTATGTATGTAGATTTTTAAAAAAAATCCTTCAGAAAAAAACTTAAAGACTTAAGTTCGCAGGATCCAACCTCCTTAAGTTTAAGTTTAAATGTTTGTAAAGTGACAAATATAAAATGATAATGTATAGAAAATGAGCATCAAACAGAAGGAAGAACGTTGAACTACAAGCAATAACTACTGATTGCAAGTGCATATAATATGATCGCTTTAAATCATTCTTTCTGCGGACTAATTACAAATCTCTCTTGAGACGGGGAATATAACGAGACCTACCCATCTGTCAAGGAGGGTGATGTTGTTTACTTAACGCTTTGAAAATCATTCTTATTTCATAAAATATCAGGATTCCATACACCAAATAACACGACGATAATCTACTCAGTACATTAATGTAAAAATTTTGTCTTAATTAAGTAATAATTGTAAATTGGAAAGAAACAATGATAAAATAACATATAAAATAAAGAACTTGTAAAGAGTTTGTTGTCAGGAACATATGTTTGATTTAAATATGAACAACATTCGGATATTTACATACCAAGTTGTGTCATTGAAAATACAAGGACACGTTTTTTTTATGAACTCTTCACAGAATATATGATACGTGAACGTTTATATGAGGTTTAATGTAAATTTAATCAAACATGTGGCATTATTTTTGGATTAATTTATATCTCTATGAAACCTTATACCTATTAAAGAATCAACATATAAGCGCGATAGCCTTCTGAAATTTAGACAGGCTTAATTTTGAATCTAATGATCCGCCCGGTTATGTATCGGCCTTGGATTGACGGATCGGATAATCAAAATAGATCGAGGTCTGATAAACCATCAGCGGAATGCGGAAGTTTAAAACTGTTGTTTACTAAAATAAGAGTTACTTTAATTTCCGTTAAAACAAAATTCCTTATACCTGAACTCTTTAACAATTGGAGTTAGATCAACATCCATGCGGTTCGTAATTCTATCAGAACCATTTTTGAAAACTAAATACCTGCAGTGCTCAAATCACACTCGGGTTAATTTAATCGGGGTTTTTTTTCTTCAGGTATATAATACGATACTTGTTGTAAGTATAGTCAACAAAGCGGGCTAGTATTACCAAGGGCGAACCAACGACTAAACGGCAGGTCTAAAAACTAGACTTTGTTACCTGCTTGTATTCGTTTTTTATCTACTAGAAGCTCCTGTTTTATTTTCTATTTATTTATTTGTTTTCTTAAAACAATTTCTTTAGGTTTGCTGTACAAATCCTAAATATATTAGTTTGATTACTTTTCGAAGAATCGATAACCCATAAATAAATGACGAAACAATCATGGTGGAGGGAATAAAAGTTATACTGTGGTATATGGTAACAGGTAAACAATTATGTATTTGTTATTGCAAAAGTCTATACTAAAAATTTAAGGGAAATTCCCCGGCTATTTAAATCCATAGGTGGTTTTTTTTAAATGTGGTTCTATAAGATGTAGTCTTGTTGTTTAAGTGAAAAGAATCCTAACCAATGCTAGAAAAATTCATCAACTGCATTCAACAATGATTTTGTAATATTCGTAACAGACATAGGTATAATAATCTATTACAAACCTTACACTTTTAAATAACTAGTGCACAGAAAGGTGCATTTTATCAATTACGGTTGAAATTAATTTCAAAACATTTTCTTACTTGCAACAATAAATTGATTAAACAATATTTTATTGTTTTGTCAAGATAAAATATCGAGTAGGATTTGGCAGCATCACAGCCACTGTCAATTTTGTTTTCTTTTTCTCAAAGACAAAAATCAGTATCTTAAAGGGATTTCCCGGTTTTATTTAAAGCTAGTCATAACATGTTGAAAAATCCCTGAACTAATTTTAGAATCGGATGTGAAAATAGAACCTTTTTCTTTAACCTGTCAATTTATTGAAAAATTTAAAGAAAAACTTTGAGAAAAAGAAAGGTTTATTTTGAATAAATTTGGTAGCATTTACTTAATGAAAATAAACAAAATTACATTACTGTTATATATTCTGCTTAATTAATGCAATTTCCAGGTTATAAATGTCCCTATACGTTTGCTTAGTTTAGGGGTAGAATACCGTCTTACAATCTCTGTAACTTTCTTCTTTCATTTCTGACCTCGGATATAAGGTAAAAAAAGTCAAACTACAGAGATATGTCTCAAATGAATTTACCTGATCTGAAGTACTAATTTATAATAATCATCGATACTAGACTTGCTGTCTATACGTATAACATTATATGTTATTCCCATGATGTCTACGCATTACGCATGTATACGAATGTAAATTAAATGGTTAAAATACCGATTTCTGGTACTTTTTTATGATTTTATATTCGATATATATTCAACAATTAGTTTATTTTATGAGATTGGATTTGAATTGATTTCTCTCTCTCTCTCTCTCTCTCTCTCTCTCTCTCTCTATATATATATA
>WFKH01011926.1:71868124-71880946 GCA_016163765.1 Magallana hongkongensis
ATATATATAATTAAGCACCGTCATCGATAGATACATCATTAGCTGTTAATGTAAAACTTTGGTGAAGCTGTTTTGTATTCTATTTTGTTCTTCTTTTTACTTCATGCTCGATTACAGAGTGTAGGTGGGGGTTGGGCGGATGGGGTAAGGACAATCCAAAGTTATTTAATCATTATAGCGAAAAATAGTTATCGAACCCATCCCCTTAGCAATCAAAACATGCCTCTACCCCCCCCCCCCTTCCGCATCCTCGCATGAGTCATTTCTTCTGGATAAACTACACATACGTTTGACTTTATAAAAACAAAATAATTGTTGATGTTAACGACAAAAATGGATAACATGTTTATGTCTACTTGTTATGTAGCGCCTCAATTGAATTACCTCATGCATCTTTTGCACATCATCGATAACAGTGAATCACATACAAGGTGCATTCTTAAAGCTTTACATTTTAAGAAATGTAAAGCATGAATAATGTCAATTTGCATATATTTCATTTGTATAATTACATTCATTTCTGTTTACTGCATATGAATTAATGTATTTGATTTCCAGAATGATGAATGGTTGTTTATACTGTTATTCATGTTATATCATAAGACGAAGTATTACGCAATTCGTCTTGGTTTACAAACTGAATATTTAACATAAGCTTCAAAATTGTAATCCTATACTGCAATGTCTACACAGTTCTTTCTTGGTCTCAATTTTAAGTGTTTGTATATAACCGATTTACCTACTTTATCACATCTTCTTTGTCAAAATAAGACAATTAAAATATCAAAATTCGACTGATAAGTGCGCAACGCAAACAAGTTAGATTAGTTTATACAAATGGACATGTTTCTAATAAGAAATGATTTTTCAAAAAGGTGATAGTTTGAAATATTCAACATTGTAGTATGCAGAAAATGCGAAAGCAGTCTACTTTTTGGTGGTGGTTATCTTTTTGACTTTGAACCGGATATATTTGTCCGCTAACTTGTCCTTGTGTATGTCCTATATGTACAGCAATGATTGATATCGTGGATAATGTATGCAAGCAAACTTTTTCATATTCGTTATGAGTAGTTAAATGATGTACATTATCAAATATAGATAATATATCATATACTAATACAAATATTCAATGGTTTGACTTGATAGGTTTTATTTTCTGCTCTTGTTTTAATTGGTTTTTTATTGCTGATTGAGCGACAGTTATATAAGATTATGTCAGCTAATTAAGACCGCGTATTAGTAACTATAGTCTAGCCGTTTCTTATGTCTTTATTTTACAACTTACAAAGTGATGTCAATCATTAAAATCCAAGATTATAAGAATCAGTGGGGTTTATTAAAAAAAAAAATCAAAGATATATTTGTTCAAAATAGAATAAAAAGAAATGATTCTTACCTTGTCTAAAATTTAAGATGCCATCATGTAAGAATCCAAATATCCTCCTTACAAAAGAAATATCTGTTCTACGATCAGGTGGTAGTTTTAAATGTTATTTAACCTGCACACAGCAAATAAGATAAGACTTAAGCAGTTTCAAAGGCACGTGGCACATGCACTTTCTTTCTAATCTGTTTGTCAAATTATTGAGACAGCTAGATAAAGAAGGGAAATTTAAAAGAAAGAATCTATTTCCTTATCAATATGTTAACATAGTAAAATTCTGTAGCACAAGCCATTTTGAAATATAAATGTTTTTTATCGATTAGCTGAATTTCAAATAGAATATACTTTGTAGAAATCAGATAAGAATTGTATGCCTATTGTATTCTTACTAAACTTCAATCAAACATTATGATGTAATGATAATAGAATAAGCCAATCAAACGTAAGCAAATAACTCATTGGACTATAAATTTCATTTCTTTTACTGGTCTTTTAGAAAAAAAAAATTACGCAATCTAATGTTGATGCACAAACAAATCGGACCAACTTGGAATAATAATATGATCCTGTTGTCACGATTTTTAATTTCAATCAAGATTCTATATAGATCAGACCTGTATACCCACTGTAGACACTTAAGAGATTCATTTTTGGCTTAACTAATAAAAACATATAATCTAACTTGAATGAACGAACGAAACATATAATCTTACTTGAATGTCCCGTACGAAATGTTACGCGATCTCTGTGCTGTATATATAGCCTTTTATGTAAAGATATATAGATGTATTTAGGAAATAATTCATAAGTCTAATTCACAACGAAACCTTTCTTGTAAAAGAAATGAATCTATTGTGTATGAATTAAATCCGGATGCAACCAAGACTTTATTTTTTTTGCAAATGCGTACGCCTTCTTTCTTTCAGTGTCGCACAAAGAAAAGAAAGAATGTTGAGTAAATCTACGATGGCTGTTTGAGTATTGATCATTAAAGACACCTGCTCACTGATGTGTACAGATGTCAACATAAAATCTTTAAAGTAATATCTCAAGACTTAAACTGTTAAATGACCCGGTGAATCGCATTGGTTATTTTATCTGATCTCTATATTTTAACATTTCAAATAACCCAGAACACATTCTTTATTGTTACGGCTGTCGACGTGAACAATTACCAATAACCCTCCAACACTCGGTGATATATGCACTTGGATGTTATTAGGTTAGGACCGATGGGTATATTAGCAAGTTTTTGATTTACTCTTCTAAATTAGATATACTGTCATTGAGAGCGCAAAAGTAATTATAAAGCATACAGTGTAACCAGAAAATGGTTTATCTGCATTAAAAAAGAAAATAAAAATCAATTTTTTTTAAACTCTACTGTAACCATCAGTAGATCAAAAAATTCTTGAGGATCAATTCTGCAAAGTGTAGGCCTCGAAAAAAAATTGATTATCTAAAATTGTGGCATTTAATTTATTTACACGGATTCATGTTTAAATTTGATTTTATATTTTGCACAACTAATTATCCATTTACAGGCAAAATACTCTAAACGGTTTATTGATACTAATTTGGGCAGTTGGTTCTGACTTGTTGTTTTCGAAGAAAATTGAAAATCCATTTAAAAGAAATTTTAGCAATAATAAATAATATATGAATATTTTAAAGAAAAGTATGTCTATGTTCTTAAAAAAACCAACTAGAACTACAAGTACGCATGTTTGATATTTGAGACTCCATTTTTTTTAAGTATAGAGAGTCAAAAAGACATTATGCCACTTCAAACAAGATAACAATAATCAATATCTGATCAAAATACACACAAAAGAAAAAAAATAGATATGATTTTTCTGACATTTTAATTAAAAAAGGGAAAAGAAGATGTCGAAAAGCCCTTACTTTTTGTTGAGGACAAAAAAAAGTTCTAGTTTAATTTGAATTCCTTCCGGATTATTCAAATACATGTTCTACCTAACTAAAAATACGTTCGTATTTATATAAGATAAGCATTATCTATTTTTTAAAATACAAAAATATAACAAAGGCGTATATTATTTACAAATCAACATTATCAAATAACAGTATATATGTAATTACAGTTTCTTTCAACGATTCCGAAAATTTATGATTTTGTAGTTTATTACTTTTATAAAGAACGTAAACCTACTTTTGACTGCAGTTCCTGTTGCATAAGTTGTGTTTATTGCGGAGTGTGTTGTTGCTGTTTGATTATTTATACTGTCGATGTTGTACACTGCACCACTAAGGTAACACTGGTATATATTACCAGGTGTATATGGTACCACACATCGTAAACCGTCTCGTAGAACTTAAATAAGATTACAATTTATAATGGTAAAAACTTATAGCATGCATTTTAATATGGTAATATTACTGTTTGATGTCAGTCTTAATATGGTGAAATTAGGTATAAAATGCAATAGTTTGAATGTGATATTTACCTGAAGTTTATCAATACTCTCTAAACTTTTATCTTAAAAATTCAATGTATTTTTAAACAGGACAATTTTAAAGTTTTGAAAAATATACGTTATCTATTTTTTTTTGTTCTTGTTTCATACACCTAGTCAAATAATGAAATAAGTTGGACAAATTACCAGACAGAACAATGACAAAGCCGCTAAATAAACGAATTTGTACTGTTTATAGTTGCAAATGTGAAAAATGTAACATTAAATTCGAAAACTATCTCAACTGTTTATATATTTATCTTTGTTAGTAGTTGACGTACGATTTACTAATTAGATGTTATAAATACCGCTTACTTAAAGGAATATATATAAAAAGCACTCTTATGGGTGAACTATTTGGTTATTTTTTTTCCATCTTAATATGTTTATTTTGTGAAAGATATAATATATAAATGCAAACGCTGGCTGGAGGGTAGGGTTGGTTTTAACAATGTAAGTCTTTACTGAATCATAGCTAATCTTCAGTATATTTTTGGACAAATTAACGCTTCCTTGAAAGACATCATCAGCTCTTTTCTTATGATTTTTTAGAAGAAGATTATTAACTAATTATTTCTGATGTTGAAAAAAGGTTGATTAATCTATTTTACTAAGGCAACCAGCTGTGCAATCGTTTTTGGAGCGTGTTCCATAATCGCTTCCTTCCTTTAGTTTGATTCTTATCGGAGAACTGGAATAGTTGAATGACAAATGCTGACAATCAATGCTGAGAGATGATTCGTTGTAAAGGGTTGCATTTACTGTGAATCCTGAAACTAAACAAGGTAGGGTGTTAGCGGTTCTTACATTAAATAAGACAGAACCTAATATTTAAAATACGTTTGCCTGTTGTTTTTATCTGTCTTTCCTATAATAACAATTATGAAGTATATTTACTATACATTGAAATCGGTAACAAGAAATAAAACAACAAGAGGCCAACATGCCTAAACGGTCACCTGAGTACCATAGACCATACACAGACCTGTCGAGGGTTCTCATATATGCATTTCATTAAGTTTTATTCTGGACTTTAAACAAAATTGAAAATATGGTAAAGACCATCCCCTCTCTACCTGAAATCTTGCAACAAGGACTATGAAACCTACAATTTTGGTGAAACACTTTAAGATAATAGATTGCATGACCAAATATTGAAAAACAGCACGACTCTGATAGGAAATAATTCACAAATATTTGTTAACTTTCAAGATAGCATTAACGTGTATAGGATTTCCTAGGTAAACTAAAGATGGCTAGTATACATGTTTTATTTAAAACAACCCCCACCCACCATCCCAAGGGGCAAGACAGAATCTCCGCCCTTTTATGGCATTCAAACGGAAAAATAGGGTTATTTGTTTTCTTCTCTCACTTCTCATGTTTCACCTTTTCAGTATTATTCCTTCTATCCAAAGACATCATCTGGCATTTATACAAAAATCACTGCACACGTACCACACATCATCATTTTTCGCTAGCCAGTTTTTACTTGACTATTAACAATTCTATTTGTTTATTTAGAAACTTCAAAAACTGTCTTGGTTGTTTTGTTTTATATAATAAAATACTTGTATAACTCTTTTAATCATTAAACTTCTAAATTACATTATTTAAATTGATTAATTATTAAATATGAACAAGCAAAGTAAGATAACTCCATTTACTGTTATTCCCAAACCCAAACTCTTGTCAAAGGCTTTCATATCTTTAACTTTAATAGCTTCACTCATTCTCTTTTCTAAATTTGTACTCATTTCTTTCATTAAAATTCAAGAGCAGAACAAAATAATTAAATATTTAAACATAATATACAGCTCATCCCCCACATTATATGCACTATACACTAACACTATATGACCATTTTGGCACCACCCTAGAGTCAAAACCTATTCCCCAAGGGACATGAAATTTACAATTTTGGTAGAGTGCATCTTGGTTTATATAATTATGAATTCAGTTTAAACATTTTATGCATTAACACTGTATGGCCATTTTGGCTCCGCCCTAGAGTCAAAACCCCTTCCCCGGGGGACATCAAATTTACAATTTGAATAGAGGGCTGCCTGGTCTACATATTATGAATTCAGTTTTCTTACAGATGTGTGGGAGTATAGATGATTTTTTGAGAAATGGTCAAGTTTTGACCATTTTTGTTCTGCCCTAGAGGACAAGAGTCATGAAATTTACAATTCATTTTCTCCTAACCCCAAAGATGCATCATACTTAATTAGAAAAGAATAGGCCATGTATTTTATAGTTAATTATGATAGAATTAATTGCAATAGGTTACCTAAGTGACTCATGTGACCTAAAATGTGTTATTTCTAGTAAATTAACATATGAAATGTCCGTTCAAATACAAGAAACGCTATTCAGGTTTATAGGGCTTACAACATGGCTTGAGAAGTATTAATGTTACGTGCGACGCGTCCTTGCACGAAATACTGATGTTATACTTTTTACCACCATGATAAATATGCATATGTCCGTTTATGCATTGTATTTTCCTGTGACATTCTCAGCTCCACAAGTCCACGAACAATGGAAGGGGTGCTGACATTGTAAAATGAGGTTCCCATCGGTAGAATTGAGTACGCTTGCAGTGAAATTGGAGCCACAGTCAACTCACAGTTCTAACTTGACAGGTTCAAGATGGCAGAATCCCTGCTAAATTGTGTTTTTGTTGATTAAATTGATTGCTGCCACTGGAAAAGGAGCCAAGATATCGGTGGTGAAACGCATAGCAAACTGTTAAAGGTATATGTGGCGTATTTTTTCATGCTAAGAAATATTTGATTGATTTATTTATTTTAATATGTTATATAAAGATAGATCTTAACAATAAATTACGCAGTTTATATCAATCGGGTTAAAAAGATATAGAAATTAATAGATAATTTTTTTAATTATTGTCGAGTCCAGAATAAATACAGCATTTGAATAAACCCCGCCTTAAATCAGTCAGGTGATACCACGCTCAGTTTATCACAACAACAATGGCAACGACGAGAAAGATAGGTAAACCGTTAAGTTTGACAGATTTTGGCAAATAAAGAAAAAAGAGACAGACTGACATAAAAGTATGCCATTCCGGTTTGTTTACATTACAACCCCTTCGTCATTTTTGGACTATAACACATGTATCCACTTTATATATCTAACAAGCACGTAATGATATTATTTATTAAAATGAATGTTAGTTTTTCTATAAGCCTACCCTATCATGTTAAACGAGTTCTTTAAGGAAAATCTAGGGGTAACTGTGACGAAAGTCAACATCTTTCAATGAAGTGATGCACACTCATGATTGATAAAATCCGAGGAGTCTTTATGCGCGCCAATAGAATTAATTAAATCGATTTTCTCGGATGTTATCGTACCAAAGAGACCGACTGATGTTTACTTCCGTCACAGTTACTTAGTGGAATGGCATACCTTGCCTCTTTTAATATGCAGGTTGTTGGGGGTTTTTTTTACAATAAATTGTTTATTTCCAATTAATTAATTTTCAGACATTTGATATGGAACATGCTGTGTACATGACTTTAAAGGAAATTCTATAAAAAAAAGCTTCACCTACCCTAAGAGTCTAAATCGGGGGGGGGGGGGGGGGGGGGGGGGGGGGGTTCTGTGTGGGAGTGGACATTTAATATACCATTCAATACACAGACACTTTGAGAGAATGTGGAATCACCTGACACTTTGCAACATAATGGCGGCGATTTTTAAAATTCACACTTCGATTGATGAGATATTTTGTTACCAAGTGAAACGTTCTTGTCAGATAAGAATCTCTTCGTAATAAATGAATGATCATTAAAGAACATAAGAAAAAAACATTTTTTTTTAAATGCAGCAATACATGAGATATGATTTAAACTAAATTAAGGGAAATATACACCCAAAACGATGCATACTATTGCAAGAAATCAGCACTGAATGTATTTTTGATTCCGGTTGTAATCCTAAAAGTAATTTTTTGTCTAATAAATCAAACATCGCTTAAGAGTAAATAACTTGAGTATTTTTCTTACGTAATCTGGCATTCTATGCTCAGTTTGCCTAACTACTTATATTAAATGTTGTCATTATTTACTTTGCAAGTTTTTCTGATGAATTATGTAATATAAGCATACTTCCAATTCTTTTATGTTTGTGTTTTATATTTACCCTGTGCCAATTTCCCATTAGTCATGTAGACCAGAAACGTCATGTATGCTGTTATAATATTGATCATTTTCGGTGTCAATTATGTATAGATAGAAGAATACTGATATCTAAATATAAATTGAACGTTTATGGTTTTCTATATATTGAATAAATTGTTTTACTGACTTAACCAATCATCTGACAATATAAAGTGTTTGGATAATATTTTTTTTCTAAATGCTCTTCTAAGTTTGCCTACCCCAAAAAAACTGAAGACATAGAGTGAAAAGTACTGTAGTAGCTTTTGATGTTAGCTTTTATGAAAATTACAGTGTTTGACAGAAATTACAAAATTTAATCTATAAATTAAAATTGTTGTTTATCATTAGCAATAAGTAAAAGGTTGTTTTTTACGTGGGTGAGTTACGAAATATGTGTTGCAAGTTTAAGGACTGTATAAATTAATTTCACGTAGATTTTTCCGACAAATTTCTTATTTTACTTAGCAGGACTTTATATTTATTTCATAATTGATGTCTTTTATGTGAATAGTGTGGCTTATAGGCTTTTCACAAAAGTATGCCTGGTTAAAATAGGTGAGGTTGATATGTGATAGTACGAAATATATCGGCATAGGTAACATGTATTTGTTTTCATTAACAAAAAATATATACCTTCTAATGAACCTTTTTAAACACTTCTTTTAAAACGGAGATAGTTGAAGTTGTTTGTCATAAGGAAGCATTCTTTAAAACGCGTGCGAGCATAATTGAGTAAGATTAAAGGGAGGTTACTCTGGAATGTTTAGAAATTGCACAGGTATTTTTTTTATCATGCAAAGAAATATCACATGATGACATGTGGTGATAACGAACAGTGTTCAAATTCAAAAGTCCAAAGTAAAATTACAAAACAGGAGCAGAGCGAACGCGGACCTCCATAAAATAAATAGAGGTAGGATCAGGTGTCATCGAGTAGTGAGCATCTTCTGATGACTGGTCACGCCCGCCGTGTGCTCTTTGTCGTAGTCGAGGAAAAAACGGTACACAATTAGGTACTTAATTATGGTTTATGGTCTCAATTATTTTTCAAAACAAACCCTTAGCATTGAACAACAACCTGGTATCTCTTTATTTTCCAAACAACCTAAGAATTGTAAAATTGTTCCACAGCTCGAGGTGTAAACAACATATTAGATGAAAAGGCAAAGCAGCAGATGTCATCTAATTGCACCTGCTACATTGTCATCAGATTTATGGGTCAAACAATAAATATTGCCTTAAGATCAATTCTATGTAAGAATCAAAGATTTTTAAAAGGGTCTGGCCACGCATAATCACCAATTTTTCTTATATTTCATACACAGACACACCTAGGTGTAAAACGCAAAAAACCACTAAAGGTTGGTTGCTGGGGGTAACTGTTGTCATGGTAACCGAGGCTAAAGATGGAAAAATAGCAAAGCTTACCTACATTGAAGCCATATTAGAAGGTTTTGCCCACTAATGTAAACTATCAAAGACATAAAACAGCCTTTGTCCTATTTTCAAATCATTAATTATATCAGAAAATTGATGGAGAAACCAATAATTTTAAAATGTTACCATGGAAACCTTTACAAATTTTTGAAATCAGTTTTTTTCGGTTTTTTAAAAAGCCGAAATGGGAAACCATTAAATGTTTACATCCTAATCAATGTCCATGCAATATTTATTTTGTTATGAAAATTGACATCCGCTGCTATGGCAACAAGGCAAAAAATAGAAAAAACTGAGAAATTTAAGATGATTTTGATATGCTTTTATTACTGATTTAAGAAATTTTTTGCAATTGTTTTAGTTTAAACTTGTAAAAATATATCTAAAATTTTATTACATACCACAAAAAGCTTTGTTATGCAACAGAGAAGTGTTGTTGCTATGGGAAAATAAGTTGCGTAAAAAATCACATAGAAATTCTTACTTTTTGAAAAGTCCATAGCAACGGGATCTATTTTTAGAAAATGTCAGATTTTTTTTCGAATGTCATTAAAGTTTAGGACATACTTGATTGATTTTATACATTTATTCATTTTAAGTGAAAAATATCCGTTCAAATATGCCTTAATATATTATAATTTACCTTATTTTTAAGCTTGTTACCATAGCAACATTTATAAATTTTCATATATTATTTCTTTATTGCACAATCAGAATAGCGTTTTCCAAAATAATCCAAGATTTGCTTTTTTTATTCAAATTAAATGAAGAAAACATATTTTTAAATTTCTGTTTAGTAACCCTGGAAACGCTCTAAAAATATGCGTTTCTCATCTTTTGAAAAATGACAACTATTTTTAATAATATATTCTACTCTGGAAACCCCATGTTGTGCACATTACTCACAATATGTTCTCAAATAAGCATTAAAATGCCATTTATATATCTTTACCGTCTGTTACCATGGCAACGGAACCACATAGCAACAAATAAATTGTGTTAAGCATTTTTACTCATCAAAGTCTATCAAACTGTAAAGTATTAGGGAAATCCGTGACTATGCGTGGTCACCGAATTTTGATTCTTACATAGAATTGATCTTAAAAGAATCATGAAATGTTCTGCCTGTTTGGCAAATTGGTATTGTAAAATAAAGATAAAGACAGGGATGTTGCTATTTCGATAAAGTAAGGCATTAAAGAATAAACACACGTTCATTTAACATCAGTTTGTTTTTAATTTTGATTCAAATTTCCTTCAAAATTTTTAGTCATATTGTGTCCTACCTCATAATCATTGGACAGTTTTGCTTTTATAACTGTTTGGAGTTCAAATAATGTTCCATAATTAGTTGGTTGTAATACAATCAAATAAAAAGCTGTAAAGCAGGTTAAATTCTTTTTTTTTTCTTCCTTTTCTTTCACTTTCATATGACATTGACAAGTAAATACATACATTAATTAATCAAATTGGGTTCAATATCGTAACATCATATACAAATTGCTCGAACGAATTATCTGCACAAAACATCAAGTATGAATAAAAATAACACCATGTGCAAATTGAGTTAATGCTTTCAGATTACTAACAATAGCATGCATAAGTGGAATTATCATTTGTTAATTTCTGTATATATATTTTTTCAAGAAATATTAAATATAATCTGGCCTGCAAACTATACAGGCATTTTAAAAAAATCAAAAATAAATGATACGAAATACATTTTATAAATTTATAAATCTAATATCGACGCTAGAAACATGTACAGTATACTGATATTGAAAGCACATCACGTGGTTTCATGTTACCTTCATTAAAAAATAATGAAGGAATATACGTTTGAAACTTTAATGAAAGTTTTTCTTCATAAATCTATTTTTGTAAACACATCATGTATGGAAACCTTCGTCTTTTTGATTTAATGAATAATGAAAATTCTAAAACACCAAAAAACGGCCAAAAAACGAATCCTAACCCCCATAGTGATCAGGTACACAGGGGATTTCGCCACATATAATTATCATATCAAAATGATATGATTCTGATATAATTGCGCTGATATGAGATGATAAAAAAAGGGCATCATATCAGAATCATATCATAGACATTATATGAGAATCATATAATCCTGATATGAGAATTATATAATAATGGCATCATATCAAAATTATATGGTCGCTTATATAATAATCATATAATCCTTATATGATAATCGTGTAATTTTGACATCATATGAGAATCATATGAATATAATATGTGTGCAAACTATGGTTTTGCAGCGCAAAATATGCCCCATAATTGACATATGTTAAACCTTAGTAGTAGATAAAATACATAGAATGTATACTATCCACATGTTTAACATGCAAATACATGTAAACCTCTTAATGTTTTCAGTCTTTAAAATCATTTGTTGATACTCCTCAACTTGCTGTTCTAACTTCCTGTACTTGTTATCCAATTTTCGCATCAATAGATCTTGAGAAATTTTATTCGTTTTGCTTTTCAAGCCACTTGAGTTTATCTAAAATTATAGCTAGAGAAAAAAACCCACAACATTTCTCAGAATTAAAATAAATTTAATTCCTGCAAATGATAACATATAGATATGTTTATTCTTCTTGTTAGTTGGTGCTTCATTAGTTTTCTGAAAAAGAAACACATTTTGACACTTAGAAATTAAGATATCAGTTTTTATGATTTGTAAATTAGCACAATGCTATAGTAAATATGTAGCTTCTACATGCGACGGTATGCAACTGTTATTCACCAGATTTGGTGACAATTTGTTGGAAACAAAACATGAATTTCCCATCCTTTTACACATTTATCTCCCATGTAATAATATTTGCTAAATCATTACATTTGCAAGCTTGGAGAGAGAGAGGAGAGAGAGAGAGAGAGAGAGAGAGAGAGAGAGAGAGAGATATATATATATACCCTATATAAAATGTCCTACATCAGTATCAATTTGACAAAGTTAGGTATTACCCCAAGTTCATTTAGCCTTTCAAGTCAGTCCTTCCACTTCTCCCTTTCTGATGCGTTAACCAAAGCACAAGACAAGTTTGGATTTTATCCTGAAATGTTAATGCAACTTCAATGTCTCCATGCTTAAGACAAAGAACATAACAGCTTTTAGAATCAACAAAAAGCAAAATCATTCATGTATTGTTAACTATTAAATTAAGTGAGCTTTCAAAAGGTTTAAAATCATTCTGGAAAGTTTAAATACATGTATGAGTATTAACAATACAGTTAAATTTTAACTTAATTTTCATGATGTCATATATGTATCATACCAGATTCAGTACAGGACACAACCTTT
>WFKH01011926.1:71881046-71915601 GCA_016163765.1 Magallana hongkongensis
GAAAAGCACTTCATATCAGAATCATATGTGGCGAAATTGCCTATGTACAAGTAGTTTGAGAATTTTGTGTTAGGTCTAAGATGGCATGAAATTAGTTATGTTGCCATAACATTTCGACATATTTAGCAAATTACAAATATGGAAGTCCTAAATATTTTTTGATAAAGCACATTTGGTTGTTAATGGCAACTTTGTTGCGATATATTTTGATAAAACGAGTTGTGTATGATAAATGGGGTACATGTGGCTAAACACACACTACATTCAACATTATCAGCAAAATATAGTCCCTTAATTCAAAGCTTGGAATAGTCTGTTGTCATAGATCTACAATTAAAGGGCACACCAAGTGCTTGGAAAAACGTGGTACATGTAGTCCCAGTGACTGGCGTCGATTCTCTCACTATGACAATGAACCACCAAATGGTATCACTATGTTTAACAAAAAACCGAAGGGAGGGCACAAGATAATTTTTCCACTCCCCAGAAACTTGTTTCTTGCCAATGTGAAAACATATGATTGTCTGACATGCCATGAAGTTATCACATAATATGAATAATAAATTAACAAATTAAAGCAATTCAAAGCTTATTGCACAATCCCGTAAACAATGTTCCATATTTCACTAAGTGTTCAACATTTAAACTTTTTTTGTAGTTTTTGAATTACAGATCAAACACGTTCGAGTTTCACATTCCTTACTTATGAATATCACAACAAAGAGTCCAACAAGAACGGAAATTGACGTCTTGTAATTTACACCGGTACCTGCAAAAGATGAAATAATAAGATGCAATAATGTGTAATTATGATAGAAATGTTTGGGTAGCTAAACTCAACTCAAGACACTTTGACCTGTATGCAATTCACTGATTGTCCTGCCGAACCCATCAAGTTTCTACTGACTTTGCAATACCGATCGAAGCGAGGATTAATGGTAACACGTATATATACGAAAATTAGTTAAAAATGAGAGTTAAATCAGGGGTACTAAGGGCCAAAAAATGTTCTTCCAGCCCTGGGCACCGCCATATTGGCCGCCATTTTGTTTTGAAAAAGTTAGCTCGATCATTAAAAAACTTGCGCTTATCAATGTTTATTGCCCTTAAACTCGATTAAAAACATTCCAATGTTTTAATTAACGGTAATTTAAGTTTTAAAAAATTTAAGTGAATACAGGTAAGTTCCAATTGTGCTTCAATCAAGAAGCACGACTAGTTCTAAGTATGACGTATCAAATTATCAGATGGGAAATAAAAACATTAACATCAAGGAACTGATCTTTTAGATTCTGAATAAAATAATTCAATTGTATAACCGGTAGTCGACATAAGAATTAAATTGATAAACGATGAAAAAAGAAATAAATTTTTGTCGGAATCACGTAACTCTCTTTGGCTATTTCCGAAGACAAAACTTGTACGTTTTTTACGTACGAGACATGACGTCATAATGTAGACTGAGCACGCGACGTTTAGTTTAACTTTGGCTAATGATTTGAGTATAGGCGGATCCTACTATGTGCGTTTCAAATATTCAAACTGCGCTGTGTTAAATCTGCGCTCGGTCCAACGGTCACACCGTTTACATATTTTCATCTGATATAAGCGATAAGGATACGAAAACATATTATTTTCAAATTATTTCTCTATATTTAGTTGTGTATGTATCACCCTTTCGATGTAATGTTGACAGAACTTTCTAAGTTATTATACTTTGTAATGATGTAATCCCGTGTGAAGAAATCGTTGTTTTATGAGAAGTTCCTGTAGTTCTAACGGTTGTTGTTGTTCTTTGTGTAGTTGTTGTTGTGTCTGGCAATGGCGTTGGCACAGTATCTATATCAGTGATGTTGTACACTGCTCCGTCTAATACACACTGGTATATTTTACCAGATGTATAGGGCACTAAGCAATGCATACCATCTGATAGCCCTGTAAAAAATGTATTACATGTATTTTACTGAAACACATGTGTACATGTGTGTGATCCTACCTCCATCTTTTTGGAGGTCCGTGTTGCTCTGCTTTGAATTTGTATTTCGTGTTGTGGATTTTTGAGATGTTGACGGTTTGTTATTGTCATTTTTCATGTATGATATATAATGCTTATACTTCAAACGATAATTAAAGAGGCATGGTCACGATTTTTGTCAAATTTTATTTGCCTATTTTTACTGTCTCCAATGCTGAAAATTGCATTTCTATCGATCAATTAAAATTTGAGTGCCAATGGTAGAGTTATAAGCAAGATACAGAGCTCACAATTCTTTGTTATGTTAATAAGGCTCGTGCCTTGTTTTCGTTTACATTGGTTCAATATACCAGTAAAAGTTACGAGTGTTTACTAAATTGCAATCAAAATAAATTGTAACCGTTTGAGAAAACAATTATCAGTCATTAAAAAGAAAGTCAAGAAATTTTCTTTAATTGTTACCCTGGTAATGATTTATAAAAAAAACTTTTATGTAGATAACGATCCAGTTTTCAGATGATCCCCCTTTTAATGACATGCATCTCTTTCCATACTGAATACACATAATAATTGCAATCTATCAAAGCCACATAACTTCCATGATAAACATAGACTATAAAAAACTATATGATATGTTAATTGTGCATACTTTCACAACCGGGCGTGCAGGTATTGTTTTTCAAACAGGACCCATGAACGTTCCCTTCTAGTTCTTGAATCCTCATTGGTGTTTTCGAATAGTTGAAGTCCAAATGGTCACACCGTAAGGTGACGGTTGTGGTGTTGTAAAACGCCGCACTCGATGTAAACCCTGATACTATAAATAAAGGGACTGTTTTTGGCTGTTCTTCAGTGAAATTATAAGATCATAACAGCATGTGGATCAGATTGGCACTGTTTTTCCTTTACAATAAACAGTGTTTTCAGCAAAATGAGAATACAAAATTGCAGTGATGGTGATGAGTTTGAAACCAAAATAAGCACAACAACTCATATATATTGTGTCAAGTAGCAGATTGCTGATAATGCCGACAATTTTTATCCATTTTGCTATGATTTATTTCATATAAACTTTTTTGTCAACAGACTTGTATATTTAATGTGTTTGCTTCCAAAAGTTACATTGTAAATTAAAATTTATTTACTTATATCAACTGTACAGCAAGTTTTCTCTGAATACGTTGAAAAATAATTTTCAACGCGAGATTGAAGAAGAAAAAATACAAGATCATTGTTTATAAAAAGCGTATCGTGATATTAATTTTTTTTTTGTTAGCGACCTAATTTTACGACATGATTAAATTTCACGTGTGTTTAATTTTGTACTTACCACAAGGTTTCAAGAGAATGTGCTCAACTTCCTTCTTATCAAAACAGGAACCATTTATTCGTAAATAATGTCCAGCATACATGGTGTTGTTGAATGTAAATGTGATATCCAATGTATCATTAATTGCATTGTGTGTTCCTGTCATAGCCCCGCCGTGGCACTGCAATTCGTTATTTATTCTATAAAGACACTGAAGATTATAGTTCTGGACAGTGGATGTTCTTTGTTGGACAATGCTAACATAAAGGGAAGCATTCATATTGGCACTACAGCGTAGGTTAACTGCAATCTTGACATCTTGTTGGTGACAGAACCCCCGGTCAATGCCATCCTGTTCGCAGATGAAGAATGCTGTTACTATAAAAATAACATTAAAAAATACAAATACATGCCTAAGAATTATAAAATGCATACCTTTATCTTCTATGATAAGTGTATTACGGGATTAAAAGTTCCAAAAAAACTTATAAAAAGGTCTATAAAATTTCTGAATCATTGAAATAAGAATCTTTAATTTTTAAGCTAAAATATTTGTAAAATGACAAATGTACAATGATAATGTAAAGTAAAATGAGCATCGAACAGAAAGAGGAACGTTGAACTACAAGCAATAACACTGATTGCAAGTGTATATAATATGAACGCTTTAAATAATTCTTTCTGCAGTATTATGCGGACTAATTACAAATCTCTCTTGAGACGGGATATATAACGATACCTACCCATCTGTCAAAGAGGGTTATGTTGTTTACTTAACGCTTTTGAAAATCATTCTTATTTCATAAAATATCAGGATTCCGTACACCATTATCTACTCAAAACATTAATGTAAAAATTGTCTTAATGAAGTAATAATTATAAATTGCAAAGAAAGACCAATAAAATAGCACAAAAGATAGGTAACTTGTGAAGAGTTAATATATGTATCACGTTGTGTCATTGAAAATGCAAGGACACTTTTTTTATAAACACGTCACAGTATATATATGATACGTTTAAGTATGAGGCTATATGTACAGTAAATCAAAGATGTGACATTATTTGATGAATTTATATCTCTCTGAAACCTTGTACCTTTTAAAGAGTAAACATAAAGGCGCGATTGCCTTCAGGAATTCAGACAGGCTTAACGTTGAATTTAATGATCCGCCCGATTATGTATCGGCCTTGGATTGACGGATCGGATAATCAAAATAGATCGAGGTCTGATAAACCATCAGGGGAATGCGGAAGTTTAAAACTGCTGTATACTCAAATAAGAGTTACGTTAATTTCCGTTAAAACAAAATTCCTTATACCTGAACTCTTTAAAATTGGAGTTAGATCAACATCCATGCGGTTCGTAATTCTATCAAAACCATTTTTTAAAATTTAATAACTACAGTGCTCAATTCACGCTCGGGTTAATTTCATTAGGATTTTTCTTTTCAGGTATATACGATACTTGTTGTAAGTGTAGTCCACAGAGCGGGCTAGTATTACCAAGGGCGAACCAACGACTGAACGGCAGGCCTAAAAACTGGACTTTGTTGGCTACTTGTATTCATTTTTTATCTTCTAGAAGCTCCTGTTTTATTTTCTATTCAAACAGTTTCTTTAAGTTTGCTGTACAAGTCCTTTATATCGTAGTCGTATTATTTTTCGAAGAATCGATAACCCATAAATAAATGACGAAACAAACATGGTGGAGGGAATAAAAGTTATTCTGTAGTATATGGTAACAGGTAAACATATATTTGTAATTGCAAAAGTCTTTTACTCAAAATTTAAGGGAAATTCCCCGGCTATTTAAATCCATGGTTTTTTTTGTTGTTTTTTTTTTTAATGTGGTTCTTTAAGTACATTTTATTAATTACGGTTGAAATTAATTTCTAAACATTTTCTTACTTGCAACAATAAATTGATTTAAACAATATTTAGTTGTTTTGTCAAGATAAAATATCGAGAAAGATTTGGCAGAATTACTGGCAGTGTCTATTTTTTTTTTTTTTTTACTTCTCTCAAAGGCAAAAATCAATATCTAAAAGGGACTTCCCGGATTTTAAAGCTATTCATAACATGTTGAATAATCCCTGAACTAATTTTAGAATCAGATGTTAAAATAGAATTGTTTTCTTTTACCTCTCAATTGATTGAAAAACTTAAAGGAAACCTTTGAGAAAAAGAAAAGCTTATTTTGTATAAAGAACTAGATACAGTTTCAGTCATATTGGCCCTGTTTTAGATCTAGAGCGAGTTTTAAAAATATCACAAGAAATTGAAAAGTAGCGTTTATTTACACAAAAATACCCTTAAATTAAGAATCTATAAATAGTTACCTGATTAGACGTTCACGAGGTTAATTGTGTCGTCACAAACAGTGCATTTTCTCGGAATTTTCATAAAACTCAGCAGAAGACACCAGTTCCTTAGTAGTTTTTTGAATACAAAAAAATGTCCGTAGCTGTCGCCCACGATTAAACTCACATAATAACTTTATCATTTGATATCACAAAAAATATATTAATTTCGTTATGGGCGACGGCTATGGACACATTTTCCTGTTCATAAAACTATGAGAAAATGGGCCATTTTTTTATCATTTTCGACCAAATCTTAGAAATATGCCAAAATGTTGAAGTCATAATTATTTTTTGAAACAAGATAAAACTGTATAACTTGGTACTTTATATACACACAGGTTCAAGATGATACATGTGTATTTTTTAGAGATTTAAGCAACTTTTGAAATTTAGGGCAAATTTTGAAAGAAACTGTACCTTCTTCTGTGTCGGTTTTTAATTAACGAAAATAAACAAAATCACATTGCTGTTATATATTCTGCTGAATTAATTCAATTTCCAGGTTATAAATGTCCCTATACGTTTGCTTAGTTTAGGGGTAGAATACCGATCTTACAATCTCTATAACTGTCTTCTCTCATTCCTGACCTCGGATATTAGGTTAAAAAAAGTCAAACTACAGAGATCTCAAATGAATTTACCTGATCTGAAGTATTAATTAATAATAATCATCGATGCTAGACTTGCACAATCGATTCGCATAACATTATATGTTATTCTCCTGATGTCTACGCATTACTCATGTTTAAGTATGTAAAATTAAAGGCATAAGTTCCGATTTCTGGTACTTTTTTATGATGTTATTTTCGATATTTTTTCAACAATTAGTTTAGTTTATGAGATTAGATTTGAATTGATTCTTGTATATATATATATATATATATATATATATTTTGGGGGGGGTGGTCATTGAACAATTTAGATATAACAAGATATCTGTGAGCCAATGCTCACTAGTGATACCCCCGCTCTGATGTGAATATGCAAAATAAGCAAAGTCGACATTTAACAGAAAGCTGGCATCCGATTGGTACAGAAATATATCCCACAATATGGCATGCCTAATCAAATAGTGTGTTAAAATTTCAAGCATCAACCGATAAATAGCTGCTGAGAAATCTTTGAGGAAAATTTGTTTGAAAATTTTGGCTAAAATAAACAAAGTACTCATTTAACAGGAAGTTGACGTTCGATTGGTACAAAAATATATCCCACGATATGGCATGCCTTAACAAACACTGTGTAAAAATTTCAAGCATCTGCGATAAATACCTGCTGAGAAATCTTTGACGAAAATTTGTTTGAAAATTTTGGCTAAAAATAAAGTCATTATTCAAAAGGAAGTTGACGTCCGATTGATACAAAAATATATCCCACAATATGGCATCCCTAAACAAATAGTGTGTTAAAATTTCAAGCATCTGCGATAAATAGTTGCTGAAAAATCTTTGACGGAAATTTGTTTGAAAATTTTGGCTAAAAATAAACAAAGTACTCATTTAACAGGAAGTTGACGTCCGATTGGTACAAAAATACCTCCCACGATATAGCATGCCAATACAAATACTGTGTAAAAATTTCAAGCATCTGCGATAAAACAGCTGCTGAGAATTCTTTGACAAAAATTTGTTTGAAAATTTTGGCTAAAAATAAACAAAGTTGTCATTTAACAGGAAGTTGACGTCTGATTGGTACAAAAATATATCCCACGATATTGCATGCCTATACAAATACTGTGTAAAAATTTCAAGCATCTGCGATAAATAGTTGCTGAGAAATCTTTGACGAAAATTTGTTTAAAATTTTGGTTAAAAATAAGCAAAGTCGTCATTTAACAGGAGGTTGACGTCCGATTGGTACAAAAGTATATCCCACGATATGGCATGCCTTAACAAACACTGTGTAAAAATTTCAAGCATCTGCGATAAATAGTTGCTGAGATAAATGCGACAGAAATTTTTGTTACGGACGGACAGACAGACACACAAGGGTGAAACAGTATTCCCCTCTCCTTCGGAGCGGGGGTATAATAAGCTATAAACATCAGCATATCCACACAATCAGTATCTTTTACAACTTTTTATATTAATGTATAATATATACGAACCGTTAAAACGCGGATCTAGAAGGAGAATCGGGGTTCGAGCCACCCGAAAAAACTCAATCTCTTACAGTTTTGTTATGAATTGCCAAAAACATCCCTCGGAATGTCATGTCAATAATAATTATCACTCAACCCCCCCCCCCCCCCCCCATTAAAAAAAAATCTGGATCTGCAAATGACCATTGGACCGAAAACGTAATTTTTATTCTATTTAGATAATATGTATTTTTTTTATTTTGAATTTTCTGTGCTTTTGGGGTTATTTAGTTACAGTTATAACAATCTCAGATGTAACAAATGACATTAACAAAACGACATTAAACTAAGTATTTCTGTTGAACACAAAATGTTAAGGTGATTGCCGCTAAATTATTCATGATCAACAACAGAAACGTTGTAAGTCAGTTAACTGACAAAGCTCTGTCATATACACACACTTCTATAACGCTTCATTCACTTTCCAGTTGACTGAATTCTTAGTGCATGTATCTTCAATATAGAATTCAATATAATTTATATTTTAAAGATAGTTAGCATTACCTTGCGTGACAAATGCGAAGGCTAATATTCTGAACATCTGGCACTAGGTCATCCAGTGAATCCAAAATTCTTCTTTTTACTATTATTTGTTTGTCACTTAATGCACAGAACAGGCTTTATTCCGTGAGAATAGTAAATTTGTTTCATATGTGGTCGCAAGGTTTTTTTTTATTCCGTTAGGATAGTAAATAAGTTTCATTTCAGGTGACTGTTGTATGAATCGTCTTTTTTCAAATGGAAACTCCTGCATTTTTTTTATTGAATATGACACGCTATTGGAATTCCGTTGAACAAGTTAAGTGTTTCGTATGAAGTCACAAACGTTTCTCTTTTTGTCATAAAATTAAAGCCTTTGAAATCGATCACTGTAATTGTATCCGGAACAGGCTTGTAAGAGAGGCGTTGGTTCCTGATGAATCCTATCCACCGCTAAAGTAACCTGTAAACACATGGAACAGCATTATGTATTAAGCCGGTGGGTCTTTCCTATCAGTATATTTAGCTTGTTTTGTAGACGCGATACACCCAATACCCACCACGTTCTACCCGTTTTATCCGATAGGTATTGCGTACTGAATTCTTTAAAAAAAATCAATAAGGTGCAAAGATTTAAAACAGATTTCATTGTACAATGTATTTTGAGTTATAAGACATTTCTGAATGTAAATCATGTGTGGCGATATACAACATATTACTCTTGACTGTTATTAATATATTCATGCAAATATCTTTTTATCTGTGAAATATAGAATTTAGTAACAAAATTGTACACATCTTTTCATTCTTTAGATAACTTACAAATGATGCATTAAAACTTTAACTTGAGGCTTCATCATTACCAAAATATGGTCTATAACCAAAATCAGCGATAAAAATTTCCGAAGGTTAACCATACAGGTTGAGCATTTTTTTTTGAACTGAAATTTTGATTGTCTCTTCAATTATGCTGATATTAAAAAATTAAATTACAATACATGTGTTTATTCATAGCTAGACTGACTCTGTTAAGAAAAACGTTTATAAATGTGTACATAACCTTCACAGTGAATTGCTCTTTGCAAAACAATGTTATATTCCCTGCCCTCAGAGTATGTCACATTTACCTGGCTTTATTGAATTTTGTTGGTTTAGAGTTTTGTTTGTTGGTTTGGTTGCCTTTTTTTAAAAGGGGGGGGGGGTAGGGTTTTTTTAAATTTCGTTTATTTGTACTCTATCTTATGTTCTTCTATATCATGTATGTAAACAATATCGCGTTATTAATATCTCAAAAATCGCATTGCGGGGGAGCTGAAAAGTTAAACATTGTGAACTATTTTCATAATAACACATTGCCACTTTATATGATATATGTATGTATTAGATCTAAAGATAGATATTTGAGAGATAGAGGAGAGAGAGAGAGATAGAGTTTATCTTTCAAGCACACATTTTTAATTTTCAAACATATCTTTGGTACATTTGTCTCCTTTTACATATATATCGATAGAACTACATTGAGTACCGTCATCAATAGATACATCATTGACTGTAAATGTAAAACTTTGCTGAAGCTGTTTTGTATTCTATTTTGCTCTTCTTTTTATTTCATGCACGATTGCAGAGAGAAGGTGGGGGTAGGCGAACGGGGTCAGGACAATCCAAAGTAATTTCATTGGTATAGCGAAAAATAGTTATTGAGCCGATCCCCTCAGCAAACAAAATGTGCATCGACACCCCTTACCCCTCTCCTCTGGGGACAACATTTCTGAATCCTCGCATGAGTCATTTCTCCTGAAATAACTACGCGTTGACATATGTTTGACTTTATAAAAACAAAATAAATGTTGATTTTAACGACAAAAAAATCAATGGATGACATTTTTATTTCTACATGCGCCTTAATTGAATCACCTCATGCGTCTTCGATATCAATAAACGCATTCTTAAAGCCTTACCTTTTAAGAAATGTAAAGCATAAATAATGCTAATTTGCATATACCATAAAACCTTGAAAATAAGCCGCAGCTTATTTTAACTTTTGGTAAGAAAGTGGGGGCTTTTTTTCAAAACCGTCTTATTTTCTTATCGCGGCTTATTATCCATGCAAAAACCCGGTAAGTGACGAGAGCAAATTCACGGCTTATTATCAAAACAATCGATTGTGAATTTCGTGTTTGTTCTAAAAATAGGACATCCAGGTAAACATCAGCAAGTGTTCAGGGGCCTTTAATTCTGGGCGCCCGTTCTTAAAACAGTGAGCTTTTAGCAATGGAGGCTACAAGACGTACGCCTACACCGAGAATAAGTTATAACAGAGAATTTAAACTTAGGGTCGTAGAGCATTACAAAGAGCTGTCACTTGGCAATGCAAAAAATCGAATAATCGAAACCGCTAAGTATTTTGGAATTGACGAAAGCAATGTGCGGCGTTGGATTAAAACAGAAATAAAACTGCAAGAAACGCCAAAAGGTTCAAAATCACATGGATCTGGCCGAAAATCACTTTATCCTGATATGGAAAAGCAGCTTCACCGTGAATTTAAAGAATTTCGGGAGGACGGATTAAAGGCAAAATCGTGGTGGTTTAAATCACGTGCGGTCGAACTTGCAAGTTCGGACTTCAAATGCAGCCGCGGCTGGTTCAATAATTTCAAAAAACGGTACAATTTATCATACCGGGCACCAACCAGTGGAGCTCAAAATCCACCAGATGCTAAAATTGAGGCATTTAACAGTTTTCATAAATTTATTCGAAAACACGCGAGCAGAGACTGTACGGACCCCGATGGTCGCTTTAAATTAGTTGCTAACATGGACCAATCTCCCCTCCCGTTTGATCTAAATAAGGAAAACATACGAATCAACTGGTGCTACTAAAGTATGGTGCAGAACAAAGAAATCCGGACTTGACTATAGACAGGCCACATTACAATGCTGTATTTTCTCGGACGGCGTTAAACGCATAAAACTTCTTATTATTTTCCTGGGGAACTGGCCAGCAAATTCCTTTCAGTGAAAAGGTGAAGTATGATAGTCGCGTTGTGGTTCAATTTCAACAAAATGCATGGTGTGACGAGCAAGTTATGTTGTTTTGGATTAACAATATGTGGAAACCATTAGCAAACCAGTTCAAACCAACAATGTTAGTTGCCGATGTACACAGAGCCCAAAATACGGAAACGGTAAAATCAAAGTTCCTAAAGATTGGTACAACCTTAGCGCTAATTCCGGGTGGATGTACAAATGAACTCCAACCCCTTGACAGAGTGTTTCACGGTCCACTAAAGAAAAAGATTGAGAAAATAACGGACAAGCATGTACACGCAAACAGAAAACAATGGCTTGAGGGCACTTTCACAGCTTCAGAGAGGTAATTAATGAAACGGTCGCTATGTGTTGTTTTTACATCGAATGATTTTTCACACCTTTGCAATTTACCTATAATTTAGATAGCATTTTTTTTCATATAAAAATGGGTCGATTAGTTTATGATTTGAATTTTCAATTGCAGGCGAATCATCATGACTAAATGGGTAGGGGAAGCGTGGTCAGACACCTGCAAGGATCAAACTGATGCTGTGGTGAAGTGTTTTAAGAGTTGTGGCATCTCTAACAAGATAGATGGCACTGAGGATCATCTCATTCACTTTCAGGGTATCGACAGCTATACGTTTGAAACAGAGGAGAGGGCTGAAGACGAAGAGATTGGCTGTTTTATTTTAGATAATGACAGCGACTCTGATGAAGACATTCCCCTGGCTGAGCTCAAATTAAGAGTGTGATAGCTCAAAAATTAACTGAGTTGAAGTTTTATCATGTTTAAGGACTTTCAACAAGTTTTTAAACTAAATATCGAACTTTAAATAACTTTTTATAGTTTAACACAGTTTTAGACATACACATATCATTTTAAATCTAATCATGAATCTAATCATGTTATGGAAGTCTTATAATAAATTAAATTAAAATAAAATACTACGGTGTTCAATATCTTGTATGTAGAAAAAAGAACCACTTCGTAGTGTAAAATCTCTCCTAAATGGCATTGTCATGACTGGCTTATTTTCAAATCAGGCTTATTTTCGAGTAATTTTCATTGCAAGAAATAGGTGGCTTATTTTCAAAACCGGCTTATTATTAAATTCGGCTTATTTTCAAGGTTTTAGGGTATCTTTTGTGTATCTTTACATTTATTTCCATTTATTGCAACTAATGTGCTTGATTTTCAGAAAGTTGAATGGTTGTTTATTCTGGTATTGTATTAATGTTATATAATAAAACGTAGTATAAAGAAATTTGTCTTGGTTTACAAGCTGATTATTTAACATAAGCTTCAAAAGGTGTAATTCTAACCTGCAATGTCTACAAACTTTTATCTTGATCTCAATTATAACTATTTGTATATAACCGATTTACCTACTTTATGACATCTTTTTTTGTCAAAATAAGCCAATTAAAAAGTCGACGGATTAGTGCGCAACGCAGAAGAGAAGTTTATACAATTGAAGATGTTACTATAAAAAAATATTCAAATAGGTGATAGTTTGAGATATTCGACATTGTAGTATGCAGAAAATGCGAAAGCGGTGTTGGTTATCTTCATGACTTTGAACCGGATATATTAGTCCGCTAACTTGTCCTTGTGTATGTCCTGTATCTACAGCACTGATTGATATTGGGGATGATGTATGCATGCAAAACTTTATCATGTTTGTTATGAGTAGTTAAATGATGTACATCAACATATAAAGATAATATATCATATACTGATACACATTATCAATTTTTAATTATTTAGTTGTTGTTTATTACTCATTAAAAGACCGTTACTATAGTATATAAAATCAGTTCAGTCCGTTAAGACTGGGTATTTATAACTTCATTCTATCTCATACCTGTGAATTTGTTTTACTTCTTTCAAAGTGTTTTAATCATATAATTTTCAATACATTAGATCGAAGAGGTAAATATCTTCATATTTTATAACGAAACTGGAATTTTAGATAAATAAAGCAATGATTTATATGTTCGAAAAAATAAACAAGAGGCCCATGGGGCCACATCGCTCACCTGAGCAACAATGGCTTTATATGGGTGTTCAAAGGATATTGTGCCATATGGCCTCTCGGTAGAATAACAAAAAAAGAATAACAAAAAGTATCCAAATTTTACACTTATTTTTATACACTTAATCTTTGACATTGTACCTTTATGAATTACCATTTTTACCAAAAACAAGATCCTATGCAAGATATAAAGCAAAATTTTTGGTAGGGGTACACTGTTAACTCCACCCCCCCCCCCCCACTTTATAAAGCGATCAAAATATATGAGAGCATGCATATACATTTTCTTCTTCAACTATTAACTAGTTATTGTATTTTATTTAAAAAAAAAATTGTACATGTGAAAGAAGAAAAGTGTAACTCAATGCACTCAAATTAAAAACATTCAAATTTAATTGGTCTTCCGCATTATGAACGATTGTTGTTTACCAGGCGTGAACTCGTGTGACGTTTTATAACCTTACTCACTTGATCGATGAATACACTCGAATGAAAAATGTTGTCATGTGATATGTTAAAGAGCTATTATAATCAATGCATAGGCGTCGGAACTGGGGGTGGGGCTAAGCCCCCCCCCCCCCCCATTTTTTTTTGCAAAGTTAGACATAGCCTACTCAAAATCCTTTTTTTTTTTTGCTTGTCGAGATTTCTGATAAGGTCTAGCCCCCCCTCCACCCACCCACTTTTAATTAGCTTCCGACGCCACTGCAATGTATTGACAGTCATATCACTCTATTTTACTAAAGCCCACCCTTTATCTTCATCTTCATTCAAAAGCTATAATACATTTATCCCCGTAACAGTAATGTTTTAAACTGTTTTAAAGAGGTCGTTTTTATTTAATTGTGTCTGAAAAACCATCAAAGTTGGTGTAGATTTCATATAATTCATCGTATAAGGAGGAGGCCCCAGAAAGTAGTAACAGCATATCATATGATCCTTTTAATTTTTCTGTACAAGTATTCAACGTTTAGCGAGACATTTCTAGTGATTAATTAAAATTTCCAAAATTCCAAAATACAGGCGATAGTTCCCCTCATGTTAAAAAGCATAATTAACGAAAATGAAACGAAAATCAAAACAAGCTAAAACCACCGTCACAAGTTAAAATGTCAACGCATTGAAATATTTAACCTCAATTTACTTCACAAAATCGGCACAAATATATTTTGCATGTTTCAAATATTCCCTTCGCACGTAAACTGTTGCACAACAAGCAAATTCATCTTTGTCAGTTTAACCCGTTCATAATGCGTCAGACATGGCTGCTTCCAAGAAAGAACTTTCGTTTTCGAGATACGGAATACCGAACCCGAAGTTATTAACTGATTGACCGCGATTATCTAATTATTTTCGCAAATTACTCAAATTTGAAACAGAATTAGACCATAATTTTCGCAATTTATATTTTCCTTTCCAGAAGGATTATTTGTGCTAAATTACGTTGAATTTTACTCAGTAGTTCTTGAGAAGAATTTTTTTTAAAATGCACCCCCCTTTTTCTACAGTTTCGAGGTTTTCTCCGCTTTGAATAAAGATCGGTCTTTCATTTCTGCAATTTATATTCACCATACCATAAGGATAATTTGTGCCAAATTTGGTAGAAATTGACTCAGTAGTTCTTGAGAAGAAGATTTTTTAAAATGCACCCCCCTTTTTTTTTACATTTTCGAGGTTTTCTCCGCTTTGAATAAAGATCGGTCTTTCATTTCTGCAATTTATATTTACCATACCATAAAGATACTTTGTGACAAATTTGGTTGAAATTGGCCAAGTGGTTTTAGAGAAGAAGTTCAAAATGTGAAAAGTTTACAGACGGACGGACAGACGGACGGACGGACAGACGGACGACGGACAAAAGGTGATCAGAAAAGCTCACTTGAGCTTTCAGCTCAGGTGAGCTAAAAATAAATCATTCTTACCCTTTGTCCAAGATACATCATTCTTTGATTCTCCTTACATGAAAAATACGTGTTCGACGATCGGGTGGTTGATTTGAATGTCATTTAACTTGCATACAGGTAAACAAGATAAGAGAGAAGTTGTTTCAAAGGCATGTGGCACATGCACTTTCTTCCTAACGTGTTTGTCAAATTAGTGAGATATTTTAATACAGTAGAGAGTTTTAATACAAAGAGTCTTGTTCTTTATCAGTATGTAAACATAGTAAAATTCTGTTTTACTGGCCATTTATGCTAATTTTGTAATATAAATGACAGCTTTAGAATAGTATGCCTACGGTATACCTGTATATTTACTAATCTTCAATAAAAGATAATGAGTATAGCATTAGCTAATCAAAAGAATTGAAACAAGTCATCGGACGAAAATTTTATTTTTTTACTGGTCTAGTATAAAAAATAACAATTATATAAAATCTCAATGTCATTTTAGTATATGTAGGCTTATCTTTAGATATATGTAAAGAATTAATCTCCACCCGTCACATAATCTTTAACCATAGAAAAATGTTGATGTACAAACAAATCGGACCAACTTTGGAATAATAATATGACCCTGTCGTCACAATTCTTTAATTTTATGGATTTTTGAGATAGTTGGTCGTTTGCTATTGTCATTTTTTCATTTCAAGCAAGATTGTGTATAGATCAGGCATGTAAACCCAATGTAGACACATAAGAGATAAATTATTGGCTAAACTAAGAAAAACTATGAAAACGAAACATATTTCCCTTACGAGTGTTACCCAATCTCTGTGCGATAGATGCAACCATTTATGAGACGACAAATGGTATATAGGAAATAATTTACATGGCTAATTCACAGTGAAACCTTTTTTGAACAATAAATTTATCAATTGTGTATGAACTAAATCCGGTTCGGTTGCAACCACAACTTTTTTTTACAAATATGTAGGCCTACTTTCTTTCAGTGTCGCACAAAGAAAAGACAAAAATGTTGGGTAAATCTACGAGGCTATATGAGTATTGAATATTAAAGACCCCTGTTCACTCATGTGTGCCTGCGTTGTAAAATCGTCAACATGAAATCTTTAAAGGTATTATCTTTAGAGTTGAACTGTTAAATGACCCGGTGAATCGTTTTGGTTATTTTATCTGATCTCTATATTTACCATGTCAAAATTAAATTACACAAAACACCTTCTTCATTGTAACATCTATCGACGTAAACATTAACCAATAACCCTCCAACCCTCAGTGATATGTGCACTTGGATGTTATTAGGTTGGGACCGATGTATATATTAGCATGTTTTTGATTTACTCTCCTAAATTAGTTATACAGTCATTGAAAGCGCATTGCCAAGTGAAATTATGAAATATACATTGTAACCAAAATATGGGGTATCTGCATGAGAAAAGAAAAAAACCCAAGAGCTTCAGTAACCAGTGGCGTCGGAAGCAAATTGTGCGTTTCCAAAGTGCGGGGGCTAGACTTATCATCAGAAATCTTGACAAGCCAAAAAATGAGCTAATTCTTAATCATGAAATTCCTAATCCGTCGGGGGATGAATGCTTGTTCTTGTTTCCCCCGATACCAAAATAATGTAATCCAGTTTGACGATAAGACAGAAAAAATAACACTCAATGTACAATTTTAGGTACTCTGTAGATTTTCTGATGTATTTTGTCTTAATATTAATTAACTGCCATTAAATTAAACATAAATTAAACTTAATTAACTGCCATCAAGACCTCAGGATCTATGGTTGCACCCCTCGAATATTATTTTTCGTTTAAACAATATTTTATTATGTACAACACTTTGTTTGGTTTCGTCGTCTTTGTGTTGTAAAAACACACTGGTTTTCATGCTAATGGAAACATCAAAACGTTGAAAATTGCCCAGCACATTCTGAGTTCAATCAGACCACAGCTTATGATAACGCAAGTATGCTGGCAATGTACAAATGACCTGTCTTTCTTATGAACACTCCAAAACCTTGCAAATGTCACTCTTTAAATTACAATTGTTATATCGGGGTGAAATATGTGTTAGATATATAATTTTTATGTAATTAACATATCATTGGGTCGAATTTTTTGTCAAACCGTAAATGTTCAGTATTTGTTTCATGGCGTAAATAAACATTGTATGTGAATGATATGCAAAAGAGAGTTAACATAAACTGACGAGTAATCGCACTTTTTCATCTTGAGCAGTATGCGGTGAATATGGCAGCAGACAGGAGTATAGCAAACAACATCGATTGTGTGTTTCCAATACCGATACCTGTGAAATAGGAAAAAATGAAAAGTTACGATCTCTTTTTCATTAGAATTCCTTCTGAATATATCAATTACTACTAATCTAAGAATATATTTGTATTTATCTTAATTAAACATTGTCTATTTTTTAAAATACAAAAAGAAAACAAAATCCACATAGGTGTGCATTATTTTAAAAACAGCAAAGGAATATTCCAGTACATAAGTGTTGACAATTCCTTTAAATGATACCAGAAATTTAGTATTTTGTAAGTTATAATTTTTGGGTTTTATGAAAGAAAAACCTACTTTTGGTTGCAGTTCCTGTAGCATGTGTTGTGTTAATTGTTGAGTGTGTTGTTGCTGTTTGATAGTTTATATTATTGATGCTGTACAGTGCACCATCTAAGTAACACTGATATATATTACCGGGGGTATATGGTACCAGACATCGTAAACCGTCTCGTAGACCTTTAACAAATAAGATTACATTTTATTTTATTATACTTTCATGATAAATACTGAAATTTGATTGGTTTAGACGCAGTTGACAACCCGTTCTCTTACCCTCAGCGTAAGCAACACGCTTGGCAACGGGCCGACAGAACGCATTGTTACATGCGCGTAAACTATGCGCGTACGGTTCGCCGTTAAATTCTTGTCATATTTATATAAAAGCAGTAAAGTTTTCTCTAAAATTAAGACATTCAGTATAATAAAATAAATAGTGCCTGTTTGGGAGGGTAACAGTTGAAATTGACACCCCTCGAAAACCATTGTCAACCTCCGCTTCGCGTCGGTTGACAATGGTTTTATCGGGGTGTCAATTTCAACAGTTACCCTCCCGAACAGGAACTATTTATATAATGGTAAAAAATTAAAACGGACATTTTACAACACAAATTGGTAAATATATTTCGGGTAATAATTACTTTATCCTATCTTTGTTAATGCGGTGAAATATAGTATGAAATGCTTTTGTTTGACCTCAGGATATTGCCCTTACTATCCAAACAGTCATCTAAATAACCAATTTTTTTTTGGTTTTGTTTTCGTTTTGGGTTTTTTTATGGGTTTTTTTTAAACTAATGCACCTATTGAAATAATATTTTAAAAACAAGATAAACACGTTAACAAATTACCAGACAGAACAACAACAAAAGCGTTAAATAAAAACAATTGTTTACAATTTAATGCTACAAATAAAATGTAACATTACATTGGAATAGCTGTCTCTCTCAGATATATACCTACCCTAGTTAGTAATGTGCTTACGACCTACGTTTAAATAATAAAATGCTATAAATATTGTTTAACATGAAAGATAAGCATGAAAAGTACTATCAATTATGTTAGATAATGGTTATTTTTTTCTATCTGAAAATGTTGATTCTGTGAAAAAAAAATCGAACGCTGGATAAGAGGTTGGGGTGGTTTAACTAAATACTCCTTTCTGAATTATAGATAATCCCTAATATATTATAAGACAAATTTAACCTTCTTGAATGAAGTTATGAGCTCTTTGCTAATTTTCTTTTAATAAATTCATCAACTAATGATACATGTAATCTATCTTACTAGTGCAGCCGGCTGTGCAGTCGTTTTTGTAGCGTGTTCCATAATCGTTTCCTCCCTTTAGTCTGATTCCTATTGGAGAACTGGAATAGTTGAATGATGAATGTTGACAATCAATGGTTATAAATGAATCGTTGTTAAAGGTCGAGTTAACTGCGAATCCTGAAACTAAACAAGGCAGTGTGTAAGCAGTTCCTATCAGATTAGACAGAACATACTGCAAGTGTTTAAAAAAGCTTGCCTTTTGGGTTTTTTTTTTGTCTTTCACTAAATTACAATTATGAAGTTTATTTACTATACATTGAAATTGGTAACGAGAAATACGACAAAAAAATTCAAGTAAATTAACGTTTGAAATGTCCGTTCAAATACAAAATTTTGATTAATAAAACTTACGACATGGCTTTAAACGAATTTGTGTTGCTTGCGACGTGTCATTGCAAAAAATACTGATGTTATACTGTTCACTTCCATGGATGGTCTGGTTATATATAAAGTCAATCTCAAACATGTCTGTTGATGCATTGTACAATCCTGTCACACTTTCGACACTACACGTCCATTGTTCGTTGACTGGGTGCTGACATTGTAAAATGAGGTTTCCATCGTTGGAATGAAAAACACTTGCAGTGAAATTGGAGCCACAGTCAACACGCAGTTCTAACTTGACATGTTCATTATGGCAGAATCCCTGGTCAATTATATTGTGGTTGATTAAATAGATTGCGACCACTGAAAAGGTGAAGTAAAATTGGTTGATAGAACCCATAGCAATAAAAATACCTTGTATTTATAAATAACATTTTAAAATTTGCAGTGTCCTGTGATTTGATTTATAGTCGGGCTCTGGTGTAAGCAGAGTCCTATCTGTTGGCAGGAAAATCGCCAATGTTACTATAAATAGCACAATTAAAAAGTAAACAAAAAACAAACTGCATTTTGGGAGAGACACAGTTTGAATCTTCACTGTATACTTCACTCTATCCAACAAGTGTCACTTTACTGTTTAGCACATAACCTAATGCATTATTTATCACATCACATTTTGTTTACATTTCTTATTTCACATTTTATCATACTGTCTTTAGTGATTTTCTTATTTACTTACATCATCCTCTTATATCATCACACATTTTTTTCGACCTATACTGTATAATCACACATAATTTAATCATGCTGCTTGTATCACTTCACTTTATTTCATTTTTCGATTCTTCACATCTACCTTTTTATTTCAGTTTTCATCACAAACGTGTACTTCGTTACACTGGTTTTTGTACACGTAAATCAATAGACCATTTAAAGGAAAGACAATACAAATTTCAAACAAGCTTTAATATCAACAAAATTGTTACTTTTAAATGTTGTCCCATCTAGAACCGCATCCTGTCAATTCCAGGTGTGTTTTGAAGTTAAGTTTATTCCAGTCAATTTAATACGGAAGTTTAAAATTACAACCCAAAATCGGTAGAAGAAAGGCAAACTTTACCTTGTGTAAAAAGCGCACAACCTAGGAATTTCTTCATCTGTTTTCAAGCAGTGTGAAGCCTTTGCTATAGAATCTTACATAGGACACTGCCATTTCGTACTACTTTTCCAATATTTAATCCGCACATACTCTTTAGTGATGACCATTTATTTTTTCACAGAGATTTTCTATTATTTTAAACCCATGAACACATATATCTATATGTGCATTCATCACAATAAATCCATTGAAAAACTATTGATTAAGGTAAGTTGTGACGTATTTAAAGATAAAAATATCAAGGCCATAAAAAGTCTTTGGTGGTAATATCTTTAGTTATTTACATTCCAGTCGGTTTTTTTTAAGATCCTGGCATTATTTCAACTCCAATACGTAAATGATAAAAGAGAATTCATTAGTATTTACTTAAAGATGAACTCATTCTTGGTCAAATGCTTGATAAATAATGTACAATCGTAATTTTTGCCTTATATAATTATTTTTAAATCGTCTGTCACACATTAGTAATAAAGTTGGTAACGCTTCTTCTAATATATTTGCATAAGGTTGTTTAAAATTCTAAAATTTGGTAACTTCTTTTTAAGGTTGCCGACTTAAGTTTCCATTGCGCATGTTTTTGCGCAATCTAGTATAATACAGTTTATGTATAACCTTTTTAGTAATTGTTTCGATATCATGAAATTGAATAAAATAAACAAACTACAGATAAGATATTTTAAATTTTAAAAAAAATTGTAAAACGATTTTTCGTTTTTGGTAGGTGAGTTTTGATATTGTGCATTTATGACGGTGTGATAAAACGAAGCTTTTTAGGGGTACTTTATATGATATGATTTCAAGAAAAAACTGTATGCCATGGAAATTTTAAACACAACATTATGCTATCCTTATTTTTCTTAATTTTCCAAGAAATTCATTGAACCAATCTACATTTGTAATACATAAAATATACAGCAAAATGATGTGCAATTTGATATCTTGAGATGATCTCCGCGAAATACCAGATGATAAAATTTCGTAAACGTAACATTTAAGGTAGAAAAAATGATATAACTTATCACATATTACAATTTATGAAGAATTGTTGTTTTAGTATATTTTGTAAGAATCTACTTCGAAGTTAAAAACATAGGTTATCACAGACTGCAAAGCTTACCAAGACGAGGCATCACCTTTATGAGACCGCCTTGATCATAATGCAGTCAAACTTCGTTATCTCGAACTAGATTGGACTGTTTAAAAAACTCGAGATGTCCGAGTATTCGAGATATCAGTGTTCCAGAAATCGAAGTTCAAAATGTATATGAAAATCATAGTTAATGATCTTTTATATCAAAATAATAGATATTGAAGCGTGGTTTGACACAAAATCATATAATATCCTGAAATACAAAATTATATGATAATCATACTTTATGTAAATATCTTTATCTATCGAATAATACAATATTAATCAATACACTACCATACAATACAATAATATATCATGTCATACTATATGAGCCTTTCCAAGCAAAAACCCCCCTTAAGTCAAAAAATTTCAATATTTACTTGTTTGCACCAATGGATAGCAAAGATAGATATTGGTTAATTCTAATAACTAGAGAGTTTAATTCATTACCGTTTAAAAGTTATCGACCTTTAAACAGCGCATGTATTAATGAGAATGACGCTACTGAATGGATTGGCAAATCTCGACGTAACGTCACGACGTCATGAACTTTATGTTAGCTACATTGTATGCAATTCATCGGCATAGTCTTTACAAAAGTTAAAGCGCTGATGACATAATGAAATACAATTCTGTAATGTCAATGAATGAGGCCACACCAATATAATTTCTTGTTCGTCAGACATCCAGTGAAAAAAGGTACGATCGGGCGAGCGATTAAATTATAAAGCTATTATTTTTTATAGCCAAAATTTTGAGGCGGAACATAAATAAATTTGTGCGGACGGTTATATTTTTCTATTTGTTTCTGATATTTCCTGGTTGCGGGAAATTAATAATTTTATTTGTATAGTTTTATACGAGCGCGTGGGGTCCGACGAACAAAAAATTATATTGGTGTGGTCTGAGTATAAATAGGATTCTTTTCATTTATTTTAATCGGGAGATGATGTCTGTGAAAAAGCAAAAAAATCAATTCTGACAGGCCTTGTGATGATGCTGAAGAATGCATTGGGGGAAAAAAAAATGTAAATTGTAACCTTTAGAGGTATATTGGAGAAACAAGAGATTGTTCAGAAAGTTCATTATTTGAAAAAAAAATCTTAAGTTGTGTTTGCCTTTTTTCAATTTTTTTTTTTTAATTTTTGTTCAGATGACTGTTTTACAAAAGTTTGGGTTTTAATATTATAGCTAACTAGCTAAAATTGTCGACTTTTACGCACAATGGATACAGAAATTAATACATTGAAATATTTATTCGCACTTTTGCGGTTAATTAACCAATTAATAAATTTTGCAGTTGGTCATTAAAATGCAAACCGAAGTTGTGAATATTTTGTCAAAGTTCGTTAACAAGGAAAATTTGCATGTCCTAAATTTTTCGTTATATACGTATAATATAGATGATTTGTTTGTCAGATGTACCTCCATCTACAAACAAAAGTCTTTAACACAAAAACAAAAACTGAACAAAGTACATTTTTGTATATGTAAATTTTTGCTTTACTGTATACACAGTCAAGTCAGAGCTTATACTTTATCAAATATATTTTGCTTGAACAAAAATTCAAAGAAGAAAGTCACACTTTTTCAGCTTTTGTATGCATGTTTCATGTTTAACGACAAGAATCACAAAATGCATACCCTACATAAAATTAATTTAAACAATGAAATGCTTTCTTTGTTGATTCATTCGGGATATGAAGGTAGCGACATTGCAGAAAAAATTAGCGGGTTATGTAAATTTATTCTGCAATGATCGCTACCTTCATAACCCGCATGAATCATTAAAGAAAGCATTTTATTGTTTATATTAACATCTTTCTTTTAACTAACTGATAAATTGATTATGAAAAGTAAGTAAAATTCACTTAATTACTGTTAATGTACATAAGTACGTTAGCTAAAAGAAACAGCCAAATTATCTCCTGTGAGACTTTGAGCCTGACATCATCATGATTATTTTGCGAGTCCGTGATTTTTCTTAGTTTGCTGCAGGTTTCGACCAATCGATAAACAGGGCTTGTCAATATCAGTCCTGTTAGTTTCTTGTCAGTTTCAGCCGCTGTAGATTTCGACCAATCGATAAAAGAGGCGTGTAGATTTCGGCTGGCTGTTTCTACAGAGCTATGAATTAAGGAATAAGGAATCATTCTTTTAGTATTATGAGGTTATAATTTCGGTCGGGGCGTGGTCAAATCCAATAAAGCCCGAAGGGCTTTATGATAGATTTGACCACGCTCCGACCGAAATTACTGATAATTACATTATTTCTAATTTTTACACTTTAAAACAGCATTATTTAAAATCACTATTTTTTCGTGAAGCACATGCTATGTATTACTGCGCGGCTCAGCCAATACCGTCTCTCGGTTATGCTATAAGACACGCCCATTTTGTGTCACTCATGTTTTATGAAGTTATTGGGTTTTAGGGTTCAAAATTGATTCGTAATGTTATCACAGAGAAAGACAGTTGAAAATGTAAATATTTAGCTATAAGTTTCCGTAAAAAATAGAGGGAATAATACTTGGTAGACGTAAATCTATCTAAGTAAACTATTTAAATACACAGTGTTAGCCTGTCAATGTTTTAATCAAGAGAGGGGATAATATTTATAGAGCTTGTTGATCTAATACTTTGTGACCAGTTTGTTTTCATCATAAAATGAGATAATTATTAAATTTAGATACTTAATCGATTTATTATCCACCTGGCACATGATGAGAGAGAGAGAGAGAGAGAGAGAGAGAGAGAGAGAGAGAGCATGTGCGGGTCTGAATTCTTTTCCTGAGGGGGGACTATGTTTGGTAGTGTTGATGATGCGTACAGAATATTCGTTACTATGTTGATTATGCGTACAAAATAAAGTCTACACGTTAAAGCACGGGAAGATTTTAGATGTAAATTAAACATTTGATATTTTCCCAAAATTAATCATTCAGTTACATGTATATGCTAGATTTATACATGTGTGAATGCAAACTTGATTGCATTCCGGTTTGATTAAACACTACTAACAAGGTAATAACCATACTTATACAGATGTATTTATTAATAAGTAAACATTGTTAGATACATGTACTTATTCTGTGTATTCATTCTCTCTCTCTCTCTCTCTCTCTCCCTCTCTCTCTCTCTCTCTCTCTCTCTCTCTCTCTCTCTCTCTCTCTCTCTCTCTCCGCTCAAAGCGAATTTAAAACATCACCTGTATTAAGATAAAGTATAACTAAAATAAACCATCTGAAATGTATGTTTGAATTAGATAAATATCCAGAAATGCAAAGCTTTGCAATTCAAATATCACTGGGTATTCAAACTGAGTTTGCATTATCACAAATGTTCATTTTGTACACAAGAAATATCTATAGATACCAAGAGTATGACACAATGCACCTGAAGATAACTTTTCGTTAGAGATGTTTTGTTATTTAGTCGATAAAGGACACAAAAAAAAAAGGAATTTGTGCCACAAAGGGGTGATAGAATATGTTTATATGAAATATTGTTAGAATGAATCGGTAAAACGAAAGTATTTTTGATAATAAATCGGCAATTTAAAAAACGAAAGTTTTAATTAGAATAAGGAAACATTCGTGAGGTAAAGTACTCTCTGGTCTTTTATTTTGAGCTGAATGTTTTTGGGTATATCGGAGAAGTTTTTTGGGGTTTTTTTTGCGACATGTTGGATTGTGTATATTTGTTCTATAATTTGTCAATTTTTGTGTACAGTTTACATTAATGTGGGACAACCGTCGAATACATGTTACTCATATAATCACATGACAATTACCAAATTAAGACAATAGAAGAAAATATTCCGATGCTCCTACAATAAACCTAAAAAGAATAAGACTTATGGTTATTATGCGCATGTACTTATATCTGGAAATGTTTTAAAAAATACATAAATAAGCTACAATGGCAACTTCAGTTCTGTTATTCATTTAAATAGTTAAATCAACCATGCAAGTTTCAATAAATACTATTATTTACATAAACATGTGACCAGTTCAAAAACCTTAACCTCTTCCAGCATCTAAAACTTATGGCTCAGATTCAGCATCCAAGCCTGTCGAGTACATCAGTATCCAAACATGCATCATCTATTAACATTTGGTAAAGATTGAATCAATAATAGCAAAGATTTGTCTATCAGAAGGCGCCTGCTTCGAAATCTTTAACCAGGTCCAAAAACCTTAACCTCATACATCATCCTAAACCTAAGGCTTAGATTCAGCAGCCAAGGCTATGGAGTGCATCATTATCACAAGATGCACCAGCCATGCAAGTTAGGTAAAGTAAGGACCACTAATAACTTAGATATAGTGATTACGGGGCACCTCCTAAAAAAACCTTTAACCAGGTCCAAACACCTTAACCTCCTCCAGCATCTGAAACCTATCGCTCAGATTCAGCATTTAAGCCTGTCAAGTGCATAAGTATCATAAGACACACCATCCATGGCAAGTATGGTGAAGCAGGACCAGTAGGTATGGTCTTCAAAGGGCACCTACTGCAAACGTTTTAACCAGCTCCAAAACTTTGACCTCATCCAGCATCCGAAACCTATGGTTTACATTCAGCATCCAAGGCTGTGAAGTGCATCGGTATCACAGAGACACCATCAATGCAAGTATGGTGAAGACAGGTCAAGTAGTTACCTAGATATGGTCATCAAAGGGCATCTGGTACAAACACCTTAACCTCATCCAGCATCTGAAATTCATGGTCCAGATTCAGCAACCAAGTCTTTCAGGTCAAAAAGTTGGCCCTGATGCATCACCCATGCAAGTTTGGTGGAGATAGGACTAATAATTATTTAGATACAGGACCTTCACCAAAAACTTTAATCAGGCCCGGACGCCGACGCCGAGGGTAAAGCATAAGCTCCCCCCAACTTCGTCTCGGTGAGCTAAAAATGACAATTTTTGTATATTTCTGTAGACCATCTTGAGATGGTCCCAATTTGTCTTTTGAAACTTCGCAAATTTGCAAGAGTTGATGTTTATTACATAAAGTTATAAAATAAAGAGTTTTGATATTGTAGTTTTTACACAATTATACCAAATCGGCCTTCTTAAAAAGCATAATAAAATACACAATGTGCACACATCAATAAATGTTTAAAATTGTTTTTAACAATAGGTATATATAAATGTATCGATTATTAAAATCCCATATTCTGATAAATATTTGTTATGTGCACCAACAGGTCAGGGAGTTTTAGACTTAAGAAGTCAGGGTGATCAACACACAGCCCACCATGTATACCATATAATTAAAAATTTGATATCTCCGCCATTAACAATATATAAAAAAGAACAATTTTAATATCTTAAGATATTTTATTATTACCCTGTATTTTTATAAATACCTCTAAAGACGATAAATTTATTCTTAAACCTTGTCGTAAGTTCTTTTGTTAAGGACGTTGGATCCTGAAATCAAAAAAATTTAAGTTTTTTTTCTTAAGCATTTTTTAAATATCTACACACATAGCTTAACAAAAATTCAAAATAATATTTTGGTGTCTATATGCTTCTTTCGGCGCTACAATGTATTTAATTTGACCTTTCTGCAATGAAAGTGCAAATTGCACATATATCGCTTTTCCCTCTAACATTTTCTATCGGAATAAACCGTGGCATCAAACACAAATGTATACTTTTTAAAAGAGATAAAATTATTACCATGAAGAAAAAGTTTTCAATTTTTTTCACCTAATTGATATTTTGACCTGTTTGCACTGATTAAATGTAATTTTTAGCCATTGACGATTCAGATTGCAATAAAATTAGTTTAAAATTTCAATCTTTTTCTCATATTATAATAGACTAGTCAGAAAAATGTGATAAATTCATGAAATAAAACAAAAAATATGGGTCAATAATGCTAATTTTAGGCACTAAATGGAGTTCTTTTTTTTCTTGACTTTATGAAATATGTTACATAAGATAATATATGTTGATAGAAATTTTAAAAACTTGCTCAAATATTTTTTTTTCGAAACAACATATCACTATGCACATATAATCTGGAAATTTGGTCTGCAATGAAAATATTGAAGCTAAAGTTACGGTACTCAAAAACAACTAAATTATAAAAAAAAAAAATTTTCTTAAAAATCTTCCCCAACAAACTTTAGTCCCTTACTAAACTAAAGTATTTAGTTTTCACTTAACCATTTTATTCAATATAGTTGATTTGGCATTCTAAAATATGAATTTACATGTAGAATTTATATATGATGCATAATTTTAAGCGTAGAGGTGACCCAAAATGGCTACCCAAAATTAAAGGAACGAACCTCTTTAAACGCGGACTTTCTACCTCTCCTGAATTCCAAAATCGTCAAAACATAGGTTTAAAATAAAATTTCACTCTCTGAATACTAGTGCAAAAAGCTTGCTTTGAGGTTGTGAGTGTTATTGTGTGCGCAATGACATCATTGGAGAATATTTTCTGTTTTAGGGGCTACATGCAAGAATTGCATACGAGTTGCATTCATTATCAATAAAAAGAATGCTAGATGCATACAGCACAAGCCAATTTACGATAGAAATAGACATCTACTATATTTGTTTTCCTACTCTACAAGCCCTAGGCGCCTGTGTACAGGGAATATTTTAAAATGGAAAATTATGCAAGGCATTACTAAATATTTTATACACTGCAAGAGACTGCATGATATTATAATTATCTATAAAAATAATTTGGAATGTTTCGATTGTTTTCAATACGACTCACTCTGAAATATTTTATGAGTCATGTCAAACATAACGGAACAATAACCACACATCTCTAGGATATATATTTCTTCTTAAAGCGTTAAAAATATAACAATTCAAAATGTGTTTTAACTTTATTTCATCAAATGGTGTTCATGGGCAAGTAAAGAACATAAATATAATGATTTTTTGTAACTTAAATTTTTAAATATAAAAAAATTACATATCTGTGAGCCAATGCTCACTCGTATCATCTCCGCTCTCATGTGAGTATACAAGATATGCAAAGTCGACATTTAACAGGAAGTTTACGTTTGATTGGTACAAAAATATATCCCATCATATTGCATGCCTACAGAAAGTGTGTGTTAAACTTTCAAGCACATGCAATGGATAGTTGCTGAGAAGTTGCGACATAAATTTTGTTAGGGACAGACAAACAGACAGACAGCAGACAGAGAGACACACAAGATTAAAAAATAAACGAAGTCGCTATTTAACAGAAATTGACGTCCGATTGGTACAATGATAAATTCCAAAGAATGGCATTCCTAAACAAAGAGTGTGTTAAAATCTAAAGCATATGCGATGAATGGTTGCTGAGAAAATTTAGGCTTAAAATAAACAAAATCGTCATTTACCAGGAAGTTGACGACCAATTGGTATTAAAAAATAGATCTAAACATATGGCATGCCTTAACAAAGAGTGTGTAAAAATTTAAACCACCTGCAATGAATAATTGCTGAAAAAATGCGACAGTAATTTTGTTACGGATAGAAAGACAGAATGACAGACAGACACACAACTGTAAAACAGTATACCCCTCTCCTTTGGAACAGGGGTACATGTACACCAAAACAAAACAAATCCAAATGTAAAAAAGTAATTAAAAATTCAAATCCAAAAATGCAAAATTGAGATTCAACATCGAAAAAGAAAAACATTGTCCATTGTCGCAAACAAGAATAAAAATAAAAATTCATGTATAAAAGCAATGCAAAATTATATATGTAAGTACCCAATTATTTACATATATTGTTGTTGAAAACTATTTATTCTTTATTCATTATTACGTTAAAGATAACATCGTTAAGTTGAAACTTTCAAATGCTTTTTTTGTAACACTTTGCTAAATTTTTTACACTCAGGAAACATATAAAAAAAATCGATAATACCTTGTTTCAAATTATAATATGATTCAAATGTTCAATACAATTTTTTTTATTTGGATATAATGTTTCAATTATTCTGGGGTTTTGTTCTTTCCGTGACTATTGTTTACGTCGAACGTACAGTAATACTAACAAAAATACATCAAAGTGTCCTCTTCTTCCTATTCTACCCCACTAAGATTCCAAGTGAGTTAATTTCTACACATTGTTCATAGATGAATTGTTTAACTACAGCATGAGGTGCCACAACACCGGCCACTGAAGTCTTGATCGAATCCCATGGGGACCTCCGTCTCCTTGCTTGTGTCGTCGTCATACTTGTGACTCGTGGTAAATGGCGGCGAGTAGAGATGCAGCGTCACGGCTTTGTCCACGTGACTTCTGTTTCCAACTCTGTGCACGCCATCTTTGTCTGAGAAAAAAAAGCAACAAATTTAAAAAACCCATATAAATTTATTAAAGTTAAAAAACAGTTAATATACGTACGTTTAAAAGGTATATTGTATACAGGGAAATATTGGCCCCGTTTTATTTTTGCTCCTTTCGCCTTCATTGTCAGCGGACGAATAACAATGTCTCAAATCGTCTCTCTTTAGATAAATGTACATCTGGGTCTTTGCAAATTCAAGACGGGACGAATTTGTCTACGAGTGTTAAAGGGCGAAAAATACATTGGGAGTATTTTAATGGTAGGTGCTATGATACAGACATTTTAAAATTCAAGAGAAGATTTACCCGTGATTAAGGCAACATTATCGACTGCATAGTCCCTATCAGCAATTTTTTCCATCTTGCATCCGCATGAACACTGGCATGACGTTGTATCCGGTTTCCTGTAGAGCTCCTCGTGGACCACGCCCTCTAGTGTTTTCATGAAGCAGTGCGAGTCCGGGTGGTTGTGTATGGGGCTCTCCTGCCCAACGTTCCAGCACAGAATCATCAGGTTATAATGGCCGTTACCTTTGTCCAGCAGGGTCCGAGTGTACCTAAAAGGCAACAAAGCAGTAAGTTAAAGATTTAGAAAAAAAATAATAATGCTCTGAATTAAATAGATCGCTTTTTTGTATTCCAAACATCACAAAACGTAAGTGTGATTTTTTCGTAACCTTTTTTTTATACAGTTAACAATAACTATTATTATACTTTCATGTTAAATACTGAAATCTGATTGGTTTAGACGCAGTTGACAATTCATTCTAATACCCTCGGCGTTAGCAACAAACTTGGCAACGGGCCGATAGAACGAATTGTTAAATGCGCGTATATTATGCGCGTACGGTTCGCCGTAGAACTCACATTTTTTCTATATAAAAGCAGTAAAATTTGCTATAAAATAAAGACATTCAGTATAATAAAATAAATAGTGCCTGCTTGGGAGGGTACCAGTTGAAATTGACACCCCTCGAAAACCATTGTCAACCTCCGCTTCGCGTCGGTTGACAATGGTTTTCTTGGGGTGTCAATTTCAACTGGTACACTCCCAAGCAGGCACTTTTTATATATTGTTTACAGTCGCACACAGTTGAGGCCGGGGTGATAGATGAATTAAAAACATTTCAGTATTAACTTAACTTGGGTAATAATAAACAGAAACCCAACTTTTTCGGTTATTTATCGCTGTATTTTTTAAGGAATAATATCGTAAACAAAAATTCTAATTAATTTTTTTCTTACAAAACTAATTTAAAATAATAACTAAACATAAAACTAACAAAGGTCCCAAAACAATATTATTTAAATGACATGCAATTTTTTTTTATATACAGCTTTAAATATAAATACAATCTACTTATATTTCCGCGAGTTAAACTGCATTGCATAAGTATAACTTGATATCTAACTTTTAAAACGCACAGTGTAAAAGTTACAGTTCCTTGTCTACTTTATAAATGTAAGTTTGGTATGTTGTAAGAAAAACGGACGTCACGTACAATTATTATGTTCACAATTATTGTTTCTAATATGTTTAAAATATTGTGTAAGATTCTTAATTAACTGAATAAACAGCGAGTCTAAGAAAGAAACAAGTATATGAAACGCAGTTGAATGAGTTTTTGCATTCAACTTATAAGAAAAAAACCCATCAATCATATTCTTGAGCATAAGAAGTTTTATAGTTTGAAATGTTATATTTAAAAAATGTTTCCCCATTAAAGATACGTAATATGCACCATATTTTATATTTTTACTACAACAATGATTTTGGCACGTCTACCAATTTCCTCACATTGCTTAGTTTAAATCTGTCCAATAGTACAGCGTATCGGATTTGTTTTGTATAAAGGATTTACTCACTTAACATCGCTCCATTTCTCTTTGTCCTTCCAGTCCCTGGAGTCACTCTTATAACGAGACATCAAACCTTTCACTACCTTTACACTCTCCTCTGTCAAACCATTGCCCAGCTCGCTCCTTAGATCCGACTGTAGCGCATTTAAATCGTACCGCGACATTGTGTAAAACTCAACAGAAAATACTTCGTCCAAGTTGTAATAGAATAGAAGAGATTTTTTTTGTCCTGTATTGTTTTAGCTGGTTGTTGCACTGACTGATGTGTCCGAGACGTATGTCTTTATTATAGAACTTGTATGAAACTACAGGATTTTTTTCTTAGGTCACTGATATTTTTAGCCTTTTGTATATTTCTTGGAAATATCACATCAGGTCCCTTAGTGTTTTGAATTAGTTGGCCTTTAAAAATATGATATGTATGCAAATAATCATTTTTGTATAAGATAACTAACTAAGCTTCAGCGTATTTCCTTATTATCCAATTCGTGTTGTGTTGTGTTAAATATATATAATCTTTCTCGATCAATCAGGGTTTTAGCATTTATCATATCATGTCATACAGATAATGTGCTTATATTTTTATTTTCATAAAATAAATGTCCATTACATTTTAATATACCAGAATATGAAAAATATTTAAAACAGTTTCAAGAGTTTCATATAAAGACATTGCCGGATAGAAAATCCATCAACAGCTGAAAAGCATGGCGTGCTTATTACGTGTTTATCTCCACATCAATACTTCCTGTTTAAATGTTAATGCGGTCAGTCAATAACACTGTTTATATCAACATTCCTACTGCCCTCACCCGTTTATCTAAATTCAAATAGCTTAAAACTCCTAGCATCTATGTCGGTTTAAAGACCCAAATTGTCTTTCAGTGTTTAGTTATCAAACATATTTTAGATCATTATAGGTAATTTTAATAACCCCCCCCCCCCCCCCCCACACACACACACACACACACACAAATAAAAACGTTATCATGGTATCGTTTTGGTTTTATCGATGTAAGCGGCGTGGCGCAAAAACTGTCGTCTTTAATCACATGTAATCGTTATTTTTATTCTACATCAATCGTCATTCCATTAGTATTTGTGGCTTGTTCACACGATGTGAATGACTTATACCTTACTTTCGTTTTCGCTCGCTGTCGCTATAAATAACACTTTCGGTACACGTGTGAATGAAATATAAATAAATCGAGGGCACGCTTGTTTACCTGAGTGAACAGGATTGTAAACATTTTATCACTTACATGTAAACGGTGTAATGTAAGGAAGTTAAGAATGAATATGGGGGACACGTATCCAAAATTATCTAGTCATATTGATTTCATTGATACACACAACAACAGGGACTGTTGAAAAGTATATACACGGTGCACATCTAGTCGCTACACCGCTCCAAGAGTGCACGGTGTTTTTTTTTTTTTTTAAACGCAACCGTAGTCTGTTTCCATTTTTATGTTACTTTTTTAAAAGTATGATTTGTTTTCAATTATATGCGGTTTTCTTGCGTATTAACAAACCTACATTTAAGCATTGAATCCTTATTTTTGGAAAGATATAGTCTCATGAATGCAACGGTGTGTGCATACAAAATGAATAATGCGCGTTATGAAAATTTTTTGCACACACCATTGCAGTTATGAGACTATGTCTTTCCAAAAATAAGGATTTAATGCTTATATTTACATTTTTTTTTACCTTCGTGCAATGTGAATTTTACATCAAAATTACTATATTATCCTGTGTTATGGTGTTATATCTGCAGTAGCTTATCACACACTTTACATGCAAAAAATATATATGGAATGTAAATATTTCTATATAGATAAACATTTTATCGAAAGAAGTTCAAATCATACAAACACACACACAGAGAGAGAGAGAGAGAGAGAGAGAGAGAGAGAGAGAGAGAGAGAGAAATTTTAATCTGGCGTCAGCTTGTTAAATGTATTTCGACCTGGAAATTAAGAATCATTCATTTTAACTAAAACAAAATATGTCAAATACATGTACGAGTACATTATAAAAAGAATATTAGAGCAATCTCACGAGACAAAATTTATTATTAAAATACGTTAAAAATAACAACCGACTCAAACGTGTCTTAAATAATCTATAATTTAAGTAGAGTTGGGACATTTAATACATCTATATTTTTTTTAAATTAATCTCAAGACCATGAAACAATAATGTGTGTTTTTAATATGTCTTATTAAACCAATTTTACAAAGTATTAAGTGACAAACTGGCCGTGATAATAAGTTTCAAGTATCAATTTCGGTTTTCGCTCCTACATGTTCCTACATGTTCTTATCAACGCTTATGTATTGGGAAGGTAAACATCACATGCAATGTATATCACCTCCAGAAAGATGCTTTTGATACTGAAAAATTACGCACACAAACACAATGCAATTGCTGAAAATTATATAAATTTGTAAAAGTATTTAGTAATCATTATTTTAATATTATTAGGTGATCAAATACGGTCGGGCGTGATCAAATTGTATTATTCTAACATGATATTATGTTCAAAATGCATACGCAAAAATATAGTTGATCTGTGATGGAAAACATGATATTCTAG
>WFKH01011926.1:71921894-71939332 GCA_016163765.1 Magallana hongkongensis
ATATATATATATATATATATATATATATATATATATATATATATATACAAGAATCAATTCAAATCTAATCTCATAAACTAAACTAATTGTTGAAAAAATATCGAAAATAGAATCATAAAAAAGTACCAAAAATCGGAACTTATGCCTTTAATTTTACATACTTAAACATGAGTAATGCGTAGACATCAGGAGAATAACATAATGTTATGCGAATAGATTGTGCAAGTCTAGCATCGATGATTATTATTAATTAATACTACAGATCAGGTAAATTTATTTGAGATCTCTGTAGTTTGACTTTTTTACCTAATATCCGAGGTCAGGAATGAGAGAAGACAGTTATAGAGATTGTAAGATCGTTATTCTACTCCTAAATTAAGCAAACGTATAGGGGCATTTATAACCTGGAAATTGAATTAATTCAGCAGAATTTATAACAGCAATGTGATTTTGTTTATTTTCATTAATTAAAAACTGACAAAGAAAAAGGTACAGTTTCTTTCAAAATTTGCCCTAAATTTCAAAAGTTGCTTAAATCTCTAAAAAAAATAAACATGTATCATCTTGAACCTGTGTGTATAAAGTACCAAGTTATACACTTTTATCTTGTTTCAAGAAATAATTATGATTTCAACATTTTGGCATATTTCTAAGATTTGGTCGTAAATAATAAAAAATTGCCCATTTTCTCATAGTTTTATGAACAGGAAAATGTGTCCATAGCCGTCGCCCATAACGAAATTAATATATTTTTTGTGATATCAAATGATAAAGTTATTATGTGAGTTTCATCGTGGGCGACAGCTGCGGACATTTTTTTTTATTCAAAAAACTACTAAGGAACTGGTGTCTTCTGTTGAGTTTTATAAAAATTCCGAGAAAATGCACTGTTTGTGATGACACAATTAACCTTGTGAACGTCTAATCAGGTAACTATTTATAGATTCTTAAAGGGTATTTTTGTGTAAATAAACGTTACTTCTCAATTTCTTGTGATATTTTTAAAACTCGCTCTAGATCTAAAACAGGGCCAATATGACTGAAACTGTACCTAGTTCTTTATACAGAATAAACTTTTCTTTTTCTCAAAGGTTTCCTTTAAGTTTTTCTAAAAAAAAAATTCTATTTTAACATCTGATTCTAAAATTAGTTCAGGGATTATTCAACATGCTATGAATAGCTTTTAAAACCCGGGAAGTCCCTTTTAGATATTGATTTTTGCCTTTGAGAGAAGTAAAAGATAATAGACACTGCCTGTAATGCTGCCAAATCCTTCTCGATATTTTATCTTGACAAAACAATTAAATATTGTTTTAATCAATTTATTGTTGCAAGTAAGAAAATGTTTAGAAATTAAATTCAACCGTAATTGATAAAATGTACTTAAAGAACCACATTTAAAAAAACCCAATGGATTTAAATAGCCGGGGAATTTCCCTTAAATTTTTATCTTTTGAGTAAAGACTTGCAATTACAAATATATGTTACCATATACTACAGAATAACTTTAAATCCCTCCACCATGTTTGTTTCGTCATTTATTTATGGGTTATCGATTCTTCGAAAAATAATACGATATAAAGGACTTGTACAGCAAACTTAAAGAAATTGTTTGAACAGAAATAAAACAGGAGCTTCTGGAAGATAAAAAACGAATACAAGTAGCCAACAAATTTCAGTTTTTAGGCCTGCTGTTTAGTCGTTGGTTATTCCTTGGTAATACTAGCCCGCTCTGTGGACTACACTTACAACAAGTATCGTATATACCTGAACAGAAAAAAACCCGAGCGTGAATTGAGCAATGCAGGTATTTAATTTTAAAGAATGGTTCTGATAGAATTACGAACCGCATGGATGTTGATCTAACTCCAATTGTTAAAGAGCTCAGGTATAAGGAATTTTGTTTTAACGGAAATTAAAGTAACTCTTATTTGAGTATACAGCAGTTTTAAACTTCCGCATTCCGCTGATGGTTTATCAGACCTCGATCTAGTTTTATTATCCGATCCGTCAATCCAAGGCCGATACATAATCGGGCGGATCATTAAATTTAATGTTAAGCCTGTCTAAATTCCTGAAGGCAATCGCGCCTTTATTTTACCCTTTAAAAGGTACAAGGTTTCAGAAATGTATAAATTCATTAAACAGTAATGTCACATCTTTGATTTACTGTACATATAGCCTCATACTTAAACGTATCATATATACTGTGACGTGTTTATAAAAAAGTGTCCTTGCATTTTCAATGACACAGCTTGATACATATATTAACTCTTCACAAGTTACCTATCTTATGTGCTATTTTATCAGTCTTTCTTTCCAATTTACAATTATTACTTCATTAAGACAAAAGTTTTACATTAATGTTTTGAGTAGATAATGGTGTACGGAATCCTGATATTTTATGAAATAAGAATGATTTTCAAAAGCGTTCAGTAAACAACATTACCCTCCTTGACTGATGGGTAGGTCTCGTTATATATCCCTTCTCAAAAGAGATTTGTAATTAGTCCGTATACTATTGCAGAAAGAATTATTTAAAGCGTTCATATTATATACACTTGCAATCAGTGTTATTGCTTGTAGTTCAACGTTCCTCTTTCTGTTTGATGATCATTTTACTTTACATTATCATTGTACATTTGTCATTTTACAAGCATTTTAGCTTAAAAATTAAAGATTCTTCTTTCAATGCTTCAGAAATTTTATAGACCTTTTTATAAGTTTTTTTTGGAACTTTTAATCCTATAATACACTTATCATAGAAGGTGAAGGTATGCATTTTTTAATTCTTAGGCATGTATTTGTATTTCTTAATGTTATTTTTATAGTAACAGCATTCTTCATCTGCGAACAGGATGGCATTGACCGGGGGTTTTGTCACCAACAAGATGTCAAGATTGCAGTTAACCTAAGCTGTAGTGCCAATATGAATGCTTCCCTTTATGTTAGCATTGTCCAACAAAGAACATCCACTGTCCAGAACTATAATCTTCAGTGTCTTTATAGAATAAATAACGAATTGCAGTGCCACGGCGGGGCAATGAAAGGAACACACAATGCAATTAATGATACATTGGATATCACATTTACATTCAACAACACCATGTATGCTGGACATTATTTACGAATAAATGGTTCCTGTTTTGATAAGAAGGAAGTTGAGCACATTCTCTTGAAACCTTGTGGTAAGTACAAAATTAAACACACGTGAAATTTAATCATGTCGTAAAATTAGGTCGCTAACCAAAAAAAAATAATATCACGATACGCTTTTTAAAAACAATGATCTTGTATTTTTTCTTCTTCAATCTCGCGTTGAAAATTATATTTCAACGTATTCAGAGAAAACTTGCTGTACAGTTGATATAAGTAAATAAATTTAAATTACACTGTAACTTTTGGAAGCAAACACATTAAATATACAAGTCTGTTGACGAAAAAGTTTATAAGAAATAAATCATAGCAAAATGGATAAAAATTGTCGGCATTATCAGCAATCTGCTACTTGACACAATATATATGAGTTGTTGTGCTTATTTTGGTTTCAAACACATCACCATCACTGCAATTTTGTATTCTCATTTTGCTGAAAACACTGTTTAATGTAAAGGAAAAACAGTGCCAATCTGATCCACATGCTGTTATGATCTTAAAATTTCACTGAAGAACAGCCAAAAACAGTCGCCTTTATTTATAGTATCAGGGTTTACATCGAGTGCGGTGTTTTACAACACCACAACCGTCACCTTACGGTGTGACCATTTGGACTTCAACTATTCGAAAACACCAATGAGGATTCAAGAACTAGAAGGGAACGTTCATGGGTCCTGTTTGAAAAACAATACCTGCACGTCCGGTTGTGAAAGTATGCACAATTAACATATCATATAGTTTTTTATAGTCTATGTTTATTATGGAAGTTATGTTGCTTTGATAGATTGCAATTATTATGTGACTTCATTATGGAAAGATATGCATGTCATTAAAAGGGGGATCATCTGAAAGCTGGATCGTTATCTACATAAAAGTTTTTTTTTAAAATCATTACCAGGGTAACAATTAAAGAAACTTTCTTGACTTTCTTTTTAATGACTGATAATTGTTTTCTCAAACGGTTACAATTTATTTTGATTGCATTTTAGTCAACACTCGTAACTTTTACTGGTATATTGAACCAATGTAAACGAAAACAAGGCACAAGCCTTATTTAATTAACAAAGAATTGTGAGCTCTGTATCTTGCTTATAACTCTACCATTGACACTCAAATTTCAATTGATCGTTAGAAATGCATTTATAAGCATTGGAGACTTTTAAAATAGACAAATAAAATTTGACAAAAATCGTGACCATGCATCTTTAATAATCGTTTGAAGTACAAGCATTATATTTCATACATGAAAAAATGACAATAACAAACTGTCAACATCTCAAAAATCCATAAAACGAAAAACAAATTCAAAGCAAAGCAATATAGACCTCCAAAACGATAGAGGTAGGATCACACACATGTGTTTCAGTAAAATACATGTAATGCATTTTTACAGGGCTATCAGATGGTATGCATTGCTTGGTGCCCTATACATCTGGTAAATTATACCAGTGTGTATTAGACGGAGCAGTGTACAACATCACTGATAAAGATACTGTACCCACGCCATTGCCAGACACAACAACAACTACACAAAGAACAACAACAACCGTTAGAACGACAGGAACTTCTCATAGAACAACGATTCCTTCACACGGTATAACATCATTACAAAGTATGATAACTACTTAGAAAGTTATGTCAACATTACATCGAAAGGGTGATATATACATAACTAAATATAGAGAAATAATTTGAAATTAATATGTTTTCGTATCCTTATCGCTTATATCAGAGATGTTAACATGATTAGACAGATAAGAGATTTATGATATTACATAGTCAGTAAAAACTTGATGGGTTCGGCAGGACGATCAGTGAATGTTAAATTGCATACAGGTCAAAGTGTCTTGAGTTGAGTTTAGCTACACAGACATTTCTATCATAATTACAAATTCTTGCGTCTTATTATTTCATCTTTTGCAGGTACCAGTGTAAATTACAGTACGTCAATTTCCGTTCTTGTTGGACTCCTTGTTGTGATATTCATCAGTAAGGAATGTGAAACTCGTGTATGATCTATAATTCATAACTACAGAACAAAATGTTGAACACTTAGTGAATTATGTAACAGTGTTTACCGGATTGTGCAATAAGCTTTGAAATGTTTTAATTTGTTAATTTATTATTCATATTATGTGATAACATAATGGCATGTCAGACAATCATATTTTTTCACATTGGCGAGAAACAGATTTCTGGGGACTGGAAAAAAGTATCTTGTTCCCCCTCTTCGGTTTTTTGTTAAACATAGTGATACCATTGGGTGGTTCATTGTCATAGTGAGAGAATCGCCAGTCACTGGAACTACTTATACCACGTTTTTCCAAGCATGTGGTGTGCCTTTTACTTGTAGATTTATGACAAAAGACTATGAACTATGAGACTTTATTTGCCGATCATGTTAAATGTGTGTTTTTGGCCACAGGTACCCCATCAATCATACAAAACTCGTTTTATCAAAATATATCGCAACAAAGTGCCATTAAAAACAAAATGTGCGTTATCAAAAGTTATTCAGGACTTCCAAATTTGTAATTTGCTAAATACGTGAAATGTTATGGCAACATAACTAATTTTATTCCTTGCCATCTTAGACCTAACACAAAAGTCTCAAACTAATTGTACCTGATCACTATTGGGTAAGGAGTCAATATATAAATGCCGTTTTTTGGTGTTTTACAATTTTCAAACTGGCCTAAATCATTATATGTTTAATCAAAAAGACGAAGGTTTCCCTACTTGATGTGTTTACAAAAATAGATTTATGAAGAAAAAAACTTTCATTAAAGTTTCAAACGTATATTCCTTCATTATTTTAAATGAAGGTAACATGAAACCACGTGATGTGCTTTCAATATCAGTACACTGTACATGTTTCTAATATCGATATTAGATTCATAAATTTTCAAAATGTATTTTATATCATTTATAAAGTTTGATTTTGTTAAAATGCATATATAGTTTGCAGGCCAGATTATATTTAATATATCTTGAAAAAAATATATACACAAAAAATAACAAATGTTAACTCGACTTATGCATGCTATTGTTAGTAATTTGAAAGCATTTACTCAAGTTGCGCCTGGTGTTATTTTTTATTTATACGTGATGTTTTGTGCAGATAATTCGTTCGAGCAATTTGTGTATGATGTTACGATATTGAACCCAATTTGATTAAATTAAGGTCTGTATTTACTATTCAATGTCATATGAAAGTGAAAGAAAAGAAAGATAAAAAAACATGAATTTAACCTGATTTACAGCTTTTAATTTGATTGTATGACAAACAACTAATTAAGCAACATTGGTTTTTAACCCCAAACAGTTATATAAGCAAAACTGTTCAATAATTATGAGGTAGGACACAAAATGACTAAAAAATTTGAAGAAAATTTGAATCAAAATTTTAAACCAACGGATGTTAAATGAACATGTGTTGATTCTTTAATGCCTAACTTTACGGAAATAGCAACATCCCTGTCTTTTATTTTTATCTTATTTTACAATACCAATTTCCCTAACAGGCAGAACATTTCATGATTTTTTAAGGCAATATTTATTGTTTCACCCATAAATCTGCTGACAATGTAGCAGGTTTAGTTAGATGACATCTGCTGCTGTGCCTTTTCATCTAATATGTTGTTTACACATGGCGATTTGGAACACTTTTACAATTCTTAGGTTGTTTGGAAAAAAGAGAGGTACCAGGTTGTTGCTCAATGCTAAGTATTAATTAAAATAATGATATCATTATTGTTGAACCATAATTTATCACCTAACTGTGTACCGTTTTCTCGACAACGACAACGAGCACACGGCGGGCGTGACCGGTCAAAAGAAGAAGCTCACTACTCCATGGCACCTGATCCTACCTCTATTATTTTTTTTAGGAGGTCCTTGTTCGCTCTGCTCCTGTTTTGTAATTTTACTTTGACTTTTGAATTTGAACACTGCTCGGTATCACCACATGTCATCATGTGATATTTCTTTGCATGATAAAACAAATATCTGTGCAATTTCTAAACATTCCAGAGTAACCTCCCTTTAATCTTACTCGATTATGCTCGCACACGTTGTAAAGAATGCCTTCTTATGACAAACAACTTCAACTATCTCCGTTTTAAAAGAAGTGTTTAAAAAGGTTCATTAGAAAGTATATATTTTATGTTAATAAAAACATAAATACATGTTACCTATGCCGATATATTTCGTACTATTACATATCAACCTCACCTATTTTAAACCAGGCGTACTTTTGTGAAAAGCATATAAGCCACACTATTCACATATAAGACATCAATTATGAAATTAATAAAAAGTTATGTAAGTATAATAAGAAATTTGTCAGAAAAATCTTCTTAAAGTTCATTTATACAGTCCTTAAACTTACAAAACATATTTTATAACTCACCATCGTAAAAACTCAACCTTTTTCCTATTGCTAATGATAAACAATAATTTTAATTTATAGGTTAAATTTTGTAATTTCTGTCAAACACTAAAATTTTCATAAAAGCTAACCTCAAAAGCTACTACATTCACTCAGTGTTTTCAGTTTTTTGGAGGGTAGGGAAACTAAGAAGAGGATATAGATAAAAATATTATCCAAACACTTTATATTGTCAGATTTTTGGTTAAGTCAGTAAAACAATTTATTCAATTTATAGAAAACCATAACCTTTCAATTTATATTTAGATATCAGTATTCGTCTATCTAGATATTATTGACACCGAAATCAATATTATAACAGCATATATGACGTTTCTGGTTTACATGAATAATGGGAAATTGGCCAGGGTAAATATAAAACACAAATATAAAATAATTGTTAGTATGCTTACATTACATTATTCATCAGAAAAACTCAGCAAAGTAAATAATAACAACATTGAATATAAGTAGTTAGGCAAACTGAGAATAAAATGCCAAATTACGTAAGAAAAATACTCAAGTTATTTACTCTTAAGCGCTGCTTGATTGATTTTTCTCAACAAAAATTTACTTTTAGGATAACAAACAGAATCTAAATATACATTCAGTTCTGCATTCTTGCAATAGTATGCATCGTTTTGGGTGTATATTTCACCTTAATTCAATTTAAATCCTATCTCATGAATTGCTGCATTTTTTTAAATTGCTTTTTTCTGATGTTCTTTAATGATCATTAATTTATTACGAAAAGATTCCTATCTGAAAAGAACTTTCACTGTGATAAAAAAATGTCTCATCAATCCAAGTGTGAATTTTAAAAATCGCCGCCATTATGTTGCAAAGCGTCAGGTGTTTTGACATTCAAAGTAGCTGTGTATTGAATGGTATATTTAAGTGTCCACTCCCACACAGTTGCTTGAGCAAAGGAACCCCCCTCCCGATTTAGACTCTTTGGGTAGTTGACGCTTTTTTGATAGAATTTCCTTTAAAGTCATGTACACAGTATGTTCCATATCAAATGTCTGAAAATTAATTGAAAATAAAATATTTATTTAAAACAACCCCAACCTGCATATTAAAAGAGGAAAGGTATGTCATTCCACTAGGTAACTGTGACGGAAGTAAACATCAGTCGGCCTCTTTGGTACGATAACATCCGAGAAAATCGATTTAATTCTATTGTCGCGCATAAAGACTCCTCGGATTTTATCAATCATGAGTGTGCATCACTTCATTGAAAGATGTTGACTTCCGTCACAGTTACACCCAGATTGTCTTCAAAGAACTCGTTTAACATGATAGGGTTGGCTCATAGAAAAACTAACATTCATTTTAATAAATAATATCATTACGTGTTTGTTGGATAAATAAAGTGGATACATGTGTTATAGTCCAAAAATGACGAAGGGGTTGTAATGTAAACAAACCGGAATGGCATACTTTTATGTCAGTCTGTCTCTTTTTTCTTTCTTTGCCAAAATCTGTCAAACTTAACGGTTTACCTATCTTTCTCGTCGTTGCCATTGTTGCTGTGATAGACTGAGCGTGGTATCACGTGACTGATTTAAGGCGGGGTTTATTCAAATGCTGTATTTATTGTGGACTCAACAAAATTATAAAAATTATCTATTAATTTCTTATATCTTTTTAACCCGATTGATATAAACTGCGTAATTTATTGTGAAGATCTATCTTTATATAACACATTTAAATAAATAAATCAATCAAATATTTCTTAGAATAAAAAAAATGCGCCACATATACCTTTAACAGTTTGCTATGCGTTTCACCACCGATATCTTGGTTCCTTTTCCAGTGGCAGCAATCAATTTAATCAACAAAAACACAATTGAGCAGGGATTCTGTCATCTTGAACCTGTCAAGTTAGACTGTGTAATGACTGTGGCTCCAATTTCACTGCAAGCGTACTTAATTCTACCGATGGGAACCTCATTTTACAATGTCAGCACCCCTTCCACTGTTCGTGGACATGTGGCACTGAGAATGTCACAGGAAAATACAAGGCATAAACGGGCATATATAAGATTGACTTTATATATAACCAGACCTTCCATGGTGGTCAAAAGTATAACATCAGTATTTCGTGCAATGACTCGTCGAACGTAACACAAATACTTCTCAAGCCATGTTGTAAGCCCTATAAACCTGAATAGCGTTTCTTGTATTTGAACGGACATTTCATATGCTAATTTACTAGAAATAACACATTTTTAGGTCGCCTGAGTCACTTAGGTAACCTATTGCAAATAATTTTCGTCCGTCGTCGTGCGTGGTGTGTAAACATTGGAACATTTTTAACATCTTCTTATACACTACATGGCCTATTCTTTTCAAATTAAGTATGATGCATCTTTGGGGTTAGGAGAAAATAACTTGTAAATTTCATGACTCTTGTCCCCTAGGGCAGAACAAAAATGGTCAAAACTTGACCATTTCTCAAAAATCTTCTCTACTCCCACACATTTGTAAGAAAACTGAATTCATAATATGTAGACCAGGCAGCCCTCTATTCAAATTGTAAATGAAAAAATGATAATAATAAATCGTCAACCATCTCAAAAATCCATAAAACGAAATACAAATTCAAAGCAGAGCAAATCGGACCTCCAAGATAGAGGTAGGACCAGGTGCCTAGGAGGAGTGAGCATCCTCTGCTGACCGGTCACATCCGCCGTGTGCTCTTTGTCGTAATCGGGAAAATAAAAACCGCAAAAGTCCGTAGACATTTAGGTAATTAATTATGGTCTAACAATTAGTATGAAAAACGTCAGTCAGCATGCGACTCAGTGGAAGATTGTATTTGCTGACAAGGTCGTCGTACCGACCATAGAACTTACGAAGATGACTTTAAACGAGACTGTTGATAGTCCTGTTTTATCAACTTGTTTGTCAGTAGCTTGCCTTGTCTTAGAAACTGTTCATACGAAGAGCATGCCCTTGCGTATCGAATTTATCTGAGAAACAAAAACACCATATGCAGGGGATGAAGGTATATTGCTACATAAGTAAGGAAAGTTGACTATAGAAAAATTGAAGTCATCGCGTTTATCATAAAGTTTTGTTGTTAGGTTACCATCAATGTCCATTTCCAGTAGAATATCCAAATATGAAACAGATGACGCTGACTCTGTGGTATCTTTTATTTCAGGTTCACTGGGATATATCGACGTAAGTATGGAAATAACAATTGTTAATTGATAATACGTTGTCGATATACCTAACGGTTAAGTTGAAGGCCACAGCGAGTGATTTATTTTTTTCACGTACAAGTTTTTGAATAAATTCCGCTTCATAAGAATTACAAAATAGGTCTGCTAACAATGGGGCACAATTGGTACCCATGGGAATTCCAAGAGATTGTTGGAAGACTTGATTTCCAAAAACTACATAGATGTTCTCTATCAGAAATTCAAGCATCTTTTTAATGTCAACTTCAGAGTACTTGTGTGTGCAATCAGAATGGGTTTTAACAAAATAGTTTTTTAGATTTCCAATGACAAGGTAAGCATTTTTACGACTTCCATTTTTATTGAAGAAACAACTGTCGATGATATCAAAAAGTATGGATTTAAATTTGTCGTGGGGAATGGTTGTATAAAGCGTTGAAAAATCGTACGTTTTGATGCTATTGATTTGGTAAGATTTTGTGACCTCAAAGTTTCTAATAATTCTTTAGAGTTTTTTAGCATCCACATCTGATTCACACCACTTCTGGAGTAGATTGTTGTACAGTACTCTTGAAGCTTCTCCTTAAATTTGATGTCCCCCGGGGAAGGGGTTTTGACTCTAGGGCGGAACCAAAATGGTCATACAGTGTTAATGCATAAAATGTTTAAAAATCTTCTTCACCACTCCCACAGATCTGTAAGAAAAACTGAATTCATAATTATGTAAACCAGGATGCACTCTACCGAAATTGTAAATTTCATGTCCCTTGGAGAATAGGTTTTGACTCTAGAGTGGTGCCAAAATGGTCATATAGTGTTGGTGTATATTGCATATAATGTGGGGGATGAGCTGTATATTATGTTTAAACATTTAATTATTTTGTTCTGCTCTTGAATTTTAACGAAAGAAATGAGTACATATTTAGAAAAGAGAATGAGTGAAGCTATTAAAGTTAAATATATGAAAGCCTTTGACAAGAGTTTGGGTTTGGGAATAACAGTAAATGGAGTTATCTTACCTTGCTTGTTCATATTTAATAATTAATCAATTTAAATAATGAAATTAAGAAGTTTAATGATTAAAGAGTTATACAAGTATTTTATTATATAAAACAAAACAACCAAAACAGTTTTTGAAGTTTCTAAATAAACAAATAGAATTGTTAATAGTCAAGTAAAAATAAGCTAGCGAAAAATGATGATGTGTGGTACGTGTGCAGGGATTTTTGTATAAATGCCAGATGATGTCTTTGGATAGAATGAATAATACTAAAAAGGTGAAACATGAGGAGTGAGAAAAGAAAAGAAATTACCCTTTTTTCCGTTTGAATGCCCTAAGAGGGCGGAGATTCTGTCTTGCCCCTTTGGATGTTGGGTGGGGGTTGTTTTAAATAAAACATGTATACTAGCCATCTTTAGTTTATCTAGGAAATCATATACACGTAAATGCTATCTTGAAAGTTAACAAATATTTGAGAATTATTTCCTATCAGAGTCGTGCTCCTTTTCATTATTTGGTCATGCAATCCATTATCTTAAAGTGTTTCACCAAGATTATAGGTTTCATAGTCCTTGTTGCAAGATTTCAGGTAGAGAGGTGATGGTCTTTACCATATTTTCTATTTTTTTTAAATCCAGAATAAAATTTAATGAAATGCATATACAGCAAAACTCGAATATAACGAACACGGATAGAGAGAATTTACGGCTATAACGATTTTTTTTTCATGTCCCGGCAAATTTCTTATATAAACCTATAGAAAATTGATGTATATAACGAACATGGCTATAACGAATTTACGGCTATAACGAAGTAATTTTAAGACACCCGCTGGCACAATTTTAAAGTATTTTATCATTTTGATAACGAATTTTTTTTTTTCATTTCAGATTTCATTGAAGATACATGCAATTTTAAGACGCATATATAAAATACTCAAATTCAAATAGTACACAGAATTTAAAAAAAATGAAATGAAATGGTTATATTGACATTTTTTGTAAATGACGGTAATACTAATTTTATAACTTACGATAGTGTGGAAAACTGTTAGACGATTATTTCATAACGAATTAGCTATAATATTTTTTTACGAATTCGTTATAACCGTATTGCGAATAACGGCTATAGCGAAGTTTTTTATATGGTCCCTTGGAATTCGTTATAAACGAGTTTTGCTGTAACATGCATGTTGTTTTATTTCTTGATACCGATTTCAATGTACAGTAAATATACTTAATAATTGTCATTATAGGAAAGACAGATAAAAACAACAGGCAAACGTATTTTAAATTTTAGGTTCTGTCTTATTTAATATAAGAACCGCTAACACACTACCTTGTTTAGTTTCAGGATTCGCAGTAAATGCAACCCTTTACAACGAATCATCTATCAGCATTAATTGTCAGCATTCGTCATTCAACTATTCCAGTTCTTCGATAAGAATCAAACTAAAGGAAGGAAGCGATTATGGAGCACGCTCCAAAAACGACTGCACAGCTGGGTGCCTTAGTAAGATAGATTAATCAACCATTTTTCAACATCAGAAATAATTAGTTAATAAACTTATTTTAAAAAATCATAAGAAAAGAGCTGATGATGTTTTTCAAGGAAGCGTTAAATTGTCCAATAATATACTGAAGATAAGCTATGATCCAGAAAAGACTTACATTGTTAAAACTAACCCTACCCTTCAGCCAGCGTTTGCACTTATAAATGAGATATTTCACAAAATAAACATATTAAGATGGAAAAAAAAAATAACCAAATAGTTCACCCATTAGAGTACTTTTTTTTCGAGTCTTATATTTGTTTACAAATAACGTAAAGTAAAGAAATTACCATTTCTTTGACAAAAAACTTGTGGAAACAAGATAAACTTATTAAGGATGACATTTACTCAGAATAAAAAAAAAATCCACTGATGATATCCATATAATAACTATTGGACAAGTAAGACACATGTATGTAATGATGAAATCCACTTTCAAACAACTAGGTCAATGACCTACTTTTTTTGCTAATGGCCAATCAAATTATTGCACAAATTCAGCATTGTAAATTTAAAATTTTAAGAGGTAATCACATCTTTCAACAATATTTATTTCTAAATCACATTAATGAAACATTAAATTGTGTGTATCTATTCATAAAGTGTATATCATTAAAATTCAACTAAAATCATCATATGAAACAAGCCTGTTTTTTATTTACGCAACTCGAATTTCCTCTGTTTCATAAAAAAAATTGCATAAAAATGAACCATTTTCATTTCAATATTAAAAAAATTTGAATGATGATAATCCTTTATGAATGATATTTGCATGTAAACTGCAGCTTAAAAAAAGAGAAAATGAAAAGAAAAGTGGTTGTCAATGATCAAATTTTTGAGATATTAATTTATTTAAAAATCCGAATTTCCTCTGTTTCTTTCCAATTCATATGTATTTACATTGCATTCTCTTAAACTGTTGAGCAAAAGAAAATAAGAAAAATCTGTAAGTTTTTTTTCTTGACATCCCATTTGATAATTTTTAATGCAAAAATAATGGATTAACTATTTAAAAAAAGAAAATCCTTCTATACAAAATTTCGAATTTCCTCTGTCTTTCTCCATTTTTTTCAACATATTTTTTTTTTCATTTCAATAATACAAAAGACTATAACAAAAAACTTCATATCTATCATAATTTATACAAAACACATTCCCATATTTATAATTAAATGTTAAAAAATTATGTAATAAAATAATAATCACAAAAAATTACTGATAAATATACAAAATCAATGCTGACATATACATGTAGCTAATCTAATTCGCAACTTAACAATTTGGTATGTTCTATGTATGTGAACAAAATTCATTTATATAATGAATGATATTACAAGTGAATATAAAAATATATCCAATAAAAACATTGAATTTAATTATGTTTAGCAATTACAAATTGATATCATGATTGGACTGAATATCTAATTCAGCTTTCATTCAAAGACATGAAAAAGTTTGCAACAGAATCAATAATTTTTTTACACTTTGTTACTCTGATTGAACTGTTGTCACACTGTTCGGTAAATAGAGCATGAATACCATCAGCACTTCTTGAGTGTGCTAGTCTGAGACATTCCAAATCTAGACCACTGTCTGCCACTTTCTTAGCCATTCCAGCACTAAGAACGTTTTGATCTACCAGACATTGCAGAGACGGGATATTTCTGTTCACAACCTTTTTGTAACTATAAGCACTCAATGCATACTGAAAGGTAAATGTAGAAGATGAATGTTCATCATCACAAAAATGAACAGTGTCAAATAGTCTTTGTAACATTAACTTCTACAGCATCATGTGCATTGTAGGAACATTGAAGCAACACATCTGATAAGTGTTGTTGCCTATATGAGCACAAATTAGGATGGACAAGTTTAAATAACAATTTGGTATCCAAAAACCTTTGCACGCAATGTGCCATCCGATCTAACAAAGAGCAAGACTCTAAAGCATGAAATAGAACATGAACATCAAAACTTTTGATATTATGGCCAACTAAAATAACACAGGCTTGCTTTTCAATAAAGCTTAAAAAAGATTCAAGTGCACTTGATATTGAAATAGCATTCACTTTCTTCTCATTGTGATAGAGGATTCCATTATTAAGCTTTAGGCCTGTAACTTCTGATGCAGAAGGGGTAATTTGCTCCTTTGGCATGACATAGGTGGAAAATGTCTCATCCCCACAGACGGCAGCCACCTGCAAAATATGTGATGTTCTTGCTGAAAAAAAAATCATCAACATTAGCATTCATATCACATGAGTCAACTTTTAAAAACAATCATTTGAATCAAATTGAACAAATTAATACTTTGAATAATTAAAAATTCATATGCATCAATACCCAGTCCTGTTGTTTCCAGGTCAAAAAAGACAAGACTATGGTCTTTGACTGGCAAACTCTGAAGTTGTGGTACAGATGACGGTGGTGGTATTTCTTTAACTGCGCTGTTGGGATCACCAATTCCAACTCCAGACATATAAGTCGGACCCTCTCTTATTTCTTTACATGATGTAGTCTGGCATCTACAATGGCAACAAGATAATCAATATCAATAACTGACTATTTCAAACTTCTTTAAACATTAATTTTCACATTAATGACCAATAAGCAGTGAACAATTCATATTAAGCATGCATCAGACATGCATGCACACATTTTTTTTATTGTCAACATTACTGTATATATCAAATAAATATCTTTACAAGAACTGAAGTATTAAGAGAACTATAGCTAAGTGTTTGTAACAGAGGTCTGACATAATCAATGAATTAATTCTCATCTTGAATTGGTAGGGGGAGTATATAGTACTTTAATTCATATAAACATGCAATATCATAATTATTTTACAAATTAAACCTATTATTAAAATATAAAAAGAAAGATATCAGAGAGACTCACTTCCTAGCTTTCAGTTGTATTCTTCTCCACTTTGCTTTCTTCGTCCGTGCAATGGCTTGTCTTTTCCGGGACTGTGAGTCTCGAAGATAGCAAAACTTTCTTGTGTGCTTTCCTGGGGAAAGACCCACTCTTCTGTTCACCTGTTTAAAATTTGATGTATATTATGATCAAACTCATTATATACTGTATCGATTTCTTTTTCAATATTCAAAATTTGCAGAAATGAAGTTTCCAACTGCAAATAATAAGTGAATGTATTTTGCATTTTGTATTCTTCATGATGGGTAAGTATCTAGTTTCGAAAATATTTAAGATTTACCGGTATATAAATCATTGCAAAAAAATCAAAATATAGTGTCACTCCTAGTTTCCTTAAAACTTAATATAAGAACTGTTTAAGAATTGATTTATAGCATATTTATCTAGCTTAATTACCTCTACTACATAGGTCTGTCCTGCATTTTTCTCTGTAACACTTGCCGCAACTCTGTAATTGAGACTTGCAGAACTGCTAAAATGATGGTTCTTTGGAGCTTTTAAGGAGACAGTTTTATTGAATTACTCGTTGGCCTGTGTGCTTCCTAAATTTGAAAGTTTAATACTGTTCTTAAGAAATTTAGAGCAAACAGTTTGTAGAGATTCTTGGAGATGACTGTCCCGTAAGGGTTTCCCATAAGGCAAAGCAGTGTATTTTTGTTTCGGATTGTTTACATGGGAACACCAAGAGTCACTGCATGAGGTATGGTCACCAAATGGATGCTTGCCAATTGCATCCAAGCCCTTTTGTATGCCATCTGGATTTCCTCTGTTTTGAGCCAACATGTAATTAAAGTATTTCACCAAGTACCGAATTACTTTGGTACTCAACGACTTGTGTTTTGGTTGCAAACCATACAGATTTGAAGAAAATGTTTTCCTAATATGATTTCTGTCACTTATCTTCGTAATGTTGTTGTGAATGGTTCTTAGATGGGAAAAGGTAGTTGTGTCCTCATCTGCAACAACTTTGGTAATGTTGACCCCTTTGTCCACCATCTTGGTAATCATATTGACTACCATATCTCTTTCCATTGCTTTAGAGCTACCTATAATTATGTTAATAAAAGATATCAATAGCTTAGTACTTATTTAAAAAAATATTAAGGTGAGCATATTTAGGTGTGTATATATATATATATATATATATATATATATATATATATATATATA
>WFKH01011926.1:71953958-71968697 GCA_016163765.1 Magallana hongkongensis
TAACCTAACTTGAGAACTGTAGGAGGTGTTATCTGGACAATAAAGTTCCCCTTTATTCGCGAAAACAATGATTAATTTCAACAGCTGTTATTTTTTGCATTAAAAATTAAACACTAAAATCCAAGTAAATCCATGCATATCTCTGATGTGAGTACGATTGATCTGCAAAACAAATCCTTCTTATCTTGAAAACTGTAGGAGGAGTTATCCCGACAAAAGGGTTACCTTATCTGCAATATTATGCCCCAAAATGACTAAGTTTAACAGCTGGTATTTTTTGCAAGTATACCGTATGCAAATATTATACCCGAAAATAAGTAAGTTCAACAGCTGGTATTTTTTTGCATTAATTATCAAAAATCAAAATCCAAGTAAGATGCACACCTTAAATATATGTACAATTGGTCCGCAAGACAAATTGGGTACCCCATACGCAACGCCTGCCCATCATTTTAATAACCGGATTTTTTCTACGGAAACGCCAGTTAAAACACAACAAAACCACTTAATTCTCTCTTAAGTGTCAACATATTTTGTATTTGATCACTTAAATCGTTCAGAGGTTAAAACTTAGCCAGTAAAGTTTGTTTTACAAAAATACCCCTACAAAATGTACTGAAAAATATATATTGTTTTTTTTTTAATTAAGAACTATAGTCATTATTTTTCTGCAGCCCGAGGAACAGAGTGTATATTATTAGGAGTGTTTTAATCTAGCTGTCTATCTTTATCTATCTATCTATTTATCTATCTGTCTTTATCAAGTTTCATTATTAATGCAGAACAAAACAGTACAGGTCTATGTTATAAATACGTATTACTAATGCTGAGCAAATTTAGGGAAGTGCAATTATGCTATTTCATACAAGACTTGTACAATTTAGTATCATTAAAGGGTGCGACTGCAACGCTTAATGATAAAAAGTTTGAATCATTAGCGGTTGAGATTGTAGATATTTTGTTTGTTTCATTTGGCGTTAGGGCTGCTGTACTGTGACGCCTAATAATACAATTCAATCATTAAGCGGCGATATATCATTAGCCGTTGGCGATGTCAACTGTTAAGGCAATAATTTATAGCATTAGGCGTTGCATTTGCAGCGCCTAATGATATTTTTATCATTAAGCGGCGTTGTATCATTAACGGTTGTTACACTACCGATCTCAATTTGATTCTCAACATTTTTTCACAGTGAAATTTAGTTAACTGTATTAACCTATTTTATTTGCGTAGTTCATTCAATTTCCTCACCAGCATCGCGTTATATAACGTTATGTATAACACAAATTGTAGGCATATCTTCGAGACAGTCAATGTTCAAAGTGAAGTGTGCATAACATACACAGTGCAGTCCATCTTCTGTTTCAAACTGTGACGTAAAAATGTGAAGTCGGCATGGGCACGACTAATTCAAAACCGATTCAGACTTCAATCCGAAATTCATTTAATAGCATTGAAATAATATTATACGAGTTGAAATTGTTAGCATGGGTGTTGATTGTATTTTTTTTTATAGGCTTATCAATTTTTAAAGCGCTAAGCATAGCTGCAGCGCTTTTCTGTCGCCAGTTTCCTACCCTACTTCCACTTTCGTTTTCGCGTTTCCTATATACCGCCATCTACTGGCGGATGCTGGAGAAGTCGTACCCTGGAGAAGTCGTACTATGGAAATATCATAACTATGCAGTAGGGAGAACTTAATTATCTTCAAGTTATTCTGCATGCAGATGCATTTGTTCTACCAGTATTAAATTAACAATAAGTTTCATTTTAATGTCATTATTATATATCGGATACGAGTGCTCCAAAAGCCATATCATGATGATTTATTTCGAGAAAAAAAACCCGCATGTTATATGCATTACGTTGTGTTTTAGGTGTTTAGTAATAATCGGAATAATTCTACAATATTAATAGGTTTTGAGCGTTTTTAAACGGTATAGTCTTGAAATTTCTCGCCCGCCGTACCAAACATTTAAAATATATATATAAAATATGATTATTGCTAATTCTATCCGGACGGAAATTTTAATTGTCAGACACTACATGTAAATTGCATTAAAATTCAATATCGGCATGGGGCACGATACCCACGTTTACCCATAATATTTCGAGCTAAATGTAATGTGTTACAGTTATGAACACCATGTTTTATATAAAAATGCAGAATTTTTTATACAAAATTTTTCGATTAACACATTTTCCACGATAATTTGTACTGCTTTTTATTAACATTATTTTAGGCTTCGTTTACTGTATGCAAAATTTCAGGAATATTTTTCTATCAATTTGCATTGATATGTAATTTTATAATTATCCAAAACCAATGATTTGATTATTATTTATAACTGTCGAGTTACTTGAAATACTACAGTAAATATATGTAATAATCTTTATAAAGTGATAACAGCTTACCTCGTTTAATTTGCAAATATGATTTTATTAATGATTTGATTTATGTGCAGTATGGACAAATTACGCAGTAATAAAAACACTTAGTAACAGTAAAATCTGAAAGTGATGTGTAAGATTCAACATTGCTATGAATTAAATATAACTATTAGATATTTAAATGAATTCGCGTATTATGTGATAACTGTACCCATTATATTGGTATATATGAAATGAAACTTATTGCCAATTTAATTTTGCTTGATAACGTCGAAAATATACTAAAAGTTTTCTATCTGAGTTCAATTTTTCTAAAAGACCCCGTACCCTATTACATGGCTACGAGTTTTCTTTAATACGACCTCTGATACGCTGGTGAAAACAGTTCTTCCATCCAATGGCCACTTCTCGGGCCTTTCCGGCAGACCTTGTATGTATTGCAGGTGTCACTACAGTATAAAGTTTACTATATATCCCTACCATAAATGCGCATCATTAGATACAAGTTATAAATTCAAAACAAACTTCTGCGAAAATCTTTTTGATATTTTTTTTAAAACAACACTTCAACAATTTAGTAGCAAAAGCACAGGTACATCCAGCAAGGCACGAGAGTTTGTTTACGTCGAAGTTACACTTGTGCTTGAAAAGCACAAGACATGCCAAGAACTTATCACCCCTTTTCCCATAAAAAAACAACACATCACAAAAAATGACCTAGCTTGCATTATTACAAAACGTGAATAGTCAGACATCTTACACATTTTTTTTTTCATCTCATAAAAAGGTAGCCCCTGTCGCAGGCGGAAACGGCCCAAATTCGAAGGAGAATTCGGGAATGGTTTTGCCTCAGCGAGGTTTTGACGTGAACCTACGGTGAAATAATGTTGTAACATCTGCATAGCGTCCATGACAACATCCTTTTAATAAAACTTGTTAAAAACACGATACTTTTTACGTCTGATGAGATGTGAGCTAGACTTCATCAAATTCAATGATATACCCTAAAATATACCCCAGAAGAGACCGTCTAGTTGATGCTTAAATGAAAAGAAGCGACTCCACTTTGATATTCTTACATCCGGTAATGTTAATACATTAGGGGTCTTTGTAAAAAAAAAGGCTGGAAATATTGTTCGAATACCAATAAGTAGCATTCCCTGCAAGGCAGATCTGTAATGCGATTAGTATTATCTTACTTCTGTCAAAACTTTTTGGCTTTTTATTTTGCAATAATATTGGTATCGTAATTTGCCACTGTATTTTTTAGTGTTCATCTTTTTTTTTTTTTTGGTTTGGAAGTTGTCAGATGTAAAAACAAAGAAATGATGAAAATCAGCAAATAAACATAAATAAATATTAATCATCATTTGATCGTTGTTATTGGCGACAATCTTATTTTACTTTATTTTCTTAATAAGAAGCATGCACTCTGTAGCTCTACTAAACAGTCTCGATTTACAGAAATTGCTAAAATTTTAAACTCAAGCATTATCTTTTTAAACATGCTTTAAGGCAGATTGTTACATTGTAAATTGGAAATTTTGTCTTTACAGTCAAATGGATAAATCATTCTATGCTTCAAAATAAAGATACATACACTTACATTTATTGCGAAATGCTTTTATTATGATTTTTTTAAAAGTCATCAGCATTTTGTTTTCACTGTAACACGACAGCATGCATTAATCATTTAAAAAATTATGCATTCTATAACTGAGGCATATCCAAATTCTACATATTTTCATATCAATCGATATATTTTTAACACTTTATTCCCGGCTTAACGCTTTTCAGTACTTTCAGTACTTTGATTAATTTTATTTATACAATGTCATGTTACTTGCTAAAGTTTTTTACGGCAGTACTGTTATATCACTTAGTGTAATTTCGAAAGTATTATAGTATATAAATTAAGTTCAACAACTCTCAGCCAGTACTGAAGTAAAATACACATCTTGAAAAATTAATCAGGGTTGTTTAAGAGTTGTTTGAAATTTCACGTGAAATTCACATGAAATAATTCATATAAATTTCACGTGAAAAGGATTTCACGTTAAAATTGTGTAAAAAATGTGAACTTCCAAATGAATTTCACATGAGGTTATTTCACGTGAAAAATTTCACATGAAACTTCACGTGAAGCTTTTTTCACGTGAGGCACAATTGACTGTGAAACACATGAGAAAATCATTATTTTGTTTAGATACATACATGTAACCATAAGATAAACATTTTTGCTTCTATAACCTATTGCAATGTATCCCTCAGTAAAAATAAAAGACTTTTATTAGACCCATCAGGGTCCCTAATTTGAGGGGCCAGCCCACCTTTTGTTTAACAAGAGTTTAGAAATCTGCTACTGTTCTTGAGTTATCTGAAACGAAAAGTTTTAGGTGTCGATCTTGTATTTCCTTATCGGAGCCGTTTAACGTAATTTTTATGGTTGCATATTGTTTTGTACATTATTTGGGCATCTTTTTTTCTATACTGCATTTCAAAATATAATTCCTTTTTGGGATATCAAACTAAAGTTCACGTTAATATGTTTTTTAATGTTTTTTCGTTAAGTGTCTTAACGAAAAATTTTATATAAAAAAGACAAGGAAAACCATGAAAACTACGATATTTTTTTAATCTCAATTTTGGAGTCCAGACGAGCTTCGGCGCCTTTAAAGGCAGATCCAAAGGAGAATAGAATTACAAATCATCGTTTGTCTACTTTCCCCGAATGGTTGACCTTAATAACTTGCACGTTTAGGAGGAGTTCAATGTACAAGCAACTCTTCTAAAACATAAATTTCTCAAAAAAGAAAAAAAAAAGAAATGACGTCATCAGTATTAAAAATATTCCTATTATGTTTTGATTAATATCAATTAGATCTGAGAGTTTTATGAAAAGTTTATGAAAATCGGCCGAAACGTTTTTTTTTTAAAGAAATTGTTTAAACAAAATCTGCAAGATCCTTTGATCAAAGATCCTTTGATATTAAACAAACTTTCTATTCTATTTCTATATTTTTTTATTTCTTTTTTAATATATAGGTCATAAACGTATTGAACTTCTCGCCCCTAAAATTCCTTAAACACGTAAAGTTATATTTCAATGTTATATCGCATAGGTTAATAGCTGTAAAAGAACATTTTTGCTTCTTTAACTTATTAAGAATATTTTATTTATCAGTATTTATTACCTGGAAACGGATAACCTTAATAATAGGGGAAAAGAAAATGAAGTCTTACGTTGGAAACGGAAGACTTAGATAGAAAGGATCTCGAGCAACGAGGAGGTCTGAATTCTGATATTCTGAATGTGAACTAAGATAATTTTGGACAGTTACATGTAACCATGATCTGGAAATGGGGACTCAGTCCTTATTCTAAGGTCAGAATTTTGTGTATCAAGTGTAAGAGCTATGGATTAAAAGATATTGTTAATCACTCAGGGCATCTTTTCTTTTATTACCGTTTTCAAAATATTTTTTCCTGTTTGAGATATAAATGATCCAAATTTTCGATTTCTAGTTCCTTAAAATTCAAAATGAAGTTACAAAATAGAAAGTTGTTTTAATGCATGGGTGAATAACTGTAAGAACTTTTTTTTTTTAATTCAAACTTTCATTTACAGGTTCATATCTTCACATATAGTTAGATAACAGTGTATTACATTGCACACACATTACATATTCACTTCATTTAAGGCAGATATATAAACACCATCACATTACCGTATAGATAAACATGCGAAATGTACATACAAATATATACACCGACAGACAGACATATCTATACAAAAACAATGTCAAATAATTTCTTTTATTAACTCTTTATCCATGAAGTTTGAATATTTTGGGTTGGGTGGGGGGGGGGGGAGGAAAGAGAGGGGAACACTAGCTTTCAAAAAGTCATATATATATATGTAGGTATAAATAAGTAATAAACTTACAATTGCATTTGCAATAATTTGCTTGCATTTACCAGCTTTTGTAAACATATTTTATAACATATCACAAATTGTTTGCCAATGCTTTTCATACTCAGCAAATTTACAATTCTTTAGCAACATTAGTTTTTCAATATGTAATCTATCAGTGACAGTTCGTTTTAACATGAGCATAGAAAGTTTTGGGACATTCTTATATTTACTGGCAAAAATAAAATGTTTCACTATAAGAATCAATAAGTTTTGTAGTCTATACATATTTCTATTTTTGAATTTACCGAAAAGTATTGTTTGTTTATCAAATGTCATAATAAAATTGAATTTGCTTCTTAACCATTCTTCAAAGTAGTGCCATATTTCTCTGACATGAAAACAGTCAACAAATAAATGTTCAATTGTTTCTATATCTTGGTTACAGAAAGAGCATGCTGATGAATCAATTATATTGAGTTTAAAAAGGTATTCATTTGTTGGCAAAATCCTATGTAAAATCTGGAATTGCAACCATTGAAATTTGGATTCTTTTGAGGTTTTAAATGGGAGTTCAAAAATTTTATTCCATTCTATATCTGTATACACAAATCCAGTATCAGTCCACTTCTTTATCGAACGAATTGAATCTTTTTTGTTATTGATGAGTACACAGTACATATCCTTACATCCTTTGTTTTGTTTGTAAAAAATAGTCAGGGAATTTGGAATAAATGGTCCATTTTCTATTTGATTATTATTTGAGGCTTTCAATCTCTCTAAAATTGACTTTTTCAAACCCATGTATTCTAAAAAAAATGTCTTAACGTTCGAATTTCTGAGAGTTTCAAGACTTATAAAATTGCCTTCATCTGTCATCAAGTCCTTAATAAATTCATAACCAGAGTTAAAATAACTCTTTATAAAAATTGATGAGTTATTAATTCTAATATTAGGATTAAACCATATATGTTCATTAAGCACTTTTATGTCATTTTGGCTATAAGACTTAACAATTCTAACCCAGTCTAATAGAACTTCTTTCCAAAAGTTGTTACTTATCTTTTTGCATATATTGATAATAAAGTCTAAACCGTTTTCCCATAGGGTTTCTATTTTTAATCCTAATTCTGATTCAAAAAGTTTTACCCACTTTGTATTAGAGTGTATTAGTCTTCTTATCCACGTAGATTTTAATGCACAAACAAATTCTTTATAGTCTATCATTTTTAATCCCCCATGTCTGTAATCTTGAATTATAATGTTTTTCTTTACCTTATGGACCTTGCCTCCCCATAAAAAAATGTAAATTTCTTTCTCAAATTGTTGCAAGTATTCTACACTAGGATTTGGTATAGTTAGGATTAAGTAGTTAAGTTTTGGTATTATCAGTGTTTTAATCACTATTAATCTTCCCACTGTTGTAAGATTTCTTAATTTCCATTGCTTTATCACACGACTTATTTCTAAAAATTTTGATGGGTAATTTAGTTCAACCATTTCATTCAAATTAAGGTATACGATCCATAATTCAATAAAAATTGATGCCTGGAAAGCATATGAATTTTTTATGGAGATGACCACCCTGTGGGGTGTACAAAAAGTAGGTCAACCAGGGTGATAACTCATAAGGGAAGACAACTCTGGGTGTTTTCGAAAAATCAAAACTGGCTCAATTGAATTCATAATATAACAAAAAATGAATAAAAAACAATAAAACTAAAATTAAATATCTTGTGTATTTTATCATATACAAGTAAATAGTTCAAATATACAAATTATTTTCAACATTTAAAATTTTGACAAGTAAAATTATGCAAAAAAAGCCATAATTTAGGACATACGAAAAATAACATTTCTTGTCGATTTGAATAAATATTTTTTCTGTTACATATCTGGAAGCTATAATTTTTTTTGTGTTTAATCAACAAGACTTCTATAGTAGTTAAAAATAAATAGGTCATCAGGGACAACAACTCACAATGAGAGATAACCCATAGGCAACTTTTCGAAAAAGTACCGTAAATAGTTTTTCAAGAACTTGATCCATATATTGTCACTACAATGAATGTATTTGACGTATTTTTTTTATGCTAATAAATAATAGAAATATCTGTCTCCACAGTTCATGTACTTGTATAACAAATACACAATTTTCAAACTTTAGATTATAAAACACAGATTAATAAAATTCATTTGCTAAAATATGCACACAGTTTTGGAATACATTCTCCTAACACTTTTTTGTCTGATGTAACTCTTGGTTTCCCTAAACTATTTTTCATAGAAAACACATCTACTAGTCCATCTTCACCACTTCTCTTGAATATCAGTCTCAGGTGTCCCAGATTCAGTCCAGATCTAGCAATATTTTCTGTTGTGCAGGATTTCATGACTTTTTCTCCGTTAAGAGGGCGAAGGGAAGCAATGTTTTTAGACTTACAAGAATTAAATTCTTCCTGAAGAAATTGGCATTATGTATTATAAGAATATTTTTTAAAGTCTGAAACAGACACAAGTGCAGCTTGTATAATTTCATCTAGCATGATGACATCATCGAGAGAATAATGGGCATTGTAAGTATGACCACAAAAATGCTGTGCTAGAAATTCTTCCTTATACTTATCAACTTTTGGGAATTTCTGTCTGAAAAGAGTAAGTGAATCACAAAATGCTGAGACTTAAGAGCAAAATCTCTCTTGCAAACCACAGCTTCGAAATGCTCTGCATAATACTCGAAAATCAAATGTTCGGCCATTGTGTGCTACAATCACTACGGTGGAAAATTTCTCCAACCACTCCAAGAAATCCTCCAGTGCAGTCTTTATTCTCACAAAATCATTGGGCTCACCACGGTAACAAAGAACTACACCACTCCAGGTGATGTTGGTGACTTTTTCAGCCATTGGTGTAATAGGCAGATCTGGAGCCACATATCTTGAGAACTGCTCCTTTGTATTGCTGTTCACAGCAGCTATCTGAGTGATGTGGGGCATAATGCCATGCTGAACTGAAAATATATAGAAATTAGATGCAAATATTGATACTAGTCTTTTTGTATTTAGTTTTATAGCTTTTTTTTTAATATTTGAGAAAAAAATATTTACTCAGGCCAGTGGTTTCCAGATCTAAAATAACAATACTGGGTGCTGAGCAGTTTTTCAAATTTGAAGAAGAGGAAAAGCTGGGCTTTGGCACAGGATCTGGAATCTTTTCTATATCCTCTTCATTCACAGAAGGTCCAATTTCTAAAACAGATATTGTATAAATAACATAAAAACTTGTCCAAACTGAAATAAAATTTGTGAAAAAAATGTCTGTAACTGTCAAATGACAAACCAGATTGATAAGACAATCCTTCAATTGCTTCATTTCCTCCCTTTGAGGTAGACCTTCTTTCAAATATATTCTTCTTCTTTTGCTCTCTGGTAATTTGGCCCGATCCTTCCTCTTCATTCTATCAGCATCCATCTTCTCTGCATATGACACACAGAAGTGTCCTGGAGATAGGCCATTGCTAGCAAATGTCTGAAAGTATTATAATAATAAAATGCATGAGTTCACAACATTTCATGGAATTAAATTTTAAACATATAGGATCTCTAATGAATAAATAAAGTTTATTATTTTATTTTCCAACATGTTCCGAGTTCATCACAATGTCAAATCAAATGTTAATTTCTTGATAATTAATATCCACTGCATGTTAATGTAATAAAGAGATTCTATAATATCAATGCTTCAACAATACTGGATCTGTAGTGCACATCTGAACAAGTAAACACAGAAAGGCAAAACAAAGAAAATTAACCAATGTCAAAATTTCAACAAATGCCACAAGTTTCGTTAGGTTTGCGTTTATACCCACAAAATCTCCCATGACATTTGCTGTGATCACCAAACTGATGTGGAACCAAAGCTACCAAGTTTTCTCGCATTCCTTTTTCATCACCTTGATTCTTTGAAAATATGTATTTAATGCACTTTGATAAATGCTGTATTATCTGATTGGATATTTTCAACACTTTAGAATTTCGAAGTTCGTACAAAGTTTTTATAATATTTTTAACACAATGATTTTTGTCCAGTCTTTTCACAACTGATAGACCACACTGACTCCTTAGACGGGCGATCAAAGTATTATCCCCATCCCCTTCAATAATCTCAACTGGCGTACCTTGACTTGACATTTCTTTCAATGCAAGCAGCCCAGCTTCACTCTCCATCATTCGAGCACTTCCTTTGTGGTTCCAAACACATCTATGAGACCTTATTTTCTGACCTGGCCTATTTCTTTTCCACCATTTGCAGGTTGAACAAGAGCGATGCTTGATGACTGTCTTTAATACTTTGTTCCTTTTACTTATCAGGAAGGTATGTCATATTGCAAATACATACATGTTATTGTTACAGACTACCGGTATATCTACATTATTAGCATCATAAAAATGTTAGAATAGTTTCTTAAAAAATAGAATACCCGTTAAGCTGTCATAACCTCTATTTTGCCAAGCATGATCAGCTGCAACAGTCACTCCTGATCGGGTCTTTGAGGGGAATATAATTTTCTTTTTTGTTTTGGTGAATGCAGGCCTGATACCCTCAACAGTTTTCACAACTGGCATTGTTTTTGCAGGAGGTTGAGGGGATGAGCTATTACTTAAAGCATGTTTACAACTCATATAGGTTCATTATTGTCTTGAGTATAGAAAATCAGATTAAACAGCACATTGATTTATTTACCTCTCAGTCAGTAGATCAAATGCTCCTGAATTACATTTTTCAATAAGTGACGGATCTCTACAAACAAAACAAGATATCAGTTTTCAATATTAGAAAAATGAATTGATTCTTAGAGAAAGTAACTTTCATAACCAAACATTATATGCTAAAACTTCAAATATTTACCCTTTAAATTCATCTTCAATCACTACCACACCAAGTTCTTTATCAAAAGAATCTGCATTTGAATCAATCTCCTGTGCTGCAACTTCTCTGAAATTTAACAAACATATTATAGAATACAATTATGAAAAAAATGAAAAAAATAATTTTAGGAATACAAAAAACTTTCAAAAAGTATTTTTCTTTGGTAATAACAACATTTTATACAAATACATCATTTCCTCATTTTCCTCATTTCCTCTCTGAATGCTTTTTGACTTTCACTTGTCATACTCTCATCTGCAAATTTCTCAATCATCTCACCAGCTCTGCGTTCCATAACTTTAAGATTTTTATTATTAACTGTTGGTAGATTGAGTGTTGCAAGAAAATTGTTCATTCTCTGTGGACCACCAACTGAATCAATCATCGCTATAAAAAAGAAAATCATCAATTTATCAGAAATACATGGTTGCATAAGTCAGTGTTATATACAGTTAAAAATGAAAATTTCAAAAGAAACTTGTTTGATATTTATAAGAATGAATAAAAATAACTACCTGCACCGAGCTTTGTATTTACGCAGAAGCTGGGCATTCCTCTCTGGCCTGTCACCTTCTTCTGTTTTTTTTTCCATAAGGTACTCTGTTCACATTACCACAGTATGTACACTGTACATATAAATATCCCGCAAGCCCCACTTTTATTTCTGCTTTTACAGTTTGCGGAGACAGATATAAAGGACCACACAAACATTTGGCACAGTTCGAAAGACCTTCAATGAGGACACTAAATTCCTAATACGTCGATCTTTCAAAATCGAATCATTCGTGCTGATTTTCTTCGCCGCATTCAACTTATTTAGCCCGGGACAACACACATTACACCCGTTAAAACCTAAACACATATGTTCTGAAGTATAATTGTGTTCCTCGATCACATTGTTGCTCGCTTTTTCGCTAATCCCTGCCTTAATTCTCGGCTGACTTTTGAACTGCCCGAGTTTGTTCCGTCTTCTGTTTACAGGCGACATTACGGAAGTTGACAGTCTCGAGAAGTCTCGTACACGTTACCTTTAATTTTTTTTAATTTGGTTTATTTAATATTAACATCATTTCTTTTTAACATTAACTAAATATAATATAAATAATGTGTTTTTGTAAATTTGATAAAATTTACATGTTATGTTTAGTTTTACGATCTTGTACGACATGAGCCGAAGTTAGCCGATCGAATTATGGATCGGATACCTTAACAGAAAATTTAATACCAAGTAGATCAAAAGTGGGATTGTTCCAATCCAGCTTCCATCGCGAGTGGTGAAAAACTTCTTTTGAAATTTTTTTTACTTCCGATCCATACCATTTTAGTTTTAGAGAAATTAATTTTTAGACCAGATATACAAGCAAAATAATCAAGTTCTCTTAGAATACCATCCATGGACTGAGGCGATCCATCAAATATTATTGAAGTGTCATCAGCATACTGCGAAAGTTTGTATTCTACCCCATCAATTTTAATTCCCCGAATGTCTCTATTATTCCGAATCAAAATTCCTAGAACCTCAGCACATAACAGAAAAAGATACGGGGAAATTGGGTCACCCTGCCTACATCCTCTTTGAGGAAAAAAGTAATCAGAGGCAATTCCATTTTGTATAACGCAGGATTTGATATCCTTATACAAAGTTTGAATCCAGTTTTTGATAGAAGCCCCAAAGTTAAAGAAGTCCAGTGTTTGGTAAATAAATTTCCAAGAGATAGTATCAAATGCTTTTTCAAAATCAATTAACATTAAAAGGCCAGGGATCTGATTTTGTTCAGTATATTGCATTATATCATAGATCATTCTTACATTTTCTCCAATAAATCTACCTTTTAAAAACCCAGTTTGGTCTTCATTAATTAATTTATATAATACAGTTTTTATTCTGTTAGCTATGCAACCTGAAGCAATTTTATATAATACATTAAGAAGGCTAATTGGGCGCCAGTTTTTTAAAAATTGTTTTGGTTTTCCTGCTTTTGGTAAGCATGTTATAATACCTAGTTTATTCGATTCTGTAAAGTGTCCTAACTCATAAGTATTGTTTATAGCTCTTGTTAGAAAGATGCCTATGTCTTTCCAAAGAAATTTAAAGAATTCGCTCGTAAACCCATCGGGTCCTGGGCTTTTATCGTTTTTCATATTTTTCAAAAAGTTATGAACTTCCAATTTATTTAATGGGCCTTCCAGAAGATCAGACTCTTGTTTATTTAACTTGGAAATATCATAAGAATTTAATTTTTCATAGAAGTTTTCAGTCTACATTTTCCCTCTTCTGATAAAGGCTATCATAGAACGTCCTTAATTCATTTAGTATTTCAAATTGATTAAAAACAGAAGACCCGTCTTCTTTTTCAACTTTAGGTATAATTTTGCTGGAAAAATTTCTAGATTCTAGGCTGATAAAATATTTTGATGGTTTTTCACCTTCCTCTATCCACTTTGCTTTTGATCTAATACATTGACCTTGTAATCTGTTTTTTCTAATAAGTTCTAATTCTGTTTGTTTATTTGATAATTCATCTTTAGATTCTTCTGTAAAATTCTGTTCAAGAAGTAAAATCTCTTGTTTAAGGTCTTCCGTTTCCAACGGAAGACCTTATAGTGATTGTAATGTTTTTAAGGTCTTCCGTTTCCAACAGAAGACCTTATAGTGATTGTAAGGTTTTTTCTTTCTTATTAAGGCCTTCCGTTTCCAACGGAAGACCTTATAGTGATTGTAATGTTTTTTATTATTAGGGTCTTCCGTTTCCAACGGAAGACCCTCTTGTTATTCTACGGTTTCTTTTTATTATTATTTTATTAGGGTCTTCCGTTTCCAACGGAAGACCCTCTTGTTATTCTATTGATTATTTTTATTATTATTATTTTTTTCTGACTTTTTCAGGACGCTATTACTCGTGAACTACTGGACCGATTTGCATAAAATTTGCAGGACTGATAGAACATCAAAAGTACTTGAGTTTATTAAATTTTGGGTTGATGATGTCACTTCCGGTTTGAGATTTTGAGGATTTAGTGAATTTTTAAGGACCATTTTGTCCACCTAACTCCTCCAAAACTAATAAAGATAAAAACATGAAACTTTCAGGGATAGTAGATGAATGTCTGTAGATGATTCTCTGGGTTTGATATTGTGGAAAATGCGCAAGGCGCCGAAGCTCGCCCGAGCTCGAAAATTGGCAGCAAATTTTTTCACGAAATTTTTGCACATTTTCTAAATTATTTCTGAATGTGCAAATATTTTGTTAAGACATGTAATGCAAAAGTTGTTCAAATTTACACGCTCTTTCATTTGATATCATAAAAAAGGGGCTGGCCCCTCACATAAGGCGCCAAGAGGGCTCTAAAGAATTTTATTAATAACTCTTTACTGTAAAATAATTTGTTATTAAGTATAGAAGCAAAAATGTTTATTGTGCAGCTGTTTATCTACATAGTACCATACTGAAATCATATGTTACGTAATTAGGGGTTTTAAGGGGCCAGAAGTCCAAAACTTTGA
>WFKH01011926.1:71991305-72040151 GCA_016163765.1 Magallana hongkongensis
CCCCCCCCCCCCTTCCCGCACGCACATTTTTTTTAAACGGACGTCTTATAATGCAAATAATCTTTAAATTTATTTTTGGAAAAGTACAATAAAGCGGTGTGTGATATTACTCTGCTGGCAATCTGTTGAAGTTGTTGAACTCATGAACTGCGAACTTAAACTATGACAAACATAATGTGTTCAGAATTCAAGAAGGTAATAATATAAAAAAAAAAAAACTCGTTAACAATACAATTACATTGTCGATATAAAATTGATTTTTGAATTGTTCAAAGTGGGACCTGGATCAGTTCTAGGTTTGAAGTTAAATCTTGGAATCATGTTTATAAGGAACAACTTGAAAAGTATTCTTTAAATCTTACAATAATTATCATATAAGTATTCATGCATCCTTGAAAATTCTACATTCGAAATTGCCGAAAACAGAACTCCTTTACTATTTTACAATATGATCATTTTGATATGCAATGAATATATGCTGAAAACAGTTCTGTGTGAAAATACATCAGACAGTTTCAAGGCCTGTTTGGGCAGAGAACTGTCTCATATTTTTTTCATACAGAAGTGTTTGAGGCAAATATTGTACAACATTGTAAAACACTGCTATTGAATTTCATTGTTTATTTACCTGAGACAGTCCAATTTTGAAGGTTATCAGTATTGTAACCACTGGTAACGGTCTGATATTAAGAAGCCCACTAATATCGGACTGTCACAGGTAATTTTTTAAACTGCTGAAACAAAGGAATGACATCACAGCAGTACTTAAAAGATAAAGTGTAGATTTTTTTTTGTCATTCAATGTACAACCTAATTTTCAAAATTTAAACATTGATTTGTATAGGATACATAATAAACAATGCGCAACCTGCCAATATATAGTACCTTGACTTCGATATCAGCAAAATTAGCCATAAATCATGACAGTGGTTTAAAAAAATGTATTATGCCTAAAAAGACAACATATATAAGTGAGAACTAGTCGGTCTGTAAGAATTAAGGTTTGAAATTATTACTAAATACATGTCTCCAGTTTTACAGGTAAAAAAAACCCCGCTTAGAACTGACATTGTCATATAGTTTTCTTGACGCAAAATTATTAAATAATTGAAACAAGAGGACCGCTATTACCTTGCACAATTACTTCACAAAGTTCAGTGTATCAATTTCCAAGTTGATAATCGGAGGAATAGTTGACTCCATGCAATCTTTCGTTGTAAAAAATGACGTAACGTCCATATCATATACAAGGCGTTGTAAAGTTCAGTGGAGGTAACTGAGGTCCATCCTTATAACAAAGAGTTGAGCTCATTCTATCATTGGAGGTTGATATAAAAAGAGAAAATCCGGCAAATCTTCCTCTTTGACGTAGCTCTAAAAATATATATAAAGTATTATGTTATATACGTAAAATCGTATTATTCGGTAAGAAATTATTATTAACATAAAACTTATTGTTTTCTTACTTTTTATATTATCCGTATCTATATTACTATAATAAAATAATAATCGGGAATTTTTGGCCTTTATTACCGATAAATCGGAATACTGTCCTTTGTTTTATATATTTTAAACATCATTGGTACTTGAAGATTACCAATTTGTTTTTGTTTTTTTTTTCAATCAAGCTCCGCTAATTAGAAATCAACGAAAATCCCTAAGAAATTCCAGAAATCATCTGTTTTTTGTATTTTACAATCTTGTGCAAGCGATTTACATTCACGCTAAATCACGGGAGACTCGTTAGTTTATGTTTCAACAATATCATATTTGCGTGGATAAACTCAGAAACGATAATACAAATACGTGTAGATTTTCATTTGAAATTTGCTGTATATTCTGCTCATCAAAGAAAATACGGGAGATAACTCTTCCGCAGTGCATTTACTATGAAAAATTCCAAGAGTTCCGAATGTCAACATGGTTTAAATTTGAAGCGAGTAATAAACGTTGTTGAAAAAGTGTTGAATTCTTCAATTATATTAATTATATTTTTAGATGAAAAGAATTTACAGCCTCATAATGGTTTGTTATGAATAATTTGACTGTCATTTGTAATGCAACTTCATTAATTATCTCCAAAATCGTTTCCGAGCGTTTTTTTTTTTGCAATTTTCTGCTACATTAATACGGGTATATGGGAGGCATTTTTACTATGGTGAAGGCCTGTCCCGAGACACAAATTATTCTAACTAAGCAGAGTGTAGTGAAATTTATTAATAGCATTATCGTAGGCTTAAAACTTGATTATGTAAATGTCAACAACACGGTATTTATTTCGTAAATGTCTGATATCAAATGCAATGTCAACACGGGTCAAAGTCTAGTATTTTTTTAACTTGCACGGCCGAATTCCCGAAAACAAACAAATTTACCCAATCTTTATACATCTGCTATTTTCTATGCGTTATATTTATATTTTTATGTAAAACATTTCTCAAAATATACTTATAAAACAAAATGTAAAGATCTATTACAATAAAACCTGCTTTGTTTTTTGTTTATTTGGTTTTTTTTTATATCAACAATTGGAGCTAGTTTGGACGTTACGATAGTCAACGAAATCAACTGACTGTATTTTGACATTTTTTAATTATATCACTTTCGCGTTTCTGATACAACTAATATAACAAAAAAAAAACCCGGGAACAGTAGAACTGTTTTTCATATAATATCATGAATAAGGGGTTAACCTGTTAAATAAGGGGGTCGAATGGGTCTTAATTAACTATTTCAACTATTATAATAGTCCTTACATGATAAATATATTAATTATTTAAGATAGAATCTGTTTAAAAGTAGATATTTATGGATTCACGTAAAACACAATTACCATAAATGTAGTTTTCTATATCTATAATGTTCTTAAAATAGGCAAAATCATAAACCTTAAGTGAAAGTGGCAATTACTTTGTTCTATTTAGTACATACGATCAATTGCCATTTTATTTTTAAGAAATCTTAGTTTAAATTTGTCATTAAATATAATTTTATTTAAACTAAATTGTAATTGTATATAGTCAAATTTGCGTAACATTTTTGCTATGTTATACATATAAAGTCATACACTTGAATTGATATTATTATCTCACCATGTACTCAACGATGAAGGAACCATGCCATAAACAAATGGACTTTTAATAATTGTAAGATACTTTGAGGATGATTTTCAGTTATTGAGAAAATATGTACAGTATTGCTTATTCAGAAAATATATAAAACACATTTTACCTATTTTTATTAACGAGCGCAGGTCCCGGCGCAATGCACCGAAGAAAATTTAACAGATTTTAAGTTATTTTTCATAACGAATAAAGAACATTAAGTGTTTGAAAGTAGGATTGCAAACAAGATACATGTACATGTATACATTAACCAATGCATATATACCTGATTGTTCCTCGTAGCTTTTAAACATTATTGTTATTCTGTAAACATTGTTCAATCCGCCAAGATCAACTTTCCACCACATGCTGTTGTCGGTAGAGCTAAGTCCTATAGCTTGCGTTCTCATACAAGTTGTTATATTCCTATCCAATGCATTGTTTGCTTCATATTCAGAATTTCTTTGGTAAATTGGTGACTGGGTTGCAATTTTATTGTAGGATAAGTCATCTAGAAATGAAATTATTCTTTTTCATAGATTACTATGTTTGCTTACCATCAAATAAGGAAAAAATATTTCGGAATATTTTTTGTATGTACGGTTTAAAAGAAATGCATTTTGATTGATTAATGGAACATAATACGGTATGTTTAATAAATAGATTCAAATTATATCGAAATCTGACAACAATGAAAGTAATTTCGTAACGACTATGATTTCGAAGTTCAAGTAATTTAATTCTGAGAATGAAAATAGTAGGAAATAATTCCATCTGTGAAGCTGTTATAAATAGGCGTGGTCACGATTTAAAGTGAGAATTTTTCAATTTCAAACTAATTTTACATTGTGAGCTTTGTATTATGGTTTTAACCAGACACTAGACATTGAAGCTTTGTTTGGCATTATATATTCCCAACTGAAACAATTAAAATAGTAAAAATGGAGAACATAAAAAATTTTCAGTTAAATTTTGAATAATGTCCCTATTTTTATTGATTATGTATGCAATTACATGTTTAAAAAAAACTTGTTTGATGAAAATTGCAATAAAACTCGAAATATATATTATAATTGAATACGATAGTCATTATACACTGATAAATAGTTCAACGAATAGAAAAAAATTGTAAATATGTTTTTATCATATTATAATTCCGACGTAATGCAATAAACGTTAAGTTTATTTGACAAATATCAATGTCTTGTGTTTGAACTAGTATAATACTGTTGTTCAAATTTTATAGCGTAATTTGAAGTGTGTGTTAGAATAAAACAGAATCTCTTAAAATATCACCCGATTGTTTAAAAAATGATGTTTTTATTATTGAAAAATATCAGTGAAAATATAAAACGACATTTTTACTAGAAATAGTTTAAATGTCCCAAAAAGCATACCGTTGTTTACCAACATACCTATGTTTTTATTATCCGGGTAATACAGCACCTTTATCTGTAAAGGGACAAAACGATTTTTATCTTTATAAAATACTAGGTTAAGATAAAAGAAATGCCTTTTGCGAACAACATACCGTATGCAAATAGAGACCTCAATCCTAACAGAATCGGAATAAACGCGTCTACATTCATCTTCTTCACATTACTCTAGCCTTTTGGCAAACAAGGAAGATAAATTGAGTATTCTAAAATACGGCGAACAGATAGATACCAAATTTAATCGTCGTAAAACTGCAAGGTGTAGAATTGTACAAAAGTAAGTTGTGATAAATAGTTTTGAGGGTTGCTTTGAGTCAGGTAATATTAATAAGAAACCACTCAAAACTACGACAGATATAAAAATAACAGAAGTCCAGGTTTAGCAAACCCGTTGAAAGTCCTTAAGTTGCTTGAAATCATTGCTAAAAACTAAGTATAGCTTTTATTTATAGTTTCCACGATGTGATCTAGTAAGTATCAGCTTGGTCTTTGATTATAGATGGTTTATGTGGAAACCATGTTTATTGGATTGCTTGAACAGTAGGGTTTATAATATAAAAATTTAAAACCATTGACCTTGATTGCATTAAAAAGCAACACGTCGCCAATAGGTTCGAATGTGCGCATGCGATTGAAAATTTCTGCATATCGTTTACTGGATACTTTTTATATATTATGATGATAAAAAAGATCTTTTAGGATTAGTAACGTCATAACTATATCATGTACCCTGTTCTCGTCTGTCTTAGAAAACGATTGCGCTCATGAGAAAAGGGTCCTTATAGCATTTTGTATAAAACAGAGAAATAACGCCATAAAGAAATGACGTTACGTAAAAGAAAAAAAAAACCGTCTGATTGTACAAAACAGCAGCGCGGTAATTTTGTTACTCTTAATGCTGAAATGTGTTTAATAGCAAAGCCCCATACTGCAGTATCTGTTGTAATAAATGAAATGAACTAATTTACATTTTTTTATATTTTACTCATAACTCACGATCGAATGTAGATTCAGTGCTTGTTTGATAGGAACAAAAGACAACTCTTGATCATCCGCATAAAAAAGTACTGCATATTGGAAAGAATAACACAATTGAACAATTTACATTCCGTGGATTAACTTGCGGTACTGAATCTGATATTGATTGTTTTGAATAGAAATTAATTTTAGATTAATTTTAGATTAATTTTAGATTACCGTTAATGAAAAATCATTATATTGACGACCAGGTTTTTGCTACCGATTATAACTTGTTGATCCGTCCGTCAGCATCTGTTTACTCGCGCGGCCGACTTTAACTTCATGTAGGTCTACCATTTTCATATAAAGCCTCTGTATCTCTGACGATTAGGGTCCAAAAACAAGCTTAACAATCTAGGTGAAACCCATAGCCTTTTTATTACAAGATAAATACTTTAATCACTGTTTATAAAGGCATTTATATGATCACGTCGGAAAACAATAAAGATAATCCACCTGTGTAGAAAATACCATGAGGCTCCGCACGGGGAAATTGATATTAAAAAAGATGTTAATTTATTTCATCTGTTCAATATTAATGACTGTTATTTTAATCCAAATTAAAGAGACTAGAGAATGATTTATTATCAAAAATAGGTGTTCAATTCTATAGGTTGATACAACATGTAGATCCAGTCGTTTATCAATTAATATAACTTGATATTATTCCAAATTGCAAGCTATTAAGTTATGTCATTTTGTTGATTTTTTTTAAAGAGATAACAATAAATGAAATTTAAATTTAATAAATTCATTGAGAAACTAAATTCTTAGTATGAAAAATAACCTTTCAATTTAGCTTCATCATTTTTTGTACTGCAACTTACTGTTATTCAAGTTAAAATATTTAGAAGAAATTATCCATGGCATTTCATTAAGTCCGTCTATTATTCCAGACTATTTTCATTGCATCCATTTCATATAGATTAGATATACACTTTGAAAATTATTTTAACTGAATGTTATAAATAAAAAAAATGTTTAAAAATATCTACAAAATGTGGTGCATACAGATTTAAGCGCAAAGGCAAATGCAAGTGAACTTTACGATTGTCATTTAATTGTTGCAAATATAGATTTATACAATATAAGCACCACCTTATTTTTTGCCCCCGCCCTTTTTCTCCTGTGGTCGGTCTGCTATAAGTTTAGGCACAATAGCAGTATTATTTAATAGGTGCTTATAAAGTACGGATCATTCAGAATATAAAAATTGAAATAGAATATATTTCCTCAACTCTTCATTAGTTTAAGTGCAACAAAATTGTAAAGAACAGATAAACATTGACCGCGAACATTTACTCGGCTACTTTCTCTGTGTTATCAACGTGTTCAAAACAGCACACATGTTTATTTTAATAAATAATAATATATTATATGAATTTTTAAAGGCCAAATTTACTTCTGAAATTAAGTTTACAAAACCTATTAGTGATCTAATATTTCAATTACGTATGTAGGCTAGCGATGTACATGTACTTGTACTGGTTTAGATTGCATGTATTTAAAGCTAGCATTGATTACAAGTTCCTGCAAATAATTAAACAATAATTATTTATAATTGATTAGATTTTAAATTTTTTTCTCAAATTTATATTAGCTGTCCAAAAGTTTTGGGAGCCTGATTTTTTATATATATTTTTTTGGGAGGGGGAGAGGTATTAAGCCACTTCGGAAAAAGTTCCTAAATGACAAAGGGTATAAACATGTAAATTGTGCGTACAAGATCTATTATAATATGTAAATAGCAATAAGAATAAAACCTGCTCAGTTTGTTTCATAATACATGTAGATGCATTCCGGCAGATAAGATATATGCATTCCGGCAGATAAGATATTAGTAATTTTAGAGAACGCTCAAAAACATGAAAGAATTTTTTTAAATAAAAAACAAAAGTTAGTGTGCTGCCTATTTAAAAACTTCGTGGCATTTGAGATACATATATAAGCGCTAAATTATGTTTCGAATACCCCATACTAATAAATAAGCTAACTCATTGGATTAACGTGTGTATTTATTCACGTGTCGACAAATAACCCATGTAACAAATGAGCCAACTCATTGTGTTAACATGTGTACACATTTTTAGTCATTACATTCTAATTGAATTCAGACGTAAACTATAGTTTCCATTAAACCTAAGAGTATTTAACTTGTTCCCGATTTTATTCTTTGACAAAATCACATTATAATTTATTGCTTCAGGAACTTGATAATCTATTTAGTGAACAATTTGGCCTTGACAAAATATTGGGTGCTTCAAAAACTTTAAGAAAATGCTAAGAGAGAACAAAGTCACAAGCTTTAGTGCTTGTATTGAAATTTCAGTAAAAGAAATGTCGAGTGGAGGGGGTAAATTAATCAAGGTTCACGATTCGATACCTTTGCACATTTTCATTTCCGTATCACAACCATTAAAATGGGACCACCATTTTTTTTTATTATTCCACTACGCTCTTAGTTTTCATACATGCAGTAAAGTGTTGTCAGTTAACTTTATGAAATTATTGGTGCTCGCGATTTCCATGATTTTATATTCTTGCAATTTAACACAAAACAGAAACAATGCGGAATAAGTGCTAGCGTAAAATATGAAAATCTACAATATCAGCAACGTTACATATAAATTTATACATAAAAAGTAAACAAAAATAACTACGTTGAAGAGTTTTAATTATGGCAATAAGCGTGGGATAAAAGAAACATACGTTTAGATCCTGGACAAATTTAATTGAATTCAAAATAAATTATATCTCATTCATATTTTGACTAAATAGATATTAATTTTTTTTTGTATCGCACATTATCATGCTTACTTTCAAGATGTAGTCCCTATTTAGTTTTGCAGGTGTCTACGCTAATATTCAGACTCTCGAGATCCATGCCAAGCTTGCGAAGATGATTATTATTATATGGATAAAAACTGTATAAGAACTTGGTGAACTCAGTGTATCTTTTATTGATACACGTAGGAGCAAAATGACCGGCGCGAATAGTCTCTCTAAGAGCGAAACGTCCCGCAATCTTACTAAGCGTGCTGCGTATTTCCATAAACCGGAACGGGTGAGCAATTGCAGCAAACACACTACCGCTTTGCTTAAAAATGCGACTTTTCATATAAACGACTTGATTGAATTCACGTTTGTAATAGAGACACTATTAGGTATAATAATGTAGTAAGGAACAAGAGTAAATATAAAAGAAAATAATTCAAATTATTACGGATTAAAAAAATAAAGCAACATAGAATTAAGCAAGCCATGAAGAATTAAAAACAAATAAAAGTAAAATATGATAAACATTGATATAAAAACACTTAAGTGACAATCATGTGTAAATGTACAGAAGAATAAAGAAGTGAAAGCAAAATGAGAAAAAGAAACATCGACTTTTTGCAAAGTTTCTTTTTTCATATAGCATGCACAGGAAGCAAATGTGCATATTTTGGCACCATACACTTTTAAAATGCCATGTTCATTGTACTTAGTTATTGATAATTAATAATTTTAGAAACATTCATTGAATTGCACATTTAGATTATAAAAGCAGTTCTTTACTAGACTAAGATATGATTTATTCAGAAAAAAAATGAATGTGCGTTAAAACGACTTCATAGTTTTCGTGACAGTTACATTTTCAATGTGCACGGATTATATTAAAAAATATGTATTGATATAAATGTATTATTATTATTAAAAGTTATTAATATGTTATTAAATAAGAATTTAGTAATGATATCTTCAAAAGCAAAGATTATAACAAATAAAACAATGGGACTATATACCTAGCATAAGAATGACGTTGATGAAATCATAACGTTATGTCGCATGGTGAAAAACGTCATAGGTAAATAAATCCATATCTTTAAATGCCAAATAAAGATATTTATAGTTATTGGATCTTCATGAAACTTCATAACTTTAATCTTCTGACAAATATAAGTATAAATCCATAAAAATCTGGAATTGTGAAAAAATGCCGTAAGGGCACTCGCTGTCATTGGAAAGGATATCAGTAAATATTGATGTACCTGAACAGCAGTGGTATGTCATGTGGACGAAGACCCCCGAAGTTTAGCGTTATCCTTAATCTCAGTATCCAAGCATCTCAGAATGCAACTTTTTATAAGTAGACGGTTGAGATTTGCTGAAAATTATTTCTTAAACAATCGCATGGGGGATGCTTTCGGAGTTGCGGTTGAGAAACTTCAAATTTAAAAAAACAAATATGCAAGGTCAATTCCATTAATAACAGTTGCATTCTTGAAATAAAGCAATTTAATGACAACACTCTGAGCGCTGCAACACTAATGACAGAGACATATATGTCAGCATCAATGTCAGAGTTTTGTAGTCCTTCGTGGACATTCTGTAACATTGGGAAATCGAATTTACAATACATACGAACATGTTTTTAAATAATTAATATATTCGTGTTTAATTTCATATATACGAGTGAATTTAGTTTAAACTAATAGTTATATTTTTTCAGTTGTTTTCGTGTACATGTAGCATGGAAAACCTCAAGACTATTGCTTTATAGGTAAGCATATTATAGATATAAATGAATAATTTTGATAACATAGAATGCAGGAGCACTAGTATTAACGACTGCATTTATGCGATTTTAGAATTGTAACAATAAAAAATACTTTTAAAGAAACATTTTTAAACATTTTCCTATATACATGTATGTTAAAATTTGAACCCCGCCTAGGGCCCGTCTTTTTGTCCGGGGCTCACAATTTTTACAATTTAGAATCTTCATTATATATACAAGCTTTTTTATAAATATTGGCATTTCTGGTGCAATGGTTCTTGAGAAGAAGATTTTTATACATTTTTCCTATGTATTTCTATGTTAAACTTTGAACCCCGCCTGGGGCCCCAGTTTTGGTCCGAGGGCCACGATTTTTACAATTTAGAATTTTCCCTATACATATCAAAGGCCGGAACGGCCCAGAAGGCGTCGAGCTGACATTTTCTTTAATATAGATATCATTAATTTAATTTTCTGTACCAATAGTCGTATATCAAATATTATCAGTATATAAAAATGGTTTGTGTAACTAAATTCGCACATATGCAACTATATTTTTATTTGCAATTTTAACATCACCATGTGATTGTATACTTAGTATATTTCCATATAAAATAGGTAGTGATGCATTTGTAATACAATGAATCATAACTCATCATGGTTACAAAAATCGAAGAAATTTCAAAGTTTAAAAATACATTAACTTCTTTCTGCTTTAAACAGCCTTTGAACAAATTCCACGGGTTTATCATTAGTATACGAGTGTAACACATGAACATTGTTTCCCTAATTATAATAAAACATACTTTTATTTATTTCAATTTCCGTGTGAAACAAGATTACCTATGGTAGTGTTGTTTACAAATAAATCTACACCACGTTCGTAGATCTGCCGTATCTTAGACTGGATAGCCTGCCCTTGATTCCAAACGCTGCCGCTAGGAAATTCAAGGACAGGTATGCACTGCAGCTTCGCGCACAGCAAATGCGCACACTTAAAATAAATCGGAAAGAAGATTGAGGCGGATCAAAGAAAGAAGGTTTAAGAAGAACTAAACATGAATTTGACAATAAATATCAAATTAACAAGAACAAATTAATTGACACCGTTGACAATACATTGTTTATGTGGGTATTGTAAATATTAATTTACATCGGAAATGTATAACGTTAAATATTTTCATTGTTGAGTAAGTTATAATTGGCACTAGACTACTCATAGCATTCCAATCCATGCCCATTATAACTTGATTTATGGGGCTGCTGAGGATGGTAACGATCTGATTTAGCTCCGTTTTCTCGTAAAGGTCCGATAAGAATAAGTAAGCACATATAAATTGAATGCACACAGGCTACACACAATTAGCACATGGTCTGTACATATTATCTTATGTGTTTATAAAATATGGAGTTATTAACTTAGAGAGTGGGATCGTGTCAGTGTAGAAATTGTTTTTTTTTTTTGTAAAGCTAAGGACTTTCCATAACCAGTAGGTAAAATAAATATACAGTTGCCTGGCTTCCAGAGATTTTTTCAGACTAACACTTTGTAGCGGTTTTACTTAATCGAAAGATGTTTCTCTTTCTTTGTTTATAACTATTAAAGCCGTTTTACTTTTAAAAAAAATCTATTGACTCTCCGAAAGATTTTTTCGGCATTCCATCGCAAGCGTGTGAAGATAAATTGTGGGCCTAAAAATAAATTTTTCTCGTCACTGCTATTTCCTATAAGGTGGCGAACCAGTCTATGCTGTATCTATAATGCTAAACCAATATACAACAAAATCACAAGATACATTTATCGCTTACATTCATTTTGGAGACCGTGCCCGACAACAAATAAATTTACATATTAATTTTTATTGGGCACGGTCTCCAAATAAACTGTAAGCGATAAACTAAAATAATGTTTAGTGAATTTTTACACCTTATCGTATTCATCCGTCATTTCTTGATTAAACAAACTTATATACTTATGCCATGAGTTGTCAATAATCAGGGAGACACAGTTGGGTTTTTTTGGTGCACAATTTAAATGAATAAATGGAACAAAAATCTTGTAAATCTTGTTAACATGTTTCTATGTATATTTCTATGCTAAACTTTGAACCCCGCCTAGGGCCCCAGTTTTGGTCCGAGGGTCACGATGTTTATAATTTCGAATCTTCACTATATACACTAGCTTTTGTGTAAATATTGGCATTTCTGGTGAAGTGGTTCTTGAGAAGAAGATTTTTAAAGACACACACCCTATACTCACTGTTTCGCTATTATCTCCCTTTAAAAAAGGGCTGTGCCTTTTATTTTAACAATTTATAATCCCCTTTCCATAAGGATGCTTTGTACCAAATTTGGTTAAATTTGGCCCAGTGGTTTTAGAGAAGAAGTCGAAAATGTGAAAAGTTTACAGACAGACAGACGGACGGACGGACGGACGACGGACAATGGGTGATCAGAAAAGTTAACTTGAACCTTCGGTTCAGGTGAGCTAAAAAACATCAAATGAAATTGCATAATCTAAAATGAATATAAAATCCTTTCTAAGAATCGGTGTGTCAGAGTTTTAGTTTCAGTCGTACTTTCATTTTTATTTAGAAACTATGTATTCAGACAGTTTCAAAAGACGATATTTGATTTACCTTATTTGTACTGGATTCCAAAGCTTCACAAAAGTCCTTACAAACAGAGATATATAGCAGGTTCCAGTAAATGTTCTACCAAACCTCTCTCTTTACTCCTTACTAAAATTCTTACAGAAGTTAAGGAGAAGCTTCAAGAGTACTGTACAACAATCTACTCCAGAAGTGGTGTGAATCAGATGTGGATATTTAAAAAAACTCTAAAGAATTATTAGAAACTTTGAGGTCACAAAATCTTACCAAAGTCAATAGCATCAAAACGTACGATTTTTCAACGCTTTATACAACCATTCCCCACGACAAATTAAAATTCAGACTTTTTGATATCATCGACAGTTGTTTCTTCAATAAAAATGGAAGTCGTAAAAATGCTTACCTTGTCATTGGAAATCTAAAAAACTATTTTGTTAAAAACCATTCTGATTGCACACACAAGTACTCTGAAGTTGACATTAAAAAGATGCTTGAATTTCTGATAGACAACATCTATGTAGTTTTCGGAAATCAAGTCTTCCAACAATCTGTTGGAATTCCCATGGGTACCAATTGTGCCCCATTGTTAGCAGACCTATTTTTGTATTCTTATGAAGCAGAATTTATTAAAAAACTTGTACGTGAAAAAAATAAATCCCTCGCTGTGGCCTTCAACTCAACATTTAGGTATATCGACGACGTATTATCAATTAACAATTGTTATTTCTATACTTACATCGACTCGATATATCCCAGTGAACTTGAAAAAAAAGATACCACAGAGTCAGCGTCATCTGTTTCATATTTGGATATTTTACTGGAAATGGACATTGATGGTAACCTAACAACGAAACTTTATGATAAACGCGATGACTTCAATTTTTCTATAGTCGACTTTCCTTACTTATGTAGCAATATACCTTCATCACCTGCATATGGTGTTTTTGTCTCTCAGTTAATTCGATACGCAAGGGCATGCTCTTCGTATAAACAGTTTCTAAGACGAGGCTAGCTACTAACAAACAAGTTGATAAAACAGGACTATCAACAGTCTCGTTTAAAGTCATCTTTTCGTAAGTTCTATGGTCGATACAACGACCTTGTCAGCAAATACAATCTTCCACTGAGTCGCATACTGACTGACGTTTTTCATACTAATTGTTAGCCCATAATTAATTACCTAGTTATCTACGGACATTAGCAGTTTTTATTTTCCCGATTACGACAAAAAGCACACGGCGGGTGTGACCGGTCAGCAGAGGATGCTCATTCCTCCTAGGCACCTGATCCTACCTCTATCTTGGAGGTCCGTGTTGCTCTGCTTTGAATTTGTATTTCGTTTTATGGATTTTTGAGATGGTTGACGGTTTGTTATTGTCATTGTTTCATTATTACCAAAAAATCATCTCATACAAGCATTTTTACTCAAAATGGTTAACTAATATCCAGAGATTAGGAGCAATTGTTTATATTGGTCACTGTATGTACCGTGCAGAACTTTATAAATCATCAATTTTCGGGGAAAAAACGGTAATCTACTTATACAATATCTAATAGAGAGAAATAATATTAAGTGTCAAATAATTTGGATAACTTTTATCATTCGATTTAGTTGGTTTTACCGACGAATGAAATTGTTATTAAAAGTTAAGAGGCAGTAACCTTGTGCTCAAAACGACATTAAACTTTATCTTTATGTGAGTTGCATGTTATATCCATTTATAAATTTGAAATTGTCATCTGTTTTATTAATAATTAAATCGTCTAATTTTTGAGTTACATAACCTACATCGGAAAAATGAGAAAAACAACAATTATCGGTTTTAAAGAATAAACCATTTTCAAGGTGTCATTCTTTAACAAAGAGAAGAATTTTACAAACAAAAGTCAGTTTTGGCCATAATTTTCAAAATATGCAAAATATGTGTAGTTTCTGCTGCGCCCGCCGAAACGATTACACCGTTAAACATATTAATTGAAGTGTAACAAATAGATAATATCTCAATAAATTATTTTTTTCTGATATGTGGGTGTTAATTACATCTTTAAGAGAAATTAAAGGAATATAGAAACTCGCTATTTTGTGAATTCCACTAAACTATATTAGGGATAATTCGTTATTAAGAGAAACATGCTGAACCGCACAGAACTCAAACACGCACTTCAAAAAGGGTTTAAATATCCTACATACCTATATAAATTACATAACTGTAGATGAACATAATTTTCATTCATCAATGCATCATTCATGGTTTCTGTCTAGCTTTCACTTTCCATATATAAGCTATGTATAAAAACTAGGGATGTCAATTTTACTCGGTTGGCTTAGTCGATTAATCGGAGCCTTTAGTCGAGCGATAGTCGAGTACTCGTTGATTTATTTGAAACTGTGTGTCCTTTTCAAATCAAATAATTCTACTGTCACATACACAGTATCTTAAACCATAAACATTTAAAAACTTATGAAAATACGCACTAGATGTATTTTATTTCAAAATAATTTAATTTTGGTTGTAACGCCTCATTTGATTGGCTGATACAGATGGAGGGACATGTATTATATTGTATAACATACCTTGGTATGGGGACACACCCCCTTGACAACATCTATCCTGAACTACTTTTTTTTACATGTAAACCTTACATGTACACATACATGCATGTGTAGGCCTATATCAGAGTGAATAAATAGAATATGATTAAGTTTATCTCTTTTCATTTGCATAATATAAATTTAAAATAAATGTAAATAATTTAGTTTTTTATTAAATTCTGCTCCAATCTTTCCAAGTTTAAAAAAAAAATAATTTAAAAATGTCTCACAAATTGAACTTGTAACAACTTCAAGACAGAAAAAATGAATTTCTACGAAAAGAAGCACAAATGAGAGGAGGGAAGTTGAATCTCTTTCAAGGTATGTTAAGGATAGATAAAAAAAATATCAATAAATTTTATACCATAGTAAAAATAAACGCATTATTTACCAAAACACCTCAGGAATTTAACCCAGAAAGGGATTTGCACCCAAATCTCTCTTTTCAGAGCGCTTTACTTTTAAGCTACCTAGGTTTATGATGGTGTTTTGGTGTGGTTTTAATATTCTGATGCCTCTTTTCGTAAAAACATTTGACGAGCAAACAGATTAAATCATTTTCATCTGATTGAGATAGCCCCCCCCCCCCCCCTCCCTTATACTAACGTTAGACTGTTAAAGAATGATGTCGGACTTAAAACATAAACTGTAAATATGTATCCTCTGTGAGCAGTTACAATCGAGATAGCTCGACAGCTCATAGAAAACAAATGAGCGACACTCTTAGTGTACTTACTGTAAAACCATAAAATACAAACAATCTATTTTCAGCATGCTCGGTAATTTCACACACCGCTCCCAATCCCGAGTCGATCTCCAAACATGAACTTGCCTCGTGTGCTGCATCCACGGCCCTAAGAGGCCTGCCTCTGCAATCTTCACACTTCCTCTGTTCTGAGTTTATGTTTAATTCTACTTTTAACAACTGTCCCTTTACATTTGAGAAGTAAACTGTGAAGACGCGAACCAGCGTCCAAACACCAAATTCAAATATGGCCGCCACCCTTCGCTTCGTTCTAATCTGGGTCACCTGTTACTAAGGATGTTGTACTAATGCGCGGGTAGTTTAAAATGTCATTTACGGTTAAAACAAAAGCATGAAAATGGTACGGAGAGTTAGTTTTGTTAAATGTATTAAATTATAAGGAATAAATTTAATTTTGACGTATGTTATACGATAAAACATAACTTGGGGCAGTTTACGCTATTTTATAAACCGCTTCGCGGTTTATAAAGCGTAAACTGCCCCAAGTTCTGTTATATCGTATAACATACGTCAAAATTAAATTCATTCCTTAATAAATAAAAAAGTATTTTATCAAAATATCCGTTAGCTAATGTCTGTCTAAGCATTTCCTTTTTCTTGTGACGCTTACACATAATTAAGCTACATCTAATCTTAAATGTGCCCTGTTTCATGTTACGTCATTGTCCCGTGGATGAAGCGTCCCGTGCCGTGCCAAATCAACAATTAAAGTTAATGATTATAAAAATAAACGCCTTGAGATGATTAAATTTTTTTATTGATATAAACATCTAATCCAATGAATAACTAATTAGAAGAACCACAAATTGATCTCTTCAAGTATATTTTTGCATAAGTACTTCTATTCAAAACAATAATTTGATCTACAAATTCAAAAGAGATCAAATTTTAGCCGCGCTTAAAAATATCAAAAGAGATCAAATTTTAGCCGCACTTAAAAATATAACAGCCGTTCGATGGAATAGAGTGTGACATGATCAAAAATGCAGCGTTTAGAAAAAAAATTGTTTTGATTATTTTTTTTTCATTTTTTTACGAGTAATCGACTAAGAAAATTTTAGACGATGATCGGCGTGACCGAGCGATAGTCGAGTACTCGAGTCCTCGTTGACATCCTTAATAAAAACCATTTACCTTCTCTAAGCAACCACACAAGACAACAGTCTAACACAAATCGATCTTGTACTAACTCGTCTAATATCAGGTATGTGTAACTTTGTATCTATAAATTGCGTTATGCGTTATTTTCTTAATTGAAGTACTAGTATAATGAAATTATTTGTTCTAAGTATATGAAGCAGCATTAGTCAGATTGTTATGGAATCAATTTGTCATGTTGTCTACAGCCACCTAAAAAAATCACGGATGGTGTCCTATAATTTAAGGTCCGCCCAGTAAATAATCCGGCGGGTCTTTGAATGTTAAAATTTACGGTTATCCGATCCTCAGCCTCAAAGTATTTTTTTCCCCTAAAACTGTTATTTATCCTTCAAACTTTATAAATGAAATAAAATAAAAAGAATTTTTTGATGGTATCCATGCATTTTACTAAGTTATTGCAATTTTGGCCACGATGAATATAATGGAATAAATAACGTATGCAAGTTGAGATCAAATAAGAAAAAAAAAGTTGTACCGGTGCAACGGTTGCTCAAACACCTTTACCTCTAGGTAGTAGGTCATCGTGGAGCCACTAAGGTAAGTAGTTCGTTGAATGCCTTAGTGTAATATTAACACTTCTAGACTAATTAAATTTTTCTTTATAAAAGGCAGCTTTATGTATGGATAAAAAAATTCCGGATAACTTAGAGTTATTGAACATTGCTGAGGATCGGATATCGTTAAGGTCCGGCTTTTCTCTATGAGAAAAGGTCCTACCCGTAGTCAATTATTAAAATTTCTCTTAAAGTAATTCTTATTTTTGCTCATGTATATGTATCTTAAAGATGTCTTTGTTTTAAATTACATAATCCGATTGTCCATTTGCGTATGGTACATGAATGGCCGTATTACTAATTAAATTACTAAAGTAATCACAAATGTGGAATAATAAATATTGATAGCGGGTTAGATTTTAACAAATTGTTTAAAAATCTGGAAAAAAAAAAGAAAACAAGGTGTATTCTAACAATAATTTGCACACACCAACGAGTTCCTTTGTTTTCAATCTCTTCTGGTGTATATGTAATAACTGAGGTGTCAAGTAGCATAGTGGACAGGTGTCAAGTAGCATAGTGGACAATGCACTCGCTTCTCACCGCTGCGACCCGAGTTCGATCCCCATGATCGATAGTGGCTTCATGTGATAGGGTTTGTTGGTCGCCCGCTTGGACACGTTGGTTCTCCCCGGGTACTCCGGCTTCTCCCACTAGGTATAGTTTTCACACCAAAAAAATATATAAATATTCAGTAGAAAGTTTGTCATATATTGTATCGAAAACAAAATTTCATTGTTTTAAAAGACGTGTAACAATTATCGTTTTTGAGTTGGTACAACCGTTATCGACTCATAAAGATATAGCGACGAACGAAACCAGGACGCCCTAATACACAAAAGTTGTATTACTTTAGTTAAAAAATAAGGAATTATTCTTTGAATATTATGAAGTGACTATTTCGGTCGGGGCGTGATCAAATCCAATAAATACCGACGAGGCTTTATGATAGATTTGATCACGCCCCGACCAAAATTATAACCTCATAATACTCAAAGAACGATAGCTTATTACTTACATTTATATAATTTTAAGCCACTGTACGATTAAATATTTAAATATAATTTATAAGCAAACCCCGCTGGCGCCCCAATTATACGTCATTTGAAGTTATGGGTTTTATAGTACAAAATCGATACGTAGTGTTATTACAGGCAAAAACATTTGAAAATGTAAATATTCATAAATAAAGACTTGATAATATTCATACATAACACTTCACCGCCAACTGACTGCTGTGATCATACCACCAACTATTTATTGATGACTGTTGGACGTTGACAACGTCAAGAGCGTCAGATGACTTAGCATACCCGGTACTTATAACTTATAACAATCAATTATTACACCCAAAAAATTACATTACTTTTAACATTTGTACATAATAATACAAAATTACAATTAACAAAGTTGAAAAACAACGATTGTTCATTTCCATTGCCATTTTTGTTGTTGAAGAGAGTTAACATAGTTTTTGACCTAAGGATCAGAGTTCGTAAAATACAGCCAGCATGGTAGTTATTCCGAATTGATCAACAGAGGGTCAGTATTTTCATGGATTATCGGGGTATCAAGATTTATTTAGTATTCAACTTGTGAATAAAAAATTAAGTTAAAATAGTTAAAAAAAAAAACTCAAAGGAATTAATAAAAAGGATAGTGTCAGTTGGTAAACAATGAATGGTTAAAACCTGGAAATCTTCACCCTCTCAAGACAAAATGCCTGAAAAGTTAACTGTGTAAAGCATGAGAAACCCAAGTTTGCATTGTTTAAATAGCATACACTGTACAAATTCTTTCTATCTAGATTTTAAAAAAAAACATCAAATGAAATTGCATAATCTAAATAAATATATAAAATCATTTCTAAGAATGCACCTCGGAGTTTTAGTTTCAGTCGTACTTTCATATTTTGTTTTGGAAACTAAGTATTCAGGCAGTTTCAAATCACGATATTGTTACCAAAACTCGTCTCATACAAGTAATTACATGCATTTTTACTCAAAATGTTAATGAAAATCCAGAGATTAGGAGCAATGTTTTTTTTTCTTCTACTTACATTGGTCACTGCATGAAATGTTAAACTTTATCTTTATATGAGTTGCATGTAATATCCGTTTATAAATTTGAAAATGTCATATATTTTAATAATAATTAAACCGTCTAATTTTTGAGTTACATAACCTACAAACACATTGGAAATATATAAATCCACAACTCTCGGCTTCAAAGAATGAACCATTTTCAATGTGTCTTTCTTTAACAAAGAGAAGAATTTTAAAACAAAACTCAGTTTTGGCCGCAATTTTCAAAATATGCAAAATATGTGTGCTTTCTGCTGCGCCCGCCGAAACGATCACACTGTTAGACATATTAATTGATATGTAATTAACTAATAGATAATATCTCATTAAATTATTTTTTTCTAATATAAGAGTGTTGATAACATCATTAAGGGAAAATAACGGAATATAGAAGCGAATACTCAAATACGCACTACAAAATGGGTTTAAATATCCTGCATACCTATTTCAATTACATTACTGTAGATGAACATAACATTCATTTATTAGTGTATCGTTCATGGTTTCGATCTAGCTTTCACTTTCCATGTATAAACTATGTATATAAACCATTTACAATCTTTAAGCAACCACACAAGACAACAGTCTAACACAAATCGATCTTGTACTAACTCGTCTAATATCAGGTATGTGTAACTTTGTATCTATAAATTGCGTTATGCGTTATTTTCTTAATTGAAGTACTAGTATAATGAAATTATTTGTTCTAAGTATATGAAGCAGCATTAGTCAGATTGTTATGGAATCAATTTGTCATGTTGTCTACAGCCACCTAAAAAAATCACGGATGGTGTCTTATAATTTAAGGTTCGCCCAGTAAAATGATCCGACGGGAACTTGAATGTTAACATTTATGATTATCCGATCCTCAGCCTCAAAGTATTTTTTTTCCCTAAAACTGTTATTTATCCTTCAAACTTTATTAATGAAATAACATAAAAAGAATTTTTTTGATGGTATCCATGCATTTTACTAAGTTATTGCAATTTTGGCCACGATGAATATAATAGGATAAATAGCGTATGCAAGTTGAGATCAAAAAAGAAGAAAAAGGTTGTACCGGTGCAACGGCTGCTCGAACACCTTTACCTCTAGGTAGTAGGTCTCCGTGTAGCCACTAAGGTAAGCAGTTCGTTGAATGCCTTAGTGTTATATTAACACTTCTAGACTAATTAATTTTTTCTTTATAAAAGGCAGATTTGTGTATGGATAATAAAAAAAATTCCAGATAACTTAGAGTTATTGTACATTGCTGAGGATCGGAGATCGTTAAGGTCCGGCTTTCCTCAATGAGAAAAGGTCCTACCCGTAGTCAATTATTAAAATTTCTCTTACAGTAATTCTTATTTTTGCTCATGTATATGTATCTTAAAGATGTCTTTTTTTTGAATTACATAATTCCATTGGCCATGTGCGTACGGTACATGAATGGCCGTATTACTAATTAAAGCTGAACACCGCTCGTAAATAGGCACCGTCACACAGGTACCTGGTATATAAACCCTTCGATTTCGTTACACCCGATTGCACACCTGAACTCGTGGCCGACGTGTAGTATTTCTATCGTGTTCTTTAAATTTTATGCATTTATGTCTTATTTTATGTGCATATTCTGTTTGTAAATAATGCATTGACCAATTTATTTGATGTTAGTATTCTCCTGGCTTGAAAAAAGTGCGTAAAACTTGATAATTTGATCGCGACCGAGTAACACGGCGAGGCTTGATGTACGTCCACACAGGTGAGACCTCCACAGCAAAGTACTTTGAACTGTTTAGAGGTCTTCGCCTTATATAGGGGTTGTAGGGACAGCAGTAATGAAAGAGGAATATGGCGGACAGTGCCTATTTACGAGCGGTGTTCAGCTTTAAATTACTAAAGTAATCATGATATAGTATTCTATGATATGATACACTATTGTTTTAAATGATACAATGTAATATCATACATTATATTGTAAAAAGTTATATGATACGATATGATATTGTATCAATTTTTTGTACTTTATTATATGATATTGTATTATGATATTGTTATGTAAAGTATTGTATATTATTATACAATATTGTAGAAAATGATATTGTATAATATATTATTTTATCGAATGATATTGTTTCATTTTATATTGCAGTATATGATATTGTATCATATGATACGATATTGTATATTATAATTATATCATATCATATGATACAATATTGTATATGATATTGGTTTATATAATATAATGTTATATACTACATGAAATTGTATTATATATTATAAGATATAATATAATATGATATTGTATAATATGATATTGTATAATATAATATTGTATCATATGATATGATATTGTATAAAATGATATTGTATAATATTGTATTATATAATATATTACTATATCAGATGATATTGAATCATATGTTACAATATTGTGAATCAAATACAATATCATACAATACAATATTATACTATGTTATACAATATAATATCATATGTTACAATATTGTGATGTATTTTGTGATATGATATAGTATCAAATAATGCTATATTGTATTTATATTAGGTATTATGATATTGTATTATGTGATTAAATACAATAATGTATAACACGATACAATGTCATATTATATGTTACAATATCATATTGCATCAATATTGATTACAGTATTATATTGTATTAAATGATATATATTGTAAGTATCATTGGATGCAATATCATATTTTATATTATTGTATTGATAAACATTGTATCTTATAATATTGTATGAAATGAACATATGATTATCATACAATTTTTTACATATGATATACGATATTGTGTCAAAACAGTATCCATGAATATCCAAAATCATTAACTAGGATTTTCATATAATATGATAAAGGTGGTTTTATAAAGGTGATGCCTCATAAAGTTGATGCCTCGTCTCGGTGAGCTTTGTAATCTGTGATTACCCTTTTTTTTTTAATCTCTTCTGGTGTATATGTATTAACTGAGGGGTCAAGTAGCATAGTGGACAGGTGTCAAGTAGCATAGTAGACAATGCAATCGCTTCTCACAGCTGCGACCCGAGTTCGACACCCGTGTTCGATAATGGCTTCATGTGATAGGGTTTGTTGGTCGCCCGCTTGGACACCTGGGTTCTCTCCGGGTACTCCGGCTTCTTCCCACACCAATGAACCCCTCTCGCTAACATCTGTGCCAAGGAGAGATATCAAAATAAGTTCTAGAACTTGCTTATCTATCGTTGTAAAATAAATAGATTTCATTTTGAAATGAGGCTTGCACGACAGTTGACAAGTAAAAACAGGTAAAAGAAGCCCTGCAGGTATTCACACCTGTGCTAATCCAGAATACACACAGGAACTGAGAAAGAAAAAAAATGTCTCCGCTGTAGTGTTCTACACAACTAAGATGGACCTTAAATTATACGACAACGGCACAAAATCTTTATAATAATGATGATGTTAGACTCAGATTCCTATAAGATACGATTAAACTGTTTCTTTTACCTATTGTACTGATATACATTAACAGTAATTTAGTTATTCAACTTACTTTTTACATAAATATAAGTAAATATAAACAATGAAATGCTTTTGTATTGATTAATGCGGGTTAAGAAGGTATCGATCAATGCAGAAAAAAATTACATACATTTTTTTCTGCAATGTCGCCACCTTCAAATCCCTAATGAATCAACAAAGAATCCATTTTATTATTGCAATGAATAATTTGACGTGTATTTTTTAATATTGTAAGCGTGTTAAATTTGATCCATAACCTTTTTTGACTCTGTGGAGAGAGAGTGAGAGAGAGATAGGGACAGAGAGAGAAAGAGAGGACATCCTGTACAAATTAAACTAAGCATTCATTATACCCCCCAAACGAACTTGGGGGGGGTATATAGGAATCACCTTGTCCGTCCGTCCGTCTGTGGTGTGTCATGACCTTGACCCAAGGTCATTCGAGCAAGGTCACTGGCAGGAAAAGTGCGAAATTCATGTCCGGGACATTTCTTTCTTATCGAAAAACATTGGAAGTTCTAACTATACACAAAGATTGCTTATCATCTGAGGATGTGTCATGACCTTGACCCAAGGTCAGTCGAGCAAGGTCAAGGTAACTGGCAGAAAAAGTGCAAAAATTGTGCTTGGTTTATATCTTTTTTATGGAGAGACATTGCAAGTTCTTACTTCACAGGAACATTGCTTATGACCTGGGGTTGTGTCATGACCTTAACCTAAGGTCATTCGAGCAAGGTCAAGGTCAATGGCAGGAAAGGTGACAAATTCGTGTCCGGTCTATTTCTTTCTTTTGGGGAAACATTGAAAGATAGTTTGATCCCAGTCATGTTTGTTATCATAAGGATACAAATGTCTGTTTGCATTAACAGTTTCAAAGTTGAAATAAAATGGAATTTAAAGAATATAAATTGGTTTGTGTACTCAAATTAGCATAGGCAATTCCAAAAAATAGAGCAGTTGTTATTGATAGAAAGTGAATTGTTAAATAGATAGCATCCACCATTTTCTATAATAGCAATCTACTTCAGTTATGATTTTTTTCTTAGCAGGGGATATCAATTGTGAGCTTGCTCACAGTACCTCTAGTGTATTCTAATTTATGAGATTTTAAGTTAAGAAACAAAAAATATTGCTATATATCATCTGTTTTCTGGTATAGATGTATTAAAACCATTATAATAGTGCAGGTATGGGAGGGTAACAGATGAAATTGACTTCCCCGAGAAAACCATTGTCAACCGACGTAAAGCTTATGCAATACGAGGGATCAATCACCAATATCAGCCAACAATATGAAAATTAATATTTCATTATGTACTTTCCAAGTCGTTTTTTGCAGAATCCTAAATAATAAAATAGTTTATTTTTTAGTGTACCCCGTATTAACACAGCTGACAAATGATTTAACAACGGTGATTGGTGTCTCGTATTGCATGATACATTGTTTAACTGACCAGCAGACACAATGAGTGTGGTTTATTCGCTGACAAAAAAATTATCCGAATAAAAAAATAACCAAACTTTTGAAAATTTGACTTTAAGTTTTAAATATGCTTAATGATTCATTCAGCTAATATATAGGTATCCCATGTACACAAATGGGCATTGAAGCATATCAATTGTTTATCGAAATCAGTGTATTTGGAGAATTTCTTTTTCTAATTATAATCTCCCTATTTTGGTGTTATAGGCTTTTATGAAAGCTAGAACTGGTGTCATCAAGTATATTTTGTTCTGCCTAGTAACTTTGACTTAAATTGATTGTAAAACTCGTAAACGTGTTGATGGTTAATATTGTTTTTAAGCTCTAAGCCAAAGTTCACCATCCTAAGATGAGTATTTAGTAATCAGCTACAACATGCGTACATTAAATGGCTCTACAAAGTAAATTTTAATTTCCGATGCAGAAACAATCATTAATTTTGTCAAAAATTAAAAAGAAGGCCTAATGAAACACATTGGTTATTCAAATTTGCATCAAATTTAATCATTTAATTTTGTGTTTTAAAAAAGATGTCAAATGAATTTTTTTACCAACTTTTTACATATAAAAATGCTAGATTGTGCAAAAAGAGTTAAGATAAAAGAATGTCATATGTTTATATTTATATAACGATTAAAATGAAGCGCATATATTTGAATTCAAGCATATTTCTAGGTATTTTTTTTTACAGTGCATTTTTCATACAATTTCATTATTTACTACATTTGTTTCTTTCAGGATCGATCACAATGGACAAATTCATTGATGTGGCTAGTAGAATCTGTTCCGGATTGATGTGGTTTTTAATTCTAATGTTCCTCAGTTGGCCTTTCGCATTTCCCGCTGCTTTGCTATACGTTCTAACGCTGCCGTTTGCGGGACGCTCTGAAATAACCAGGGAAATAAGTATTCATTTACTCCGTTTTGTGCAGCTTCCTCTGAGATGTGCAAATAATATGTTTGCAATGGCACCACTCTGTAACTCAGAATTTGATGGGTAGTATACATACGATTTATACATTGCTGATCGCTAAAATGGGACATTACTTTAAATGCCTTTTTACTCTCCAACGACAATTGCCAGGAAAATAACTATAGTAATCGAACGATGTTTAATTTAGTATTGCTGTACATTGTTGTCTAATAATTGAAGCATGAACGCAATTAAAATGTTAAAACAACTGTAAAAGTTATCTCGATTTTTTTATATATGATTCAACTTATAAATAAATCATTACATTTATTAAAACTGCATCCTTGAAATTAGTTTTATATTGCAAATATTTTAGTATTTAAAAAAGTTTAAAGCCCTTCATAGACATTCTGTAATACTATTAAATCATAATGTTTGTGGATTATGTAAATTATTTTAACCATTGAATTTGCATTGCTCACAAACTTTTTCCATACGTATCGTATATTTGTGATACATTTCACTTGTGCTGACGGATTCAGTTTGTTTAACTAATATTTCATTTTTTATGAGAAAATTGTCAACGGAATTCGGTATTAAATAAGACTGCTTAAACTACAAGCATGCATACTGAATATTAAATAAAATTAAATTGTTAACTTTACTTTTATTTTATCGCGTTGGTTTCGAAGTGACCGCGATGTTGGTATTTCCAAAATATTGAGGTTAGACACTTCTTCTTAATTAGATTATTTCTTTTTTTTTTTTTTACTTTTTTATTAAATAAACCATTCTTTTTTCCTTTACTTCCTATTTACCTGTTAGATTTAAAAATTCTGAACTAGCCTAAGCCAATTATACATATTTGATCAATTCTTAATAAAGCGTGCTATGGATCGAATAAATAATGACCACTGATAAAACATACAAAGCATTCGATTCTGTATACAGGGGTACACAGGTATGGTAAGCTCTGCGTGTAGTCATCTAGAATTATCAAAGTCGGCGACTGTAACTTACTGAAGAGTGCTTCAGTAAAACAATCACTTATGTTTAATTAAGTAAAACAGTCAATGTTAGTAGCACTTATGTTAATTTCAGAAAACCAGTCAGTGGTAGTGACATTTATATTAATTGCAGTAAACCAGTCGATGTTAGTGGCACTTATGTTAACAATAGACATGCCATATCATCGAAATTACGTCTCCACTAGCCAGGGACACTTTGGCTACCCAACAAATTTGATCTACATATAAAACTTTAATTCTATAAATTGTTGCACACAAATAAAATACGAGCGGTGATGTTCGATTGCTGTCAAAGTTAAAATATTTGATTCATCTGTAAGGATTGACGTGCAAACGACAACAAAATACATCTGTGGTATAGTTTTGTTGTAACAACGAGGATAACTTAAATTAAGGTATAGGTTCAACTACAACAACGTCCCAAAGACATACCTTAGGATGGCTGTTCACACGAGCTCTTTCTTCATTAAAGCGGAAAATGATGCTTTTTTTAACAAATGATGAATATGCTTGGTAAACTTTCGTTCAACCTAAATTTCACTTTTAAGGATTATCATTAACATTTTAGAATGTGTATACCACGTCTTCGTTTGATTGTCATAAGATATTAACTATTCAGATACTTTGTTGTAAACAAAACACGTCATAAACCTTGTTTCTTTATCTCAAATACGTTTTAATTTCTGCATAATGTATTCAAGTAGAACCCAATGATATTTTTAAAACTAATACTACTTGTTTCTAGAGTTAACAATTACCAAAGGCAAAGCCTATCATGCACAAAGCTATCACTATATAACGATAGAAATATGTATCAATATTTCATAGCTCCATTGGAACACTTTTTTGTCAATTACTCTAATGAGATGTATATTTTGAAGTGGGGTTTTTTTTTTAATTAACTTTGATCTTTCGATATAAAGAATTGTTTTCCATCTATTTAAAGACAATTCTTAAATCAATGCCTTCAAGATGAGTTGAAATAAGATTCCCGTTCAACAATTGGTATCTCACAAACATAAAATACAGGGGTTTTTTTTCAAATTCTGTATGTAAAATATTTTTATCATGGCTGTCAAATGGCCCCTATTATTCCTGCTCCATCTAAATATTAATAATTCAAAGCCAATCCCTTAGAAAGATACATTAAATTACTTCCAATGACATTTCATAGTTTTGAACATTGGTATATCACATGTCAAGCGTAAATTATACGGAACATTTAAACCATAATCATATCGGTAAATCATCATGCTGGTACTCAAAGTACAGAGGTACCTGTTGTTACTGCTCAGTGTTGTTGTGATATGCTTTTGTAGGCTAGAGCAATGATATTCAAGACTTCAACACGACCACATACTGGGCGGTCACGTGATCACTTCCTTCCCTGATTTTAGCACTCTAGACTGTTAAAGAAGTTTAATCACAGTGCGATGTTTGTCTATTAACCATCACAAAGGTGCTAATTTCTGTGAAATTAATTATGGTGGCAAAATATCGGCGAACTAAAATTACATGGTTTCTTTGGGATGGATTTATAGCGAAACTACAGATTGGTTAAAGGTAAAAAAAAAAAGGTGATGAGACTATTTATTTTCGAAAGAAATGTGTATCGTACAAAGTATTTTTTTTTATTAATTTGCTAAACAAAATGTATTTTATTCTTAATTCTTCACAATAACCAACTAATTAACAATATGAAAGAAAGTTTATTCCACTAAGCTTAGTAGGCTATTTACAAAATGTTGCTTTTTTAGATCGAAAATATATAATCAGTATTCTTTTAAATCTCGACATAATTCGCAGAAAATAATCTGATATGCAAGAACTCGGTGATACAAGGTTAGAGGCAAATGTACTGTATCTGTAGTTATTTTGGGTGTAAATAGCAATCAATGGCCTATCAACCAAAACTATTACAACGCTGGTATAAAAACATATACTTGTGTAAAAAACAAAAACAAGAACCAAAAAGCACACATATAAATAACAGCAAAAAATCATCAGGAAATAACATAAGCTCGGATTTTAAAATAAAAAAAACACTAAAACAAAACAAGTTTCTATGATTTTTTTTCACGTGATATAATGATAGACCTGAAATGTCTTGCTTTCTTAAAAATTGTAATTTGCTAAAAATATTCTTTATCAATTCTTCATACATTCTTTTCATACAAGCACAGAAAATAGGGCAACAAAGAAAATACTAAATTGTTATTTGACCTTGTATTCTAAATAAAAATTAAATACTAGTCACTTTAATTGTTTTAGAAAAATATTACTCGCTGTACTTGGAATATGTTGAAGATCACACACTTCGTGGGTTTTTTGTGTAACTGTAGGCATTCATTTTCCTAATATCTTGAATGTTGATACTGTACACCAACTTTACAGTATCTAATATAATATTACAAAGCTACTTATTTACTTTCTAAGGGTTACCATTGAGTACATGGGCGTTTGGGCATGTAAATTGTATAATGAATGAATAATTGGAAAACCTTATCCAATTTGTAAATTCATTAGACAAGAAAATGTAACGTGTCAATTTTATAGTTTATCAACACGTCAATCCTATGTTTGCAATTTTGTAAGATTCGTTCGACGTATATGATGCCTTCAATTGTTCCATCAACCAAAAATGTGAGGAAAGCGTTTACTCAGAGAATGTCTCCTCCAGATGTGTCCTGTCAGGTACATAAAACAACATATACATAAAGATATAAAAAGTGATATAATTTTATGCGGATAAAAACTCCACATTTATGTAGATATAAATATCCATTGAATAACTATTCATAGTTAATATTGCAAAAATCGAAGCAAAGTTTTACTCATCTTTTATTAACAGCAACCCAATAGCTGTTTTTGTTAGCGTGGCTAAATACGGGAAATAATTTCAAAAACTGTTTTAAAAATAGAATTTAAATACAAATCACTGAAAAATTAAATTTGAAAAGAAAAGGAAACAATCTTTTGATTTAATACGTTTTCAAAGGTCAACATTCAACCATAATTCGAATGGAAAACTGGATATGATAGATATGATGGGTATTTTGATATTGTCGATGTATAGATGCAGAAACAGTTAGAGTTGTAAGTGATAGGGATATCGTCACTGTATGTTAAATCGGTATATTTGTCAATGAATGTAGATTGTGGATTGCCATACAAATGTGGAGTAGATCTCAGTGTTTCAGATAACTTGTCCGTTTATACAGAGGTGTACCAGTGAATGTATTGACGGATTCACACGGCTAGGGTCGGGCCGCCTGGTCTGTCAACTAAATAGACAGTGGAGCTACAACATAGTATGTGCAAAATCATGGTCAGATCTTTTGCTGAATAACGGATGCAATCATTTAAGAGAATTGGGATATGCAAATGTATTTGTCTAGCTTTGACACAAACGTTAAGAAAAATGTATTAATCTAGCTTGACACAAACGTTGAGAACACTATTAAAGCTAAGGGTTGGCTAAAATATTTTTTACATGTCCACGTTCTTAAACACATTGATTTTAAGATTCTAACAATGTAACTCTTAATTAAATGCGCGCCAAGGGTCGTTTATGACGTTTCAAATTTTGATTTTTTTTCTTCTTCATAATAATCAACAACTGAATAGCAAATCGTGCTTTTCAGTCACCATTTAGTTAACTTTAAGCGTTACGGGTATTAAGATAAGATACCATTCTCTCACTTAAGAAAAAATTCCGCCTCTCTCCAAAACCTTCATTATACCCAAATAAATAAAATAAAGTCGTTCAAACATTCACATTTTAACGACCCTTTACCGACATTATAAACTTGTTTAATATAGATACAACTTGTAAATACTGAGAGATGTTACTCTTATTGCTCGACTGATTAGACACACGACGGTTGGTGTGATAGTAATATGACGTCCATATGAGAACGATTTTGTTAAGTTTAATTATCTTAGTTTGCAGTTCAAAAAATGTTTAACAAACCAACAAAGTGTGCTAAATAGTATTATTCAAAACAAAATTGGATATACATATAAGGGTTTATAACAATTTTAAATCGTTATACGAAAATATATGTTCGCAGGGCATTTTCGCAGATGACACGAGGTCGGTTTTAGCCAAAAGCAGGCCAACAATTCTATCATGCCCGTTTTGATGGGCTATGGATAGAGGGTTTATCCCTTTTTCGTTACATTTATTAATGTCTGCTCCGTTACTCAGTAAAAGTTCTACAATGGAAAAGAAACCATTTTGACAAGCTAAATGGATAGGACAAAATCCATTTTTCTGACGTTCGTTTACATCTGCTCCTTTGCTGAGAAGGATGTGCACAACAGAATAATGTCCATTTTGACAAGCTATATAGAAAGGGCTTACTCCATTGTTATAAGACTTAACATTCGCCCCATACTCTAGTAACGTGCTGACGATGCCATCATGTCCGTTTTGACAAGCAACATATAACGGGATAACGTTGGAATTAAGGCACAGGTTGGGGTCTGCTCCGAACGACAGCAGTTGCTGTACAGTTCTGTGATGTCCATTTTTGCAAGCTATAAAAAGTGGACTGGCTCCTCTTTTGTTACATAAATTGATGTCTGCATTATTGCTCAGTAAAATCTGCACAATACTTGAGTGTCCATTTTGACACGCTATGTAAAGAGGGCTTAATCCTGTTTTACTACATGAATTTATTTCTGCTCCTTTGCTCAACAACAGAATAACATTTTGTTCATGCCCTTCGCGGCAGGCTATATAGAGATGTGTAGCTTCACCTTCTTCACATAAACTTAAGTCGGCTTCATTAGAATGTAAAGCTGTTACGATGTTTTCATGTCCATTATGGCAGGCTATTTGTAAAAGGCTAACTCCATTACTACATGAATTATTATCCGCCCCATATTGCAATAATTTGCTAACAATGTCATCATGTCCATTTTGATAAGAAACATGTAATGGGGAAAGGTTCGAATTGTCGCACAGATCGGGGTCTGCTCCAAAAGACAGCAGTTGCTGTACGATTCTATGATGACCATTTTTGCAAGCGATAAAAAGTGGACTGACTCCGTTTTCGTTACATAAATTGGTGTCTGCTTCATTGCTAAGTAAAATTTGAACGATACTCGAGTGTCCATTTTTACTCGCTGTATAAAGAGAACTGGCCCCTGTGTCATTATATGAATTTATTTCTGCCCCGTTGTTCAATAAAATGATCACATTATGTACGTGCCCTTCACGGCAGGCTATATAGAGAGGAGAGGCTCTACCTTTTTCTTCACATATATTTAAGTCAGCTCCATTTGAAAGTAAAAGTTTAACGATGTTATCATGGCCATTTTGGCAGGCAATATATATAAAGGACTTACACTGTCTTTCGTACACAAATTTACGTCTGCACCATTGTTAAGTAAATGTACTACAGTGTTATCAAATCCTTTGTGACATGCGATAAATAAGGGACTTATTCCATTGGTTTTAGACAAATTGATGTCTGCTTTATTACGCAGTAATATTTCCACTGTACTATTTTTTTCATATTGACAGGCAATATAGAGTGGACTAACTCCGTTCTTCATGCACAGATTTGTATCTGCACCACGTTGTAGTAAAAGTTCTACAATGCTATCGTGTCCTTCATAACAAGCAATAAGGAGAGCAGTGGCTCCGTCGTCCATCTGAAAGTTTATGTTTGCACCGTTGTCTAACAAAAACCGAGCGGAACTTTCGTGACCATTTTGACAGGCCAACTGGAGAGGACTGATACCATTTCCGGCACACAGATTGATGTCTGCTCCAACACCATGCAAAATATGTAAAATGCTATTATTTCCAGTTTGACAAGCCGTATAAAGTAAACTGACTACTTCCTCCTCATTTGAGCATACATCGACAGTATTGTTTAGTATAGACTGTATAGTGCAGTCAAGTGGAATTTGATGAGAGGAGGTCGCCTTTTCTGGTCCCGGGTTTTCAGATACGTTTACTGTATTTGATTTGGCTTTTTCGTTTGCACGGGTTCTGGTGTAAGTTGGAACAAACCAACTTTTGTCTCGCTTCCATTGATTAACTATAGCTTTTTCAAGTAATGGTTCTGTAAAAAAACATTAATTAGTAATTAAAGGAGGCTAAATCTTTGACAATGAAAGTCTTATCATAATAATAATATCATGGACCAATGAATATCAAATGTTTGGTAAAGGCTTTCAAGCTTATATAAAGAATAGATGACTAGCTATCAAAAGGAGCATGTAGGTTTATCGCATAGACATACTTATGTTTTGTTCAGTAGTTTTAGGGAAAGAGTTAAACATTTTTTTTATTAATATGAAAGATCGACTTACAACGAAAAAAATATATAGACAACTGAATAATCGGTACATGGTTATAGTTAAATATTGGGAATCATATAACTTCTTAAGGTATCTCACTCCTCAATGTTCTTGTATCAAGAATTTCTTGAATAGTATATCATTGAAATCTGTAGACAAAACATACTTGAAAAATACAAAGATAATAGAAGGTCAGTATTCATCCCTCTGAGTTATGGCCAATTTAATTTGACCTTTTTGCACCTAAAATGCGATTTCAGCCCGATTAGGATTTGCTGTCAGTATTTTTGATTAAAAAACTTTTTTCTTGAAATATCGTTATTAATTATCCACAATGGTCACAATGAATAGAGGGATTACGAAAAAAAAATTGTACGAGCTGCATAAATTTTGTGACCTTTTTGCACTTAAAATAGACAATTTCAATAATAGTTACAATTTGATTTGAAATAAAAACATTTTGAATATCAAGAATTTTGTAAGATTAATCCAGTTTGCCTAGATGTGTATTCAGTATCATTTTGACATAATAAAACATGGGGGTCAGTTATGTCAAATTTTAGATATATGGTTTCAAAGATAATATTCTCGCAAAATTTTGCTTCAAAATATTCAGCCATTCTCTATATTTTTTCATGATTTTATGCTAAACGTCTATCATTCTCTGAAAATTTTGTTTTGTACAAGTCACACAGGAACTAAAGAAAATGTCACAAACCTATCAAATGTTAAAAATATAAATAATCAATACAGTATAATAAAAAGAAAAGTATATTGAAAATTCATAAAATTGCTTGTTTCTGTCATTTTCGTCTAAAAAAAAACTTCCGCACGAGAAAATAGTTCCCCCCAAAACTTGATTGTTTCTTGAATTCAAATGGATTTTCTTTATGAGTGTTATGTAATTATGAACTGATGATCTTTCTGTGAGGATTCAATTAATAAAATCATATTTATTTTAAATATAATGAACATCTGCGCAATGAAATCAAAACGTGAGGAGTGAGATACCTTAACTGTACTTACTGGCTGCAGTTACTCGACGGTTTGTTTCTTCTGGCAAAGAATCTGTACAACCTCTTGAAGATGTACCAACAACAGTTGTCGGAAACATTCCAAGCTTTTGAAGCTCTGCTATTACCATCTCAGAAACGTTTTTGGAAATGGTTTGCATCATTTGTTGGTCATCAGTTTCACCAGTATTTGCCGTTTTCGCAAGACTATCCTTATTGTCATTCGATGACTTGTTTACTTTTGTTGTATGATACCCGAGTAACACTGTAAAAATACATTTACAAATTGAGTTACCAATGCAACCAATAACATAAAACAGGACCTTTGACTGCATATATATTTTCATGACATATTAAAGAATGATTTGAACACTTTGGATTTATTTTTTTATCATTTTACTATTCAAAAAAAGGAAGTAGTCGATTTGTTTTATCCTAATAGGTTAAAATTGTGTATGAATTTGTATTTTCATTTTGAAAGAATACATGCAACTTGTCAACGAGTTTGATAAAAAAAAAATACATCAATTCATGTAATTATATAAAGTTTTGTTAAAATTTATTTTCATGAAGATTTTGAGAGAATTCCTAAAGAAAAATATAAATACGTTTTCATATCTATCTTTAGGAACTCTTAAACTCTTAATAAAAAGTTTCTTAATTGATTTGTATGGATGTTATTGATTATAACTTTTTGTTTTAATAATCTTCGGTATTTACAGGTGACTCAATAGCTCGAAGTCCATGGGGCCGAGAAAAACTTCGAGGGATCAATAGTTCGAGTTTTCACGAGTTCGGAATTATCGTTACTGTACTTTTTAAAATTGTACTTCAAATATAAAACCCAAAAATATAAATATGTTGCTTTCCTACCCCTTTCAGTCGATTCATTATCAACGTTTTCAATTTCTTCCAAATCAAGTTCAAAACTTCGTGGATGGTTATGATCATGTTCAGGTCCATTAATGAACAAATTCCTCTCTTGGTCTGTCTGCAAATCTACATCATCAACGTGTTTGTTGAAGACTGCTGACATAGATATATGTCGTTTTATAAATCCAGTATCTGTATTAATGACAAAACTGGGGTTTTTTTCAATTTTTTAAAAGTTGAATTCTCAAAACTGAATTATTATTTATTTGCTTTTACATAATCTGCTTATTCGGTGGTATTTGTTTTTACTTATACACTCAAAAATAATTTAAATTTGCAGAATATATTTTTTTTTGGAAAAATTAAAACAAATGTCAATAAAAGAATTAAAAGGAATGGAAATATGTTTGTAAAAAAAACAAACAAAAAACTTACATCGTTTAAGATGAAAGATGCATATCAAAAGAAAAATCGCACCAAGAAAGTAAATTTCATTTAAAGCTCCTATCGATGCCCAATCATTAACATCGTTGATGTGATTACTTCTTGTTTGGGAGGGGCTAGTAGTTGGTTGAAGGTATGACAAACAGGATGTATGAACCTTCTCTATTGGTACATTTGTAAGATATTGGTGTACAGATTTGAATGGTGTACTGCAAACCGGATGTGCTGTAACATCCTTCAAAATTTGTTGACGACCAGTCGTGGATTGTGAACTACAATTATTGGATGTATCGCTTAGGACGATTAAAAAAAAATAGAGATCATTTTCCGATAAAAAATTTACAAGAAGAATATATTTGTTTGCTATTACACCATAGTAACTTTATATGCAATTTACCTTATTTAATTAGTGTACGCCATACGAGGAAACATTTACATAACTTATTTATATTCAAATATTTAATTCGGGCTTTATTGGATTTGATCACGCCCAGACCAAATGTATCACCTCGTTAAACTCAAAGAATGATTTCCTATTTCTGAATTAAAAACAAACCTTATATCACAAAACAAATCATACAGAACCTTACCTTAGGCAAGCTGATTGGTGAAAACATGCATTTCCTGTCAATGGACAACTCATGTCTGAAAAAGTTCAAATTACCAAAATCGGTTTTTAGGTTGTTTGCGATAGAGCATTAAGGTAAGGTACATGTTTTAAGATAACATTAGATTTTGAAATATTTAGCCATTTCTTTTTTTCTTTTAATCCAGTGTTGTTTTCTTGTTCTAAAAACATAGTTTAGACAAATAAATGTAGCCGAACAATTTTACAATCTGGATCTATATATTACACTTATAATGATCAAGGTTTATAATTTCATGATTTTTTTAATATTTTTATTCAGATGTAATAATAAGGTGAATATAATGATCAAGGTTTATAATTTCATGACTTTTTTATATTTTTATTCAGATGTATTAATAAGGTGAATTTTATTTTTATATCTAGAGCACATTTTGTTACGTTTGTGAAATCTTAAACAAAGTCCCTGAAGGCTTGATTGAGTAAGAATGTATTACTATTGCTTTTGGTACAGTTGACTGAAGAACACCCAATCCACAATGTTTTATTTCTCCGACATATTGGTAAATGGACAGGAATGTTGTTACCATCCATATTTTTCTGAAAAAATATGATCATTATCCATTGAACGATATCTATAAAACTTTATTGCTTTAAATAAATATTGAATGTTTATTTTTGGATATCGCTGGTCATATAACACACCAGTTCGTGAGGACAAATTAAATATCGCATGTTAGCAATCTAATTAATCCGGCAATGTTTATTTGTATACATAGTTATATTATAATCGCGTTAAAGCCATTATATATTCCTTCTTTTGTCAGGGATATAAATCATAAATGGAACAGCCATGAAACATGCTATTCAGTGCGATTTCGAGGCTAAAAATTTAGTACCAGAAACTTTGTCGGGACAACTTATTTTTGAGTTCAAAAGGGTATGATTTAAAGATGATTATTCAAAGGAACATATTGAAATGGTTTTATAAGTTTCATTTAATCTTACAATATTCAAAACGCGTGATGACGTTCACTTGTGCTATACGCAGTGCGTGTTTTTGAGAATTAAACGTCACTGATTTCCAGTGCTATCGTAAGGGAAAATACTCACAAAATGTAAAAATTATCATTTTTAAGTGATAACAAAGGAGCGTAGTCTGGCATTCTTTCATGATTATTTTCATTTAATGTTGCGCTTCCAATATTTATTGATTAAGAACATAAATTAAGTAAAGGAATTTACAGATGACTGAAGAGAACAAAAAATGTGGTTTTAAATCTGACCATTTATGTTTCACTATATGATTTATTTGTAGTTTTAATTTAGATAATGTATATTATGTTATTTAATGTGTGGATGCTCTTGTAGTTTGAACTTACAAGCCCTAAACAATGTCAGTAGATGTATTAGTGTCTTTATTGGTTTAACGTTTATAATGTAAAGAACATTTTTTTTATTTCATATTGAGCACTAATGCTACTTTTGGATAGCATCGGTCCTCTAGGATACAAGGCCGTGCAGACAAAACGAATTCCGCGCGTTATCTTGGTGTAATACATTGTTTGCATAGCTTTATCTAGACTTTGACCCGTGCGTGCACAGGTTGTGAATATAATTCTGGTATATTGGGGGTTTTTTATGTGAAACATTGTTGCGTAAAGGCGTAACGCAGAATGGATTTGACCCCCAGTTAGCTATAAATCAATTCATGAGTTCTAATCACGCGGGAGCTTACAATAAGGAAGCTCTAAACACTGCACACTAAAGAGTTCTTCTGGTTATACATTGGATCAAGGTAGTTCACCCGTGACCGTATTGTTGACAGAAAAGGGTCAGACGTCATTACATGTATTTACATAACAAAGCTATAAGCCTACAGTACTGCTATTAATTTCATAACACTCTTCTTAGTTAGATTATACTAACTGTGTGTCGGGACAGGCCGTCATCACAGTTAGAATGCCTCCCATATATCCGTAATGTAGCAGAAAATTGCAGAAACGCTCCGAAACGATTTTGGAGAAAATTAATGAAGTTGCAATGAAAATAACAGTCAAATTAATCACAACATTAAACACCTTTCATCTAAAAATTTGATTCATAAAATGGAGGAATTCAACACTTTTTTTACTAACGTTTTTTACTCGCTTCAAATTTACACACCATGTTGACATTCGGAACTCTCGGAATTTTTTGCACTGAGTTAGAGTTATCTCCCGTATTTTCTTTTCTACAAAGATAATACACGGAACGCATTCTATCGTTAAACCGGGTCCGTAGGACATTTATTATTTTAACGATAGAACATTCTATCTACGCTCTCCTATAATGTGAATTTTTTGCATGGAATCAAATATTTCTTTGCCTTTATTTTATATTTCCAAAAAAAACACTTTTGCGTGGAATTAACTCAGAAACGATGATACATTCAATTAAATTTTCATTGAAATTATATAATCTGTTTATAAATATTTATGATTTCTTATGAGAGAAATTGTAAAATAACAAATATATATCAACTTAGTACTCTTTTGTCTTCTCTGATTTGAACACCAGCGTGATTTAGCATAAATGTAATCGCACGTGCATGATTGTAAAATTAAAAAAAAAAATCCAGATGATTTCCGGATTTTTTAAAGACATTGTCGTTGATTATTAATTTGCGAAGCCTCAAGTTTATCAATGTGGTCGTTGACAATTTGCAAATAGAAGAACCATTAAAGAAACTATTATGCGTTTGCAGATTATTGAATTAACCTCTGTGTGTATTTTGTACATGTAGGGCGTCGATAAACATCAGCACGTTCCCCTACGTGGATGTACAATATATTGATTAATATTTAATATAATTATACTTTTATGTTTAATATTGAAATCTGATTGGTTAAGACGCAGTTGACAATCCGTTCTCTCAGCGTTAGCAACACACTTGGAAACGGGCCGATAGAACAAATTCTTACATGCGCGTAAATTATGCGCATATGGTTCGCCGTATAACTAACGTCTTTTCTATATAAAAGCAGTAAAATTTGCTATATAATTAAGACAGTATAATAAAATAAAGAGTGCCTGTTTGGGAGGGTACCAGTTGAAATTGACACCCCTCGAAAACTTCGCGTCGGTTGACAATGGTTTTCTCGAGGTGTCAATTTCAACTGGTACCCTCCCAAGCAGGCACTATTTATGTAATGTTAAATATGTATGCTTGTGCATCCAGTAATACTGTAAAACGAGAAAATTTGGCGCATACGTATTTTAGCGCAAACGCAAGTGCCAGTACATTGGCGCAATTATATTTTAGCGCACGCACCTTTTCTATAAAAAAGAATACAAAAAATGTTCTTGTTTGATAAACGATCACGCCCAAATTTAGTTCTGTGTTCACTCAAGCACGTGCACACAATGACTTTGATTTCTATCTCGCATACACGGTAAACTGTCGTTGAGAACAATACACTTACTTTTGTGTAAATCGTCAGTAGATAGATATGAAAACTTCATTTATCGGCGATGATGTGTAATTTTTGTTGGTAAACAAATTTGAGTTATCGGACTTTGAATTTAACGTGTCGACTTGGATAACACTAGAAGAGTCCCGAAACTAAAATTGAAATCGAATGCTACATTCACCATGAGTTTCGATCACCATGAGCGAATCTTTTTCACAGTAATTTTACATTAAAATAACACAAAAAAGAGGTATCGTCTTGTTATCTTTATATCCACTAATCAGAGATCAAAGAAATTATGATCAATCATGTATTGTCAGCTTTAACGATCGCCACGCTTAATCACATTTTCACCTCGAGGCGCTAAATGGAAGTGGTATGGGGAGAAGCCCAATTTTCAAGGTGCTAATGAGAGATATTAAAAAGCAATTAAAATTGAATTAATTAATACATGTTTAGGCACTGATACCCGATAACCCATACCGTTTACCTGTGTAATTGTTTAAACAAACAGGTTCGACGGCATCTGATATTACGTAAACGAACACTTCTATATAGCATTAAAAATGGACTGACGTTATTGTTTTGCAACTTGAAAAAATTTAATACATATGGAAAATCGTTGGCGCACTATTAATTTTAGCGCTCAGAGGCAGTTGCGCCAAAGGCGCTAAAATTTGTAGTGCGCTATATTTTCTCGTTTTACAGTAATCAGATTCTGTAAAAACTCAAAAATAGATACCTTTATCATACAAATATATCTGAGGAGTGGTTCAAAAGGTTTAATAAAATATAATTACACCAGCCGAGAATAATCTGGTCTATTTAATAAGAAGACCATTTGTAGAAACTGACAGAGGTACGATTTACACGATCTAGTTCCAACCTCTTAATCAATCGGTAAAACCTCTAATATGTTTTACGGTGCTACCGTTGTGGCGAGCGCAGCAAGAAATACACATACCTTGAATCATTGTCACCATCTTAGTGTTATTTAGTTATCAACGAACGTTAAAGAAAGAGAGAGAGAGAGAGAGAGAGAGAGAGAGAGATTATTATATACTATTTCTAAGTTTAAAAAAATTCTTACAAAATACATAGACTTGCTTCCCTAAAATCGTTCTTTACTTTTGGAGAGAACTGATCCGTCTGTAAAATATAATTTTTGTTTAATTTGGTCAAAATTGTTACCGATAAATACAGTATTAATTTTTTTTTTTTCCTTATTTTTTTTCCTGGTTCATAATTTTTGTTTGAAACTCGTTTATTTTTGCATTCTAATTACATACGTTTACCCTGCCCCCGGTCCCTGTTTGTAGGTGTGTATAATTTCCCATTTTCAAATTTAATGGTTTGACTATATGCAATATCTGCATAATTTTTTTAACTGTTTATTTTTTCTCTTTATTCTTTTTTATTTAGTTTAAAATGTCGTATTTTTTTATTTCCTCCCTACTCATACTTACTGTACATGCATGCAAAATTAGCTTAAAATTGGATCGATATGACAGTAAAGTATGGCTCTTGCTAGTATATATATAATATCTCTATCAAAAAAAAAATTAAAAACAAATCATATTTCAATGAGGCAGGTATCGCAGTCTATACTGAAATAGCTAGTACACGCATTACAGATCTTTGATCCACCTCTAAATTTATCGCAAGAAATATAGCGCGAGATCACTATGACGTCATACGTTAAATTCCATAATCATTTGTTTACGTATCTCAACTCAACACGATGGAATGGAAGCATGTAAAAAATCTCTTGGGTCTCACCAAAGCTTGTGTGGTACTCAAAACGTGTCTTCAAACCTCAAGGCACCGTAAATTACGAGTTAAATGTCAACCATTTTTGGCAAAGCACCACGGGTGAAAACATTAGAAAGCATTATGGGACGTAGACAAAAAATTTTGTTTGATGAATCTGAAGGTTTAGTTCGTTTTTTTTCCCGCGCACACTGGTTCTTAAAGCTCGCTGCGCTCGCTATAAACCAAAGAAAAATCACAGACTGCACGAAATAATATAAAGATGTCAGACTCATATCTCCATATAAGACAACATGGCTATTTCATCAATCTAACTTACATTAAAGCTGAACACCGCTCTTAAATAGGCACTGTCCGCCATATTTCTCTTTCATCACTGCTGTCCTTACAACCATTATATAAGGGGCAGACCTCCAAACAATTCAAAGTACTTCGCTGTAGAGGTCTCACCTGTGTGGACGTACATCTTGCCTCGCCGTGTTACTCGGTCGCGATGAAATTATCAAATTTAACGCACGTTTTTTCAAGATAAGAGAATACTAACATCAAATAAATTGGTCAATTCATTATTTACAAACAGAATATGCACATAGTTTTAGAAATAAATGCATAAAATCCAAAGTCGAAGAAAGGAATACTAAATGTCGGCCACGAGTTTCAGGTGTGCAATCGGGTGTAACGAAATCGAAGGGTTTATATACCAGGTACCTGTGTGAGGGGTGTTCAGCTTTAAACATATTATAACAACCAGTTTACAAACCACTTTGAAAAGCATCGAAATGAATGTCAATTTTTGGAGAAGATGCTAGACTTTATTTAAAGCTGAACACCGCTCGTAAATAGGCACCGTCACACAGTTACCTGGTATATAAACCCTTCGATTTGGTTACACCCGATTGCACACCTGAAACTCGTGGCCGACATGTAGTATTCCTTTCGTCGTCTTAGGATTTTATGCATTTATTTCTTAAACTATGTACATATTCTGTTTGTAAATAATGAATTGACCAATTTATTTGATGTTAGTATTCTCTTATCTTGAAAAAAAGTGCGTAAAATTTGATAATTTCATCGCGACCGAGTAACACGGCGAGGCAAGATGTACGTCCACACAGGTGAGACCTCTTCAGCGAAGTACTTTGAACTGTTTAGAGGTCTGCCCCTTATATAATGGTTGTAGGGACAGCAGTGATGAAAGAGAAATATGGCGGACAGTGCCTATTTACGAGCGGCGTTCAGCTTTAACAATTATTTAGTTATTTGTACATACTTTTAAAGGTAATTTTCTTAATTATATAGACATGTAAATAGAAGCGTTGAAATATATTCTCTAATACTTTATGCGGGTTATAAAGGTGGCGATCATTTTAAAAGTTCTGCATCACCTACTAAAATATAGTTATAATATATCAAATAACACAGGATAAAAAAAAAACCTAAACAATTTCAATAAACTTTCATGTAGTTTGTGTTGAAGTTGACACATAGATTTAGAGAACAATGACGCTAAAAATCGGGTTAAGTTAAGCGAAATTTGTTTAAGTTCAGTTGTGGTATACATTTACTCTTGTATTTGTATATCATCTATTAGATAATATGTTATGACACTTTTAAATTTAAATTTATCTACACGATACGAGTAAGAAAAAAATAGCAAATTTAAAAAAAAGCATACTAACAAATATGATTATAATTATAGAAATGCAGTTGATACTCACAAATTCATATATAAGACGGAATAAGAACATAAGTATTCCCAATAAAAGTATTAGGAAATGTCCATGCAATCCCATGTCTAATATTTATGGACAACACTGCCAGATAACAAGAAATAATGACATACTTTCATTCACAGCAGTGTTTAAATGTTACACGTCTAAATATAACGCAAACCTCATAAACTTTACCACCAGAGTTTGATCGTACATAGTTTGATGCATCAAAGGGCATTAATGCATTGATGGAAATTTCGAAGTTTACTTTAGGACGTGACCTACGATATTCTATTTATGAGGAGAAGGAAAAACCTACGAGAGTTACATATATAAGGGTAAACCTTAGACTGTTTTATGTCTTCAATTAAAACACCAGGTACAGTACACCCGTCCTTCACGGTTGACGATTCTTCTGCTATTTGTAACAAAACACCCATTCCATAAAAGTGCGCAAAAATCAAACCAACGCAAAACACAAAGAAAAAAAATGACCCGACGCTGTAATATGTACCAACCTAATTAGGTTTTACATAAATAAAAAAATATTAATATTCCTTTATTTGGAAAGTTTGTCAATGAGGATTAATCAGGTATAATCGTATCAGATACAATAGTGTATTCATCATATGGCTACATTAAATTTAATATGATACGACCTGGTTTATCTGTGTTACATATCGAACACGTAAAAAATATGTCTGTATTTTAGTGTGTCAAAGAAGTCGTGTAAAAACTTTATTTCTTGTCAAGGACTGCTTATTGGTTCATTTATCTATTGTAAAGAAATGTTCACTTTGCCAAGCATAGTCTGCTTTAACACAGTTCAGATAGCCTTGGCAGGTAGATTGGTTTGAATGGGTTTAAATTAATGTGGAATAAAATGGTTAGGTACAAAAAATCAAGTGCACAATTTTAAATAATTTATGGTTAATTTGTTAAAACTGTGTTTACTGTCTAAGTTCAATCCATGTCTGTAAAAATGATGAATTTACTTTAGTTAATAACACTGTAGAATGATATTCGTTTTAGATTGGATTTACCAGGGATTTACCAGGGGGGATATCTTGCATTTCTTTGAGGGTCGCTGATTTTTTAAAAGTTTAAATTCCATTGCCGACCTACTTTAATAAACGGCAGTATTGTATGTTAAATGCCGTTCTTGTTTTACCGCAGACAAAATGAACTTTCACAAACAAGATATTTAGCTCTACTGGTTGGGTACTCATATAGCCTGATAATGCATAGATTATTTCAATATCATTTGAAATATGTTGACAACTTTGACCATATATCTTAAATATTATAAGTTAAGTTCTAAATAACCATATGACAGTTCACAATATGATACGTTAAGAAGAGCATCGTGAATTTACCCATCCCTAAGTGTCAAAATAATATCTAATATGATAATTGTGTGTATGCCTGGCTATCATTTCTAACTTTTATTCACTTCGCGAGGGACTATTTCATGATTAATTTGGCACCGCAAGTTATTACATAATGGGTTGTAACCGAATAGGTTTTATCAGATGTAATTCCTTCGGAGTAATTTGATAGATTTATGAGCTGCTAATACTGGTCTTATACACGTTCGATTAAGCAGTGTAAGGATTGAGTGCACTGGAGAACAAGGAAGTTTAAATGCCCAAGAGATGACATGCAATAATGTAATACCATATCAAAATAAAAAAAAAACTTCTCGCCCTACTTTTCTATACGGGTGTTTAATTACTATGAATAAATGTCTGTTTGGATTATTTTTTCGCAATCATTTTGATGCCTTCGAAATTAAGTTTACTGTAAAATTTGTATAACTGTATCTAATAATTTGAAACAACCCCCCTCCCCCACTCATCCCTATGCAAATTATACAAAAGTTCAAAATAAAGCTTCATTTTATAAACATGTATAAAGACATTGGTTTGAGTAAAGAGTAGTATTAAGAATACAAAAAATTAATATTTTATTAACTCAGTAAATAAAGGATTGAGAATAATGTTGTTTTTACATTTAGAAAACTTTGACAGACAAAATAATAAATACATAATACACAAATATTCTAGTCATGTAATAAAAAAATATATTCTGTAGTAAAGAAAGCAGATATGCACAAAAACAACGCATACCTTAATAATCCGGTAAATTTCTTGTTAATTCTAACACTATTTGTTTAGCTTTACAATGAATTGCCATTAACATACGTTTGAGAAAGCAATCCTACTGGTTGTAACCACCAATATATCTTGTTTATAATGCGCACATGTTTTATACTTACAACTCATGTAAAATAAGCATTATTTCTCCTCGCCGCTATATGTTATAAGTTACAATGAAAATATTCAACATTTTTAAAATAAATATTGACGAAAAAAAAAAACCCCGGTCAAACTGCATCAGTAAAGATAATATTTGTATTCTGTTTCATTTGATTTAAGTTTGTTAAAACAAAACACATTGAAAATACTAGTCATTCAGAAAAAAAGCACCTGTCTCCGCCATAAACACCATATCAAACAACATGAAATCTAAGTCAGAGTTTTCTAATATAAAGACATTTGTGGTTTTTCATTCATACGTCTGTAAGAACGACGCTTTTGTTAATATGCAACATTTTTATGACGAACGTAACTATCCCAGAGACGTTGTCAGGGGTAACTTGAAATGAAAAAACGCCTTTGGAGAAATAATTCAGTCTGAGCTCATATCGGCGATGTTGCCCATTCTGAGTGCTACACTGACACCATTAGCGTATTTTTAACGATGTTGTAATTTAGTTTACCACTTGAAACATGTAATATCAACTGGTCTTTAGCATAAAATTAGCTATCCAAACCTTATATTGTGGCATGGGGCACGATCAAAATAACTATGAAATCAAGATTATTTTTTTTTTTTTAAATCCTTTCCTTTGAATTTATTATGACGTCATTATTACATATAGATGTCACAAATATATACCAAATTTCAAGCTGTTTGGCGCAAAAATGACGATTGATCATTATATAAACAAGACGCACTACACTTCAGAAACAAAACAAAATACCCATTTTTTTTTTTGGCAAACTTATGTATCGGCAAATGATAACATTTTTGAAAAATTGTGTTGTTTTTTGTTTGAATAGTGAAAGAATTCAGTGATACTTGGCATAAGATAAAAATCTTTTTAACAAACAGCTGTATCCGCTCAAAAAGATACAAGACTTATATTAGCGACAACATATCAAGGAGCATCAAAACTAATAATCGGTATTCTAATAATAAGACATTTATATTTTCCATTGATAAGTCTGTTAGATCGAATCATTATTTATATACAACAGTATATTACAAACGTATTTTTTCAAGCGACGTTTCAAGGTATAAAATATAATATATAATATAAAAGTTCAGGTCCAAAGCGGCATTTCTTGATTTCTGATGTTAGTGCTAAATAGATGCAATTAGGGTCATTTTTTCCATACTGTAGTGTAGTTGATGACCCCTCGTTAGCATAACACTGCCAAAAATATCTTTTTACAGATCTATGACAGTTCGGTCTAAATTATTTCGATAACTTGTTGTGTGTAAGACATCAAGATACATATTTAGATCCTGGACCCTTAAGTATAACAATTCGGAGGATGGTAAATAAACACATTTGATGATATGTAAGGTCGTCTGAGTCACACATCGTTTCCACGCACAATTTAAAACGCCACATGAAAAAAACAATCGGAGACGTTGCAGAAATGCCAACAATGTCACAAAACGTTCACTTCTAGGCTTGGAGAAAAACATATAGTTCTCAGAATTTGGATCAAACATACGATTTTGCAGAACGCATTTCGATGTAATCTGAAGATTTCGATAAATGCTGGTGTTTAGTTTTACACAAAGTGAACGAGTCTTCCAACATTTCGATCTGTCTTTGGTAGGTTTTCAAAATAGGACAAATCTTCATAGTAATACAAAGAAGAGGTCAAGGGTTGCATTGCTCCATCTGTAGACGTTAATAACTCTACTTTTTAGAAGATATTGTTTTTTAAGCTAAGACGTTTGCATTTGTAACATACTGAAAACAAAGTGAACTACAAGGTTTGCATCTGTTATATGTTGTTGATTGTGTAAAACTCAGACGAAACCTAACTCATAAAATATAACGTATAAATGCTATAAACAATTGACCTGTCATCACATGTTATGGGTACGTGAATTTGTACAACTAAGAATAAAATATTGAGATTTCCGTTTCATCGTAATAATTATATTCCTAGTTAATAGCTCAATAAAGTCAACATCAAAAAAAAAACCATCAAAAAGTAAGCAATTTTGTTTACACTTCATATAATCCATGAATACTGCACCTGAATATTGCAATGCTATTTCATCGACCTAACATGTTGGGAAAATTAAAAATCAAGTTCAAAACATATTATATTCTTGAATAATGTATTGATTTGAAAACGATGTTTGTAGATAAATTTGTGTAATAAATTATAGAAAACAAAATAAATTAAAAAAATGGTACTTTCCTTAATGATTGATACGATAAAAGAATCATAAAACTAGTGTATGCCAATAAATTATAATCTCCTGGCTGTAACAAAACCAACGTCATCCAAGCTAAGGTCCTTTATTCGGAGATGTATACTTTTGTGATTTTCCGTCGCAAAGTCGGTTAGATAGACACACTTGTTGATATGTAACGTTGCATGATGCACGTACCTAACCCATAGACTTTTTCAGACGTAACCTAGACAAAAGAACGCATGAGTAGACAAAATTCAGTCCGCGTCCAAAACGACAGTGGTGTTTTGGGTGACGTGAATGTGTAATTGATATTGTTTGGATCAAATAGACGATGCTGTAGTACAGTTAACGACTTAAAGAACATTTTCCTGCAACGATCAGCAGTAAAGACTTTAACGCAGACTTTGACATTAAAATTTGATGGGTCGCCCAACATTTCCATTTTTTCGAGGACTGTTTTCAAAATAGGATTTGTCTTCCTATTGAAACATGTCTGATGGACATTGCAGTAGTTTACCATGTTCATATATCAGTAACCCAACTTTTTGTCTCTTCAGATTTGCCAATATTTCACCACAAGTTGTGTCAAGTTTAATAAAATAGAAGCGTTCGAACCATACGTACCTAACGGTTAATACGACAATCAATAGGCAGAGGACCATAAACGGAACTCTCAAATAAGATACAGGTATTAAGTCGTAAGAGTAGAAGGCAAGTGAGAAAAACATCGGAATCACCACAACAAAAATTAAACACCGATCACAAATACAGCCTTTCAAATCACGCGTTTTAGTCAAATCCGATACTGTAATAATCCCATTATCGTATTTGCAAAAAGATTGTGCCGAAAGAGGTTTATTTCTTATCGCAATTCCAATAAAACAACAACACAACATCAAGGAGGCAATAACAGGAATTGGTAAAAAAAAAAAAAAAAAAAAAAACTAGAGCAACGAGTAGGTCTTCCGTTGCAGCTGCGAGGCGAAAAAGAACGATTTTCGATTGACACTCTTTTTCTTTTACAGTGACATGGTGGCTCAAAATAGATGTTTTACTTTTTGATTATGAAAACGGAAATAAAAAGAAATAATTATGCGAAATATGATTATACGGGAGGTTTCACGAATTTTAAGTCATCGCCTATCAGTTTTCAAGTCGTTAAAACTCATCCAGAATTAGACATGTAAATTAACCAAGTTGTTTTAGACATTGATTTGAGTGATTGTGATTGCTGTCTAAAAATTGTAGGCTGATGGCCCATGTACCTGTCATACTACACTACGGCCAACGCGGGTCCCGTATTTTCCCGCGACCCCGTGATGGTGTTTTAATCCTTTCCGCGATACACCGTCGCGGTATTGT
>WFKH01011926.1:72055735-72082169 GCA_016163765.1 Magallana hongkongensis
TTGAATTCAGCGTCATTTTTAACTTGTTTTGACGCAAGAAATAGATAGCTACGTCCTACCGAAAGTCCAAGGTCTTGTTAAAATGGTTCTAAGGCTATTATTGCTCAGGTGAGCGATGTGGCCCCTGGGCCTCTTGTTTTTAAATGTTCTGCCGTATTATCTAACCAAAGGTCGTGCTTCGCATTTGAATGAGTTCCATCTATCCGAGCTCCGAATAACACATCGAATTTTTTAAAATGCCTTCATGGCAACTCCCCTTTTGATAAAACCTGATATAAATACAACACATTTTACGATCTGTTGAGATGCGAGCATGACTTCTACCTAAACTATACAACAAAAAGACATCAAAGGCTGCATAGCCGATTCTTTAGTTGGTGGGAAGTGACAACACTTAGAATAATATTCTAACATGTTGTAACATTCGAGGTGTCTTTCCGAGCTCTGCTGAAAAGGTCCGAGATGTTGCTATTGCTATCCATCAAAACAAAAATCGCGCATTGAGGAAATGAATTGTCTTATTCTATTTATTCAACATCTTTCGAATCTTAAACTTCAAATGTACTCTAGATAAGTACCCAATAAATATGTTCACTCTTTACGTAATCATTCAGTATTATTTAATTGCATGCAAACCCACACTAACCTTGATTCGCAAAAGCGTGTCCATCACCTTACTCTCATTTTTGTAATTTTGGGCTGGTATATCAAAAATGAAAGATTTTTGTTTATTTTTACAGTGATAACTTTAGTTAAAACTCAATTTTAGTTAACGGACACGTTTTGAAGTATCAAAGGTGTAAGCAGTTATCTTGTGGAGGCATTTTAACGTTAATAGCAATCAATGATAACTTTATTACATCCGCTTAGCGATGTAAATGTATGACGCTTACAAATATACCATGTATTCCACACAGCAATAAAGAAATACATATAACTGAAAAAAGTATATTTATTTGGAAAAACCACAAACTGCTATCTGCATTAAACATATTTTTCGCATATGCATGTCCTACAAATAGAATGACAGAATGACAAAGGTGTTTTGTCAGTAAATTATTCTTTGTATGAAGTTAAAAAGAAAAAAAAATTCTTTGTTGAGAATGTTATTGATATTGTGGGAAAAGTGGAAATAACCTTCAAAAAGAAAATCACGTCAGCGTTTAAGGGTTACACATGTCATTTGTAATAGAGGAGATAACATAATAAGGTATAATCTTGATGTATTTTATTACCATCGTTTTAAATACATCACGAATTAGGCGCCGCGTTTCTTTGTCAAATGTCTGTGTTTTCATCTAAATGATGTATCATTTGAATTCATAATGCTATGTTTACTTTAATGTAATGAAAAATAGTAAAACGATATTTATTGGTGTGTATTCGAAAGTATCATTTTCTACCTACGGATTGTTTCTTATATATCTGGAATAAATACAGGTACGGTTGTCAGTGCGGTTAAATTATCACAAATGTCCGCTCAGCATTTGGACTAGAGAAGCCTGCATACGTACACAAAAGAAAAACATAATAGTTTTTATTTTATTTTTTTTCTATTCCGACAATGATCACCTGTTCTCAAATGCGAACGGTCCGTCACGTAAACCATACAACTATATTCTTTTTACAGAAAAGTTAAAAGAGAATGTAATATTAATTTTTAGGTTTATGTATTTTAAGATTTAGGTTACCCAGTGTCACAAATTAAACACTTATATAAATAAACGGCGATACCTTTAATTTTGCTAATATTATGGTTTTTCTTAACATTTAATGAACATGCATTCTGATCACGTTAGTACTTAATAACTAACAAGTAAAGTTTTAACTCCATTGAATCTTCATAAATCACCAAAAGAGAACATGATTATATTACAACTAAAGATGCTAGCGATGATTTACGTAGTTATCTGTTCGCTTACATGATCTTTTAGCTCTTCAACACAGACTGTGGCGTCGGTTGTATTTTATTATCGCACTCTTCAGGGTGTCGTTTTTTCTACTAATATGTATTTTTATGATTGATTAATTCCTAGCTCTCTAATTGGCTGATATCCAACAATCAAGAAAAAATAAAACGTTATATTCACATGAACGTGACCTAGGAGGTCAACTTTTTCTACTTAACTTTTAGACTAAAAATAGATCGTCCAATAAAATATTGAGTTTCTCAATTTGTTCGGCAATGGCATCAAACTGAAATATTTGTCTGATAACCCTCAATTTGATATTTCTCAAACAGTTTGTCGCTGAATCATACATTAAAACAATTATTGCTGGGTTTTTTTCGTTCAAAACGATGATTTAACTACCCTCAAAATACAATATTCACCATGCCTTCGTCTTGGTGAATATTGTACCTCCCGGATAGCTAAACCATCGTATTGATCTCAAAGACAGCAATAATTGTGTAGTTTTATCGCTTATATTTGTGACAATTAATACCCTTTCACGATCACTTTTTTTTTATTTACTCCCGAATAATCTTATTCCTAATTTTAACGGTAGTCTTTGTCATTTAGTTTTTAATGATATAGAGTATCTCTTTATTTTATAATTGTTTTTTAACTTATACTTATTAAAAAAAATGTTTAGATGACTTTAATGATAATAAAATGAAGTGTCCAAAAGTGGTATGGCAATTGCATATGTAAAGCATGCAGGGCGAACGTTATTAATTTCCGTCCCGTGTCGGTATTGTACTATCACCATACCAGACACTTCTCTAGTCAGTTTACAAAGAATTGACGGCCGACTGGACAGCAACTATGCTAAGATTTAAAATAAATACCATATTTAAACAGATCAGCTGGCTTTTAAACAAACAGAGTCTAAAGGTGTAAGTAAACGCATAATTTGCTCTGATTTAAATGCTTGGAATTCAAAATTGATACAAGAGCCTTGATGTCAGTGTGCAATATAACTTTTTTATTTTGAAATTCATTGTCCCAAATAGAGAAAGCCATAACAGTAGGTACATGTACTAACTCTAAACATGTAACCTGTTTGAACATATTGGACTATCTCCATTCCTGTGGCCATTATATGTAAGCCCAATGAGACTGGAATACTGCACCATAACACACATCTGAACAACCTAAACTTTCTGTAAATAACTGCATATCAAAGTATCTTGTCCAGTCAACTATCTTGTATGACGTCACCCTATTAAATAAATTAAAAAACAAGAGCCAAATGTAAATGACTTTCTTCATTTCAACTGTTTCTCTGTGGTTTTGTTAGGCCGTGTGTAACGTCAGAAACATGACATTAATGTTGTACAGTCCATTGTACCTCGCCTACTGGCAGCTAAGAAATCATCTAACATTGCTACTTCCCGACTGTTTCGTGCCAATTCTAAAAAGGATGAAAATTTCTCAAACTCTGCACATCCAAATGGTAAACACATATAAATGCAAACTTTATATAAACTTTGAAACCTTGCAAATCAAAATCAGAGAAGTTTATTGGTAAAAGTATAAATGCTCTTTTATGTCAAGGCGGTTATTAATCCCCCCCCCCCCCCCTCTTCCCTCCCAATTTTGCTAACACATCAAGTGCAGTCTCAAATCATGTGTAACTTACTGAACGATAATGACTGTCAATTAAGTCATTTATTTAAACGATTAATCCTGTTGGGTTAAAAAGGTGATGGGTTAGCCTAAATGATCAATCCTTTTGGAGTATTAAAACTATTGGTGACAACCAAAGTTTAGAAAAGGGACTAGTCGGTAATGGACCGGCCATCCTACCTTGGTTTATTTCGTTAGTATCAATTCTATCGCTACATTTTCAAAGTCCAATAATGACTGGATATTACGACAATCTGCTGCACACCTATGGACTGTCATAAGATAGATAACACACTTGAGACAACCCATGTTCAGGAATGTTGTAACTGAGATGCTGAAGTTGACATTAAACAGATGCTTGAGTTTCTGATAGACAACATCTATGTAGTTTTTGGAAATCAAGTTTTCCAACAATCTGTTGATATTTCCATGGGTACCAATTGTGCCCCATTGTTAGCAGACCTATTTTGTATTCTTATGAAGCAGAATTTATTCAAAAACTTGTACGTCAAAAAAATAAATCATTCGCTGTGGCCTTCAACTCAACATTTAGGTATATCGACGACGTATTATCAATTAACAATTGCTATTTCCATACTTACGTCGACTCGATATATCCCAGTGAACTTGAAATAAAAGATACCACAGAATCAGCGTCATCTGTTTCATATTTGGATATTTTACTGGAAATGGACATTGATGGTAACCTAACAACAAAACTTTATGCTAAACGCGATGACTTTAATTTTTCTATAGTCAACTTTCCTTACTTATGTAGCAATATACCTTCAGCACCTGCATGTGGTGTTTTTGTCTCTCAGTTAATTCGATACGCAAGGGCATGCTCTTCGTATGAACAGTTTCTAAGACGAGGCAAGCTACTGACAAACAAGTTGATAAAACAGGACTATCAACAGTCTCGTTTAAAGTCATCTTTTCGTAACTTCTATGGTCGATACAACGACCTTGTCAGCAAATACAATCTTCCACTGAGTCGCATGCTGACTGACGTTTTTCATACTAATTGTTAGACTTAGTTAATTACCTAATTGTCTACGGACGTTTGCGGTTTTTATTTTCCCCGAGTACGACAAAGAGCACACGGCGGGTGTGACCGGTCAGCAGAGGATGCTCACTCCTCCATGGCACCTGATCCTACCTCTATCTTGGAGGTCCATGTTGCTCTGCTTTGAATTTGTATTTCGTTTTATGGATTTTTGAGATGGTTGGCGGTTTGTTGTTGTCATTTTTTCATGCTATGTTTTGATCATAATATGTGGCTGCGATATATGTATGAGTAGATGCTATTTTATTGACGTCCAAACGAATGGATTGGGGTGTTGGTGGCTGATAGTGAGAAGACTGCTCGATGACTGTGGTGAGTTTGATCTGCAAGCAAAATAGTTTGTGGGAGGCTTTAAAAAGTGACACTTGGACAGAAGCGGAAACATTGATCAATGATACCCAAAATAACCGTGTAAAATGCGCATAAGCCTAGATAAAAGGGCAGCACGTCTTACCCTTTCAAATTTAATGCAGTGACTGATGAGATGATTGGCAGAAAGTATGTGACGTCATGAGTTGAAGCTAATAACCCAAATTACAAGCGAGGGCCACCTATTATGCGTAATGCCCCAGTCACACATTCACGGATCAACTCCACGGTTCTACTACGGAATATTTTCCACGGTTCACACCGGAAAATCTAATTATCGTTAATGTCCCAGTCACACATTCATGGATCAACTCCACGGTTCTACTACGGAATATTTTCCACGGTTGACACCGGAAAATCTAATGATCGTTAATTGATACGGAGTTAGTACGGATGCACTACGGAATGGATACAAATTAAAACATACGAATTACTACGGATTTATATAGAGTTAAAACGGACTTCTACGTTCTAAAACGGTTTAGTAAGTTTTACTAAGGAAGTACTACGGTGGTTTCATCCGTAGTGGAATTTTGAACATGTTCAAAAATTGTCGCAGCTATACAAGTGTTGCTACGTTTGGATACAATAACAGACGGAAAAGCCACGGGTCAATACATATCGCCACGAATGATGCCGGATCGCTTCCGTAGCTAATCCGGCATTTAATCCGTGAATGTGTGACTGGGGCATTAAGGTCTCCAAGGGTTGGAGAGAGTTATTAATTACAGTGGTATGTGGAGATATTTAACTTGGATACAAAAATTCAACTTCGATGAGTTAAATTACATAAAAAAATACATGTTTACTTATTGGGTTTTTTTTTTAATTCACTCTTATATTCTGCCCAAGATATTCTCAATTGCTTAATTACCCGATATTTATAAATACCTCAAGTTTCAAACGATGTTCATTTAAAGATATGAAAAAAAAGAAAACGCCCCCTTCAGATTATCAGGTTTCAATACACTGCTAAGAAAGTTTAATTTTAACTGTGATTTTTGCAACAGACTTGGATGATAACCTTGAAAAACTGTGCGAGGTATTCCGAGTGACTCCGAATGGAGACAAGACATTCCCCATTATAAATTTCCGTAAGAAATCAGTTTTCGTACCTGTTATTTTTCCAAGTGAAAAATTATGATGTCTTAGACATTTTCCTTTCATCTTTTTTAATTGCACTTCTTTCACAGGCATGTGTATTTGTATTAAAAATCGCCCAAACGTGCTGCATAAATATCTTGGGAGAGACTATAGTCCTGACGCAAATTATTCGGTTCGTTTAAGTTTAAGTCGAATATCTTTTCAAGGCTGATTTAGGTAATTAAAACAAAAAAATATTTGAGTCCCAACTATATGAAGACGGACATAACGGTGCAAGATCAATTTTGCTGTAACAATGTATTTACTACTCACGTCACGTTATGTAACAATTATTCCTGTTGTTGAGGTCAGTACATTTTAGTAACTACCAGAGAAGTACTATATTCGCCAAGCGTAAATGTGGGGAGAATACTAGTATTAAATTTCGAGGGTACAAAAATCATCGTAATGATAGAAAAAATAGTTTGCTCAATATTATATTCAGTATGATGTTTTTAAGTTAACCCATTAGTATTTTGTCTTTTTAATGCCTATTTTAATTGATACTGCCGAGTTGGGTGATACATTTTTCCGTATACGCACTTTGTCGTCGAATTTGAAAAAGGACGAACATCGTGTGTTTTACATGTAATTAAATAATTGTCTTGCACAATATTAGGAGTTAAAAGTCTTTATATGTAAAAACTAACATGCAGGTAGTAGTGTATGTATCTTGCTTCCTGTACCTACGACATAATATATTGTAATTACTAAATTAATTATAAATAAAATGAACAATATAGTAAAACTGTTGTTGTATTACCTCCTACTTGATTATTTATTCGTTTTCGTCAACTAATCACCTATTGTTCGTCTTCCGCCCGTCCGTCCGTTTGTAAACTTTTTACATTGTTTTCGTCCTCTTTCGAACAATTTGGCTACATATAACATGATTTGGTACAAACCATCTTCTCAAAAACCAATATCTATACCAAAGCTTAATTCTAAAACGTTAAAAACCAATACTTGGTGCTAAGAGGGATTCAAAGGGGTTAACATAGACATGCTGAGGGAAACTGTTTAAAATCTTCTCAGTAATAACAATGCTACAATCTGTAAGATTTGTTGTGTTATTATACAAGTAGCATCATATAGTATAGATTGTAAATTCTAAATATAATCACTGATACATTCTGTCTATAAAATTAAGCTGTTACTCTCTTACTTTATTTAAAGAATTTTCTGCATTGTATTTTATTTTGTATTGTTATAAAAAAAGGGGTCAACACTTTATTAATATTCTGATTAAAATAATTAAACAAATCAATGTTAAAATGTTAGAAATAATCTGTTTCATTTATAGCGAGCGAATCGAGCTCAGAACCAGTTTGCGTGGGAAAAAGAAGGAGCTAAACTTACAGATTCATTAAACAATTTTTTTTTTGTCTACGTTCCATAATGCTCTCTGTTTTCACCCGTGGTGCTATGCCAACAATGGCCGACATTTAACTCGTAATTTACGGTGTCTTGAGGTTTGAAGACACGTTTTGAGTACCGCACAAGCTTTGGCGGGACTCAAGAGATTTGTTACATACTTCCATACCTTTGTATTTAGTCGAGAAACGTAAACAAAGACAAAAAAATGTCATGGATGACGTCACAGTGCTCTCGCGCTATATTTCCCGCGATACATTTAGAGGTGGATTAAACATTTGTAATGCGTGTACATGTACTAGCTATTCAGTATAGACTGCGATACCTGCCTCATTGACATGCTTTTTTTCGGGGGGGGGGGGGGGGTATAGATATAATATAAATATAAACTAGCAAGAGCTATACTTTACTGTCATATCGGTCCAATTTTAAGCTAATTGTGCATACATGTACAGTAAGCAGGTTAGTATATGAGAAGGGAGGAAATAATAGGACATTTTGAACGTAAAAAAAAGAATAGAAATAAAAAACAAACAGTTAAAAAATTTATGCAGATATTGAATATAGTCAAACCATTAAATTTGAAAGTGGGAAATTGCACACCTACAAACAGGGACCGGGCTCTCTCTCTCTCTTTCTCTCTCTCTATCTCTTTCTCAAAAATTCTTTGACGTTCGCTGATACCTAAATAACACTAAGTTGGCAATGATGCAAGGTATGTGCAATTCTTGCTGCGTTCGCCACAACGGTAGCACCGTAAAACATTATTTATTTCGTCCTTCGCGGGTCTCAACTTGCTTGCAACTTGCTGTATCATTTATACAGCAACATCATTTAGACTGTAGGTTTCAAATTGGTGGTGTAACTAAGGATGCCTGAGATACTGGTTAATAGGTGGATTTTATTCTGAGAAATTTCGTTTTTGATGATTCTTAGTGCATAATTTCCTTTCTTAACTTTCTTAACTCTTTAACAATCATTTCTATCTCTCATTCAGTGCAAATTAATATATAAATGCGAATAGGGTGTTTGCGACACTAATGCTCAAGGCATCAGTGTCGTAGCTAGAATTTTTTTTAGTGTATTCAAAATCGGTAGGGAGTGCAGGGGGCGAAGCCTCAGGAAGCTCCTGAATTTTAGGTTTTAGCTTTTGGATTTTCAGGTTTTTTGATGTTGTCTCAAAATGTTACAATTTTACATACTGTATGTGTAAGGGAAATACTGAATTTTAAAAGAATGTGTATATGAAACACGGAATCGGATGCCCCAGCGGAAACCAACTGCATATGACATTTGATATAAGACGTTTTGAAACAGCTCTATTTTTCAAAAACAAAACATACGAACCTTAGATGACAAACTTTTGACCAAGTTTATTATTGTGACTTTGTTCAAATTTGAATCATCCGCCGACTTTAAATTAAGTATAGACAGAATACAATTACGGACAAACAGGCAGGCATACACTCAAAATTTATTGTGTTTCCAGATTTCAGTATGAATATAATATGAAACTGAAAAGGAGTTAAAAGTTTTTCATCTCATTTTATTAAATTTATTGTGGATCATTCTTTTAGCAAATAACATGAAAGTCAATGCGGTATAGTTCGTCCATATATTGATTCAAACATACAGATTATTCCATGGGGCCTAAGAGGCAATTCGATGTGTTTACGTACAATCAAGTCTTAAGACCTATGCTTTGCAAAATTCTGTGTATTCATTTGCGTTTTTGCGTAAAGGGCGCTACGCCACTGAGCATCGAATGCACATGTTCACGAATAATATCGGTAGCTAATTTGTTTCGTTAATTAAGGTCTTTCGTTGCTAATAGAAGATAAAATTGTTTAGTACTGTTATTTTTTTTTCACAAATTTTGTGCACGCGATTTTTGATACCTGGCGGACCACGGTCAATTGAATCACTCAGGTGACCCATTCCGATTGGTTTTCGACCGTCGTTTTTCGTTATGTCGTCCGTAGTGCGTAAACAATTTTGCATTTTTAACTTTTTCTTTTTTAACCATTTTTGATGTGTAGCATCCTTATGGTAATAGCAATATTAATTTTGAAATTCATGGTTTTACCATCCACGTGGGCTCAAAAGCAGGAGGGAAAAGCAAACACGGCCAAATTTTAAAAAATCTTCTTCTCTACATCCACACATGTAGGGAATAAACTATATAAATAGTTATGATGTCCATTAAGCCCTTTATAAAAATTGAGAAATTAATGGCCCCTGGGTCAAGGATTCAGACCCTAGGGTGGAGCCAATATGGCCATATTAAAAAATGTATTAACTAAAAAAAAATTCCAGATGACCGCCATGCCTTGTGGGTCTCTTGTTTCACAGATGATAAGAAATGATTAGACTTTGTTTTATCTTTATAATTGTATAATTGTTGATGATGTCATTTTGGATTCGGATATATCGCTAATTTTGTAATTTTTGAAATGTGCACAGCTGATCTCGAAACTATCAGAGATATGAATATTTTGTTTGGGATATGTAGGCTGTAGTTTGAAGTTGTGCACTATTAAGTTAATTTTCACCAGTGGCGTAATTCATTGGAGCTCGCCAAGGCACGAAAGTTTTAATTAAATTGTTCATTCCTTTTGATCTCTACATATATATATATATATATATATATATATATATATATATATATATATATTCTTTACTCTTTAAAATGATGTATTTTAAATATTTTTAAAAAATCAGAACACTCTTTATTGATCATTGTAAAATATATTGATGATCCATATACACTATCTGAAAGTTGCCAGTGGTTCATAGATTTGATATTGCATCGTATTGTTTAAAAAAATCGGACGGAAGACTTACTCGCTACACGTAACAAGATCACATCTAGTAAACATTTCTGTTAGAATTACATCTATTCTTCGTGCAACACTGAAAAATATGGAACGCCGCATTTCTGCGTATCTTCTTTAAAATCTCAAGGTGACTTTGGTGTTCAAATCTGTCTAACTTAATATAGATTCTTACAACAACAAAAATATATATGCACTGACACCTTCTAAGTGTCAATATCACGTAACAAATAAACATTCAGTCTGATGTTGTGTCAAGAATACATTATCACGACATAAACGTCTTAGATGACTAAACTCCTCTAAACAACTAGATATTTTACGATCCCGGGCAGATAATAATGATATTGTAAAATTCCATTTTGTCAAAGAAAAAAGAAAGAAAAAAATAACAGAGACACATAGACAAGGAAATCGCAAAGCAGATTTTGCATGTTTGTTGATTCGTTAATGATAATATTTTCATTAATATGTTTTACGGTGCTACCGTTGTGGCGAGCGCAGCAAGAACTACCATGCATTATTGTCAACCTAATGATATTTTGACAGTTTTCAACTAACATCAAAGAATTTTTTATATAGAGAGACAGACATAGTGAGAGAGAGAGAGAGGATTATATAATATTTTTGAGTTTAAAAAATATCTTACAAAATACATAGACTTGCTTCCCCCTAAAACCGTTTTTTACTTTTGGAGAGAATTAATCAGTCTGTAAAAATGTAGTTTGTGTTTAATCTGATCAAAAGTGTAAACGACAAATACAGTATAATTTTTCTTCTATATCTTGATGATTTCTGACTTCTTTTTTTTTCTGGTAAATATATATTTTTTAAATTAGTTTATTGCATTCTAATACCATTCGTTGTATCCGTGCCTTGGTCGTTGTTTAAAGCTGTGTAATTTCCCATATTCCAATTAATGGTTTGATAATGTACAATATCTTCATAGATTTTTAAACTGTTTATTTTTTCTCTTAATTCTCTTTAATTTAGTTCAAAATGACCTATTTTTTATTTCCTCCCAACGTATACTTATTGTACATGCATGTAAAATTAGCTTGAAATTGGATCGATATAAGAGTAAAGTATTGTCTTTGCTTGTATATATATATATATCTATCTCAGTAAGATATCGCAGTCAATGCTGAAAAAAAACTAGTACATGAATTAAAGATGTTTGATCCCTCTCAATATTTGTCGCAGGAAATATAGCGCGAGATCACTGTGACGTCAAACGTTAAAATCTATAATCATTTGATTATGTATCTCAACTCAATACGAAGGAATGGAAGCATTTGAAAAATGTCTTGGGTCTCAATGAAGCTTGTGCGGTGCTTAAACGTGTCTTCAAGCTCACGGTACCGTAAATTACGAGTTAAATATCAACCATTCTTTGCATAGCACATTAGAGCATGTTGCCAACATATATTTCTTGATGAATCTATAGGTCTAGCTTTTTTTCCCGCGTGCACTGGTTCTTAGAGCTCGCTTTGCTCGCCGGCGCTCGCTTTTATCGTTTGTCGTGATAAAATTGTGATAAAAATGCTCTATATTTCATAAATGACATGTGGTATTGATATGTGAATGTTGTTTAAATCAAAAGTCCTAAGGAAAAAATACAAAACTTGAGCAGAGCAAACACGGACTTCTAAGAAAATTAGACGTAGAATCAGGTGTCATTGAGGAGTGAGCATCCTCTGCTGACTTGTCACACCCGCCTTGTGCTCGTTATAGTAATCGGGTTAATCGAAAACAATCCGTAGACAATCTGATGATTAATGATGACCTTACAATAAAAATGAAAAACGTCAGTCAGCATGCGGCCCAGTGTAAGATTGTAGTTGCTGACAAGGTCGTTGTATCGACCATAAAGTTTCGAAATAATGACTTCAATCCAGACTGTTGGTAGTCCTGTTTTATCAACTTTTTTTGTCATTAGTTGTCTTGTTTTAGAAACATAGATAATGCCCTTGCGTATCGAATTAACTGAGAGACAAAATCTCCATATGCAAGTGATAAGGGTATATTGCTACATGCATAAGGAATGTTAACTATAAAACAACTGAGGTCATCACGTGTATCATAAAGTTTTGTTGTTAGGTTACAATCAGTGTTTTTTCTAGTAAAATATCCAACACAATATGAAACACATGACTGGTATTTTTTATTTCATTTCATTATTTATATTTAATTTATTATTTCATACGTATATTTCAGTCTCAAACATTCAAAATGAAAACATTTTTTTTCTTTCAGACACATTTTTAGAGGATCACTTACCACGGATTTTCGACATGATCACGTGATCTTTTTTTATAAAGGGTATGTGCATACTTGCGCAGCTTTAGTTTTATATGCACTTTAGTTCGGAAGAGTATATATCTTAGCAAAATGTAAGTATTTAGCCTTAATATTTACTTTTTGTAATAACAGTAATGAGATACTGTAGATAAATGCATCAATGACCTGTTTAATTAAAAGTTGTAATATTTTAACAGACTCAATAAAGTTAAACTTAACTTGATTAATGATTAATGGTTTTCTGTAGTTAAAAAAAATGATATACATTGGAATACGGTGATTCACATCTCTTTTGTGTAAATATTGTCATGTAGAGCATTGGAAAACGAATCAAAAGGGGTTTTATTTAAAATAAATTTATATCTATTCGTGGTTACATATAAAACAAAAATTATCTCTAGTTTTTTCACATGTCATTTTAACGCTATGTAAACCATTAAATAGGCAGGTGCTTTGAAAAAGAATATATATATTATATTTTTAATTTAACATCTACGCTAATAAAAACATTGAAATTTTCATTTTACAATTCATCACTGCACATCTTTAATAGCTAAATGTTTCTGACGTTGAGGAGCTGTGCAATTCAGAAACTTTGCTAGCAAATATAAATCAAACCTGGAATGACATTTGTTTTGTTGGGTTTTTTTTTAAACTTATGTGAAGAAAAAATAAAAGGATTTCTTCTTAAAATAAAAGTTTATTTATTCGTCATATATTAAAAAAAATGTATATATTAATCTCTAATCCTTATTAAACTTTAAAGATATTTTTGAAGAAATTTGTCACTGGGCAAACATTATTTTTAAGGTCATCTACCCAATTTAGGTCACCTATTGCAGTCGGTTTTCGTCCATCTTCGTCCATAGTTGTGCGCTGTGTGTCACGCGCCCTGTTTTAACAATGGAACGTTAACAACTTAAAAACCATTTTTTTTTTACAAATTCGGGATGATGCAATTTCAGGGTAAGGGAAAAAAATGGAAATTATTTTTGCCAATTAGAGGCCATAAGGGCAAGGACACAGATTTGATCATTTTTCAAAAATATTCTCTACTTCGTCATCTCTGAATGGAAGTTGAATTTATGGTGATGTATACCGGTTAACCTTGAACAAATGTTGAAAATTCCATGTCCCCTCAGAGTAACGAGATTGCCTCTTGGAAGGGACAAATTGTTCATGTATTGTTAATGTGTATGGCATTTTAATAAATCTTCTTTCCGTCTGCTGATATGTAATAAAAACTGATTGCATATTAAAAGACAAAAAAACCATCTATAAAAATTTTAAATTTCATGCCACAGGGGTAGGGGTTTTGATTCTAGAGCAGGTCCAAAACGATCAACTTGTGTAAATGTATATACTTAAAAAATGTCTGCTTTGCCTTTACTGGCACTGAATTTAATCTAACATCTAGAAAGATCATAAAGCCAATATTGTTAATTTCATATCCCCCAGGGAAGGGGTTTCTGGCTCTAGCGCGAGACCAAAATACCCATAAAATATTAATAATGTTAAAAATTGTCCTTATCTAACGTTACTGCAACTGAATTAAAACTGAGTACATATTTAGATAGACTATAAAGCCCTTACCAAAATTGTAAATTTCAATTTATTTCATGGTAGGGGTTTTCACTCCAAGGTGGTGACTAAATTGACCAATAGTATTACTGTATATAATGCTTTGAAAATTCTACTAACTGATTGCATATCTAAAATAAATGTTCATAAAATGTGTTATTCAATTAAACTTCATTACAACTATGTTTGGGTTCTAGCTTGGGAGGTGGTGGGGAGATTAATTATAAAAATATATACACGTATAAGCGTGATCTGGCCAGGTCTGTGCAATTCTGAAATTAACAACATTATGTTTGACATCTTCCGTCACGTATTTATAGGGAAAAATGAAAATAAGATTTTAAACATTATTGATACCGATAATAAAAATTAATCATTAAGTATTTAAATTTACACAATTTCATTTTAAATTTTCGAAGCTGAATTTGAAGCAACTCAAAACATATTAAATTTCCTTTTTTAAAACAAATTTATGAACTACTAAAGCTTTATTTACTTGTACAAATGATACAGGCAATTGGAACGTGGTACACGAGTTGGGAAACGAACTCCATCGTCATCGTTACATGGCTGTCATTACATTCCACATTTTCACTGATTCCATAGTTATCATATGCAACTACATGTATTTGTTAGAATTGACTACATTAAACAATGTCAAATGCTAGACACAATGCACTGAGTTTTTTTTTTAAAGCAGAATAAATTTGCTCTATTATTCACTTGTGCTTTACACACGTGTATTTAGAGGAAATCGGACGACACAGACTTCGAAGTAAAGCAATTCAACTGTTAGATTGGATTCATTCCGTATAAAATCGCTCCATATAGACATACAGAACAAAAAGATATTCCAACTAAGATCAATACTAACCGTTTATTTCCTTTGTATTGATTTGCTTCATGTTTATTGAGATTAGCAGCGTTTACGACTGCAAGCCGCAGAGGCTTTCACACATCTAAAAACTAAGCCCCGTCCTTACCTGAGACTTACCACTCTGTATAAATGTTCGGCCTTTAAAACCAGCCTAAAACATTCTTAGCATTTAGTTTAGTCTGTTTGGCCATTACTGTTTAATCTTCTTTAAGCTGTTTTAAAACATTTTTTGAAAACAATGTAACATACTTTAATCAAAATTCAGCTTGCTTTTACTGTTTAAACAGCATGAAATGTCTTTATGACAATATGTGATAAGTGGACAATATATTTAGCCAGATAAAAGAGCTGAGAGAGACATTTAGAGAAAAAAAAAACCCACACACTTTGATGTCTATTTACGTTGACATGATTCAAAAAGCATGCGTAAAATCACTTTAGGATATTGAATGCACAGTTTTAGTTTTTGAGCTGTCGAATTCGGATATTTAAAAAAAGTTAGAAGTAATGAGTATAGTTGTTCTGGACACACAAAATTATCTATAAAATGAGTGAGCTAGTGAGATCATATTTGATGTTTTTACAAGTTATGGAATGAAGCTAAAACAAAAAAAAGACATTGTTAAAGAGAAACAAAAATTGGACATATTATTTGTTTTAAGATCCTGTTTTCCACTAAACAAAGCTTTTCTGAAATCATCATATTGATTAGAGTAGAGAATTTATTTGTTAGTCAATATGTTTTTGCATATTTTCTGTTGGTTTAATGTAACTTATTTTTAAAAGAATCGTATATCATGATGACATGCAATGCAAAAATATTGAAATGCTTGAAGATTGAAAAATGCACCATATCTTAATTTTTTTAACATATATCTAATAAAAATTTATTGCCAGAAAAAAAGTCAGTATATGTAGTAATGACTAAATGCTATTGCATTATCATCATCATCGCCTTTTTTGTAAACTTAAATAAAAATTCGGTAGACTAAAGAGAACAGAACAAGAAAACCTAGACTGAGATATTTTTAAACATTGTTAGATTGTGTTTTGGTTTTCAAAGAGTTAGGTTATTTGTAATATTTCCCAAACTAAAAAAATGTCAATCATAGTGTAAAATGTTGAAGGATCTTTTAATTTTTTTCAAAAATAATACTCAAAGAAGAATAAGTCAAAAAGTGGGTCATTGACTGTAATATTATAGATTATAAAAATTAAGATGGTTTTTATGATATGGTGTTGAACATTTTCGTTCTTCAGTTGGAATTGAAAAATTTCAGCTCTTCATTAAAATATAATTATGAAACTCAGAAGAGTAAAACTTATTGATTCAAATATTATTTAAGTTTGCTTCGTTTTAGGAGCAATAATTACTATATATTTTTCCCCCAAAATTTAATTTTATTCAGAGACAAAGACAGTTAATTGTGAGGTAATATCTCCCAGAAACCGTCTAAATATATGTTCGCTTGGGGTGCCTGGGGCCCCCTTGATCAGATGGGATATAATATATTTATATTAGGTAAATGTAATACATAAATACATATTTAATATTTCTTATTATTTTAAATTTTCGATTGGGGAGAAATATACGAGACATATACATAATGGCATATATATATATATATATATATATATATATATATATATATATATATATCGACACACCGTATTGTTGACATGTACATAACCAAGCTTTAAGCCTACGCTAATGCTATTAAATTCACTACACTCTGCTTAGTTAGAATAATCTAACTGTGTCTCGGAACAGACCTTCACCACAGTTAAAATGCCTCCGATGTACCCGTAATGTGGCAGAAAATTGCAGAATCGCTCCGAAACAATTTTGGAAAAAAATAATGAAGTTGCATATAAAATAACAGTCATATTATTCATAACAAACTATTTTGATGCTGTAAATACCTTTATCTAAAAATTTAATTAATATTATTGAAGAATTCAACACCTTTTCACCAATGTTTTTAACTCGCTTCAAAATTTACACACCATGTTGACATTTGAGACTATCCGAATTTTTCATAATAAATGCCTTGTGTTCAAGTTATCTCCCGTATTTTCTTTGAGGAACAGAATGTATAGCAAATTTCCAATGAAAATTTACACGTATTTGTATATTATCGTTTCTGAGTTTATCCATGCATAAGGATATTGTGGAAACATAAACTAAAGAGCCTCTCGTGTTTTAGCGTGAATGTAATGCGCATGCGCAAGATTGTAAATTCTCAAAAATCCAAATGATATCCGGAGTTTTTTTTGAGGTATTTTCGTTAATTATTAATTATCGAGGCTTGATTGAGAAAAAACTAAAAACAAATTGGTTATCATCAAGTACCAATGATGTTTAAAATATATAAAACAAAAGATAGTATTCTTCCGATTTATCTGTATTAAAGCAAAAAATTTGAGTCTATTACATGTATTTACATATAGTAGTATAGATATATAACTAGTTTCTTTCATCATTTACGGTTGTGTTATGTCCCATATATATATATATATATACCATTACATTTAATTGTTTGAAATTTGATTTTTAGACCTTTAGGAGTTATTTCAACTTCCATAATATGTTCAAAAAACCCCGATTCCGTCTTTAATAAATTCAGCTTTGTTACTGATATAGATCGAAAGTTTTCAATGATTTTGGCAGCATGTTTAAGTGATTCAATGTCCTTAACAGGGAAAATACTATTATCTGCATTTTGTATGTATTTAATTTCATTTTGAGTAGTTCTTATCTTAAATCCTTTTACACTATCGGAATTTTTGTTGTTGATAAAATTCTCATTACAAAAAGAAATAAAATAGCTGAGATAGGACATCCGTGTCTTACATCTTTATACATCCGACATTTTCTAGAAATTAAACCATCGTAAATAAATAAAAATAGGAATTTGTATACAAGATTTTGTGCCATTTAACAAAATTGCCGCCGATATTAAATTTTCTCATTGACTGGAACTCATATTCAATAGAATCAAACGCCTTCTGAAAGTCAGCAAATAAAAGGAATCATGATTCATTACCTTTTTTCCAATAATCAAAAATATCCAAGATAAGTCTAGCGTTGGTGCCTATACGACGCCCTTTAATATATCCAGACTGATCATGTTGATTAATTTGCTTATATTCTTTTAAACGTCAAGAAAAAACACATGATTTTTTAATCACTTTGTTAAACTGATAGGACGGTAGTTTTGAAGTTCATCAAGTTAACTTTCTGATACATCAAAGACAAAACAGAACATATTTATTAACCGGGTTTTCCAACGGAAAAATCCGGTTATTGAAATGGTGAAAATGGCGGGTGGGCGGGCGGCTACCATAAAGGTACCCTTATTGTACGGATAACTCCTCTTACAGTTTTCAAGATAAGAAGTTGTTCTTTTGCAGATTAATTGTACATATATTAGAGGTGTGCATATTGCTAGGATTTGATTTCTGATAATTTATTAAAGAAATATCACCTTTTGAACTTACTCATTTTATAGGCAAAATATTGCATATGGGTACTCCATTTCTCTGGATGCGGTAGGCAGTGTTAATGAATTCAGGGTTGACATGGATTATGGATACAGTTCACATAAAAGAAAACCCAGTTTGCTATCACATTGACAGCTTTTCACTTGTGTATTTATAAGTTCGATATTCTCAAGAAATTTTAATAGCGCATCGTACATTTCCTGCTTTTAGTTTTTCAAAAAACATTTTAAAGAACTCAACAGACATGCCGTTAAGTCCGGGATACTTGTTTCTTCTTCATTTCCAGTGCGTTCAGAGCATTCTTGTATTTTTGGAGGTTTATTAAAGAAACCTTTGTCTTCGTCAGTTAACTTAGTGTTTATTTCAATATCTCGTAAGTAATCACCTATCTTTTTATCTGAGATGCCCTGTAATGAATATAAGTTCTCATTAAATTTACAAAGCTGATATAGTATATCTTCGGTTTTGCTTGACAGTTCGTCATTAACTCTCACTCTGTTTATAATATTGTGTGACTAGTGTTTATTTTAAAGCCTTAAAATGTATGCTGCATTTTTGCACCTTAATAACCATCTAGCTCTCGGTCGAATTTGTGTTCCTTTAGCCTTAATTTCATAAAGATCTTCAAGTTGATTTTTAAAGATCTTTCTTTCTTAAAATATTATCAGAGTAAAATGTTGATTTTGCTTTATTACGTTTTCTATTTCGTGTGTTCGTTTCTTCAAGTTTTTGAACCTGTTCTTACAGTACTCTATTGTCTTTTTTTCATTTTTTTGAGTTCCCATTTAGTTTAATAATTTTTAGCTTTTATTTTATCGTCGGGTAAATTGTCCAAAAAAATATGTTTACTAATTTACAGTATGATGATTCTTTAAAATCGATGTATTTAATTTCCTGAATCCTTTCCTGCGCTTGTTACCAGAAATTTCACATTAAGGGAATACTTTTAAAAGATTTTTTTCTCCGTACATTCGCATATAACTCCTCCCCCATAATCGAGCCCTACCCTTCACCCGGGAACCATGACTTAAACAAACTTAAATTTACCCTAACTGATGATGCTTTCACACAAGTTTCAGCTTTTATGGACGATGGGTTGCTGGAAAAAAAATATTTTTACAGATTTTTTGTATGTAAAATTTGACCCCCCCCCCTTCCATTGAAGTCCAATACTACCTCCGGGGATCGTGATTTGAACAAACTTAAATTAACCTTACCTGTGATGCTTCCACAGCTTTTATGGCTGATAAGTTTCTGAGAAGATTTTTAAAGACCAATGTAAAAATTCGACCCCAATTGTGGTCCTACCCTACCCCGGGGATCATGGTTGGAACAAACGTAATTCAATCCTAACTGAGGATGCTTTCACACAAATTTGAGCTGTCATGGTCAATAGGTTTTTGAGAATATTTTGATAAAGATTTTTCTGTATGTAAAAATCTGCCCCCCAACCCATTGAAGCCCCACTCTACCCCCAATAACCATGATGTGAACAAACGTGAATCTATCCAACCAAGGGATGCTTTTACACAAGTGTAAGCTTTTTTAGACAATGAATTTCTGAGAAGATTTTTAAAGATTTACTCAATATATTCCTATGTAAAAAATTTGGCCCGCCATTGTGCTACTAAAAAAGTAAAAAGTAGAAAAAAAGTATTTGTTATCAAGCGCACATTTAATTAATAACATTTTTTTCAAATAAATTGGAAGTTATTTGCAATTCAGTCTGTCTTTCATTACAAGTAATTGAAAATTAGAAAAATATTTAGTTTGTATACCTGTTTGGTATGGGCTTTCGGTTATACAGCAGTTAAATGTCTCTTAACGTTTAAATTGTATAAGCAACATGATACACTTCCCAGGGCATTATTTAAATGTCTTATTTTGTTTGGATGTGAACCCCTCTCATACACAAGAACTCCCATATATTAGATTCAAAGGAGTATAAATACCGCATTGGTGTGATTTATATGCATTATTATTGAATATACTGATTGGCTGTACAGCCCAAATCTGTACTTTTTGCATAACCATATTTGCAGAAATAAAAAAATCACTATATAAAGGGTCTCGTTAATTAAGGAATGAATTCAATATTTATTAGTTTTATACGATATAAAATTGTTTGGGGCAGTTTACGCTTTATAAACCGCGAAGCGGTTTCTAAAAAAAGACTAAACAGTTCCAAACCATTTTGTATCGTATAAAACTAATAAATATTGAATTCATTGCTTATAATTTAATTTTTTGCTATTAATTGTAGACAAAAACAGTCATATGACCTTTAAAATGACAATAATTTGTAAAAAAAATTCAATCGTCAGGCGGATTGATACGTTTTTGACGTTCGTTTTACTATGACGTAGGCAACATTCTTTATACGATATAGTTGTTTTTTTTGCCAATCAGAAAGCGCGTTACAACCAGAATTAGATTATTAACCAAATATAAACTCAGTTGTACTGGAGGAATTTATTTTCAATAATTTTTTTTTCTCGAAATTTTAAGGCAAAATCTGTAAATGATGATTAAACTGAACTCCAACCTTTAAAACATCACGGTACATGAAAATAAAACTAAAATAATTGAAATCTAAAGAAGGTGAAATTTCATTGCATTTGAACAAAATGCATTGTAATTGCAAGTTATTGACAAAATTGTTAATGTTTTTGAAACTAGTTTATTAGAGTTCAAAGTAATTGACCCTAACAAACGTTTAAAAGGTGTTTTCTATAATCATTACAATTTTCAACGACTTACCCAACGTTTAACAGAGGAGGTTTATTTCTTTTCTTTTCTTTTCCAAGGCCTTCTTTCTGACGGTCGTTCTTATCTTCATATGCACACATCGATTTATTTTTTAAAACAAAAATCAGTACTCCTTTGATCAGTTAGTAAGAATTACCACCATCCATGTCATAACCCCATAATCTCAAATATTTTATCTTCAGATACTAATTTGCATTTGTGTGAATATTCAAGAAGTGGATCAACCATATTGTAATCTTCAATTTAGCACGTGAGTATATTTGAAAAGTTGTTTAGTAAGTGTGTCAATCTATCTGTGCAAACATTTCTGACACAACGTTCAATAGATTTTGATCAATTATAATTAAAAAGGCAATTTGTGTAAAGATATATTCCAAGTAGTTTGTTTTACGAGTGAGGGCAACCAAAAAATTAATTATAAATTGTCAAGTCTTAAACTTGACTTGTCCCCGCCGAAAAGTCATCGGTTTTTTCAAATATTTAATTTGAATTTGAAATGTAAAATACTGTAACTCTCAAAATAACCCCAAAATTATAATTATAGAATTATATTCTAATTTGTCAACTCGCAAACGTCAAATCAACCTAAAAAGATACATTCATTTTAGTTCTGATTTTAAAAAAAAGTTAACAAATACTATAAGTCTCTGCGGTGTGGTTTTCATTATTGGCGAGCTGAAATACTTAAGGGTAGATTTCTATAAATTTATAAGGTGATAACTTAGAATTTCATTGTAATTTAACACCAGCTACACTTTAATGCAGATATAACTTCAAGATTTTAATGACGTTCTAATTATTATGTTATTTGTTTCGCGGGGTTTTGTTGTTTACGAACAGCGATGTCAGAAACACATGGTGTCAAACTGTGTATATATATATATATATATATATATATTGTTATATATATATATATATCACAAAATTGATTACGTCCTCATCTAGTTTGAAGTCATGAAATTTGATTAATGATAGTCATGGGTTGGGCAAAATTGTGTAAATGTTACCATAGGAACAAGTAAATCACAACGTGATATCTTACTTTTACTTTTTCGAAAAAAAAAATAAATAAAAATACGCAAGCCGCAAACCGCACTCCTAGGAAAAATCTTAGTTAATTAAAACTTTTTGGCAGCGATATTACTTTTTCACTTTTTTGTATTTTTTGTCTTTGGCCTTGCTTGTTAATATCGCAGTTAACATACTAAAAATATTTTTTTTTTTTCATCATAAGTACCTTTTTGTAGGAAATTTTCAGATGTTTTTTTGCAAAGGAGGATGGCATTATCAAGATATGAATCGACCCGGGAAACCACAAATATTGCTCGAGTTGTCCGAGCTATCCTAGGTCCCTGTGTTGATGTACTACGCGATGTTCTTACAAAAGAAATATCTCCGCCAGAGTTGAAAAGGGGAGTTAAAAGATATTTACTACTTCACAACAAATCTCCGATCAGTCAACATCAAAACAAGCTTGTCAATAATGGAGATTACACACAATTTGATATTACATTGCTATACTTCCTCCTGCGTAACATATGTTCATTACCCCCACCTACAAACAAATGGGGAACAGATCCATGTCCAATTGATAAGAGTGTGTCAGCAAACATAGAACGAATTCGTCTTTTGAGAAATGAATGGTATGGCCATGTTACAGATATTTCTCTCTCAGATTCAGAATTTGAACGAAAATGGAATTACATTTCCCAAATCATAAAAGAGCTGGAAGGTTACCTTGGAATTGCAACTAAATACCAGGACGCCATGATTAAATTAAAGACTTGTTGCATGGACCCTGAAACAGAAAAAACCTACATAGACAAAATGTCGACTGTCGAAGGGTTACTGGTAGATGTAACAAAACTGACAGGTAACAGAAACGATGATTAGAATAATAGATATAAAAATAGCCAATATATATTAATTTTACTCGCTTTGGTCAATCAACAGCACAATGAATTATGACTAATCGTTTCCATGAAGTGCGTGAGCCTTTAATGATATAAAAGACGTAGTAGTTTTTATATCTCTGGCATAGTTTTAATTATGCAAATATGTCAAAAAAAAATCCATAATAGTATTATAAATATATGATTTTTCACTCTATTTTTACAGATGATGTAGAAGAGATTAAAAAGTCAATCAGAAGTATGAAAGGTATAGTTATTTAAAATGAGTATGATCATTCAATTATGTTTTTTTCACTTTTATTTTAACGCATTTTGAAAATCAATATTGGAACCAAATTTGGAGATTGAAATGATTATTAGTTAAAAATATTTTGTTAATCTTTGTCAATCCAGTTTTGTTAATTTCTTTTACATACATGTAATAGTCTTGCACATGTGTGCTAAACTAAAGGAAACAACTGTAAATGAAAAAAAAAGACGTGTTCGACAAAAGTACTACTATTATCATTATATAATAATGAAATTTATCTGATATGGGTAGTGTATAATACCCCTGTGATAAACCGGGTAATGCTTTATCTACTATTTTCGTTCAGAGCCAAGTTTGACACAGTCCCTCGCTTTAAAGTAGTCCTATATTCGGCACTAAATGGGCTCAATCATTTAAAACATAGCTTTAAGTGATATATATGCATTCTTGCCATACATATACATAAAGAATATATGCATCTTTACGTGATTCTGTGTGTGTTATCACCTCAGACGGGTGTATCCCCTGGCAAATTTTTTGGACAATGGTGAAATATGCCAGACGTCCGTTTTTCCTAAAAATAAAATTACCACTTTTGGAGAAAATAAAACTGGACATACAACATATTTTTTAAAAAATAACATTTAATTAAAGCCATATCTCAACACTATTTTTTCACAAATTGTTGTAAGTAAGTACGCTTTATGGACCTTATGTATCAAAATAGAATACAAAAAATGCGATGCATGTATCGTGTTTGGTCATTTTTGACTATTTTATGGAATCAAACTTAATTTCATTGTGTTTATTCTATTGAATGATATCTTTAAAAAAAATGGTAAAATAAATCGTATGTTGATAAATTACTTTTCACGCTATAAGCTCTAAACCAAGAAGACCCTGAAAATCCGTAAATTTCATATTTTGCTACAGTTTTCTGCTTTGATCTGTTAACAAAGTTAGATATCATTTACACATTAATTAATTGACGGTTGATTATATTCGAGAAAGCTCCTGTCTCTAAATTTAAAACGGTTTTAGTAAAAGAAAAAAATGGGGGGGGGGGGGCATCAAAACAAAAAAAGATATAAGCATACCTGAGATCCTGGTTAATCAGAAACTTCTTTTTTTCATTTTACTTTAACATAATCGAGCTTCTAAACATTAATTATTTCTATCATTGTTAACAACAGTAATGTAGGGCAAATCATGTTAGTTATTAATATCAATTCTCTGTAAAGACCAAAATATCACTATAGGGTCATTGCCCACACCATCTAACATTTTCATGAAACTTTTTCAGGTGATTGATGTAAACTTTAAGTCACAAGACAGGTTTATCAATAAATATGCATGGTAATTCACACATAATATACATTGTAAAAATATAAATGTTCATGATTCAAGAGGGAAAAAATCTCAATTTCCTTGTTTATTTTATAGCTGGTGGCTCAAAGATGGCAAAAATTTCTGAATTTTGATACTTCAATTTTCACCTTGTATTTTTATAAGTCTATCAAAAATTGCAGGCGAAGAAAAAATAAATCACCTGCAATTTTTAAAACATCATACTTATATAAAATATTATTTATAAAAACCAGAGCGGGTATCTATTTCGTTTTCATTAATTTCACAAAATTTGGTAATTTGACCCCTTCTCATCCCTCTAAAAAAAACACAGTTTTTTTTCACAATAGGTTTATCATAAAACTCATTTAAAAATTCTTTTTTTCTGCTTGAGTAAATGAGAAACTGATTAAATATTTCAAATTTCAATTTTTGTGCAAGGTGCAGATTACTCCTAGCAATAAAACCCTATCAAATGCGTATTAACTCCTAAGAAATAATTATACCATAAACTTCTGTTTTTCCATTAATGAAATAGGTTTACAGCTTCAAAAGATAGCAACGTTTATCATTTTTAACACTTCAAGAAGGCTTAAATTGATTTTTTGTATGACAAAGGGCAGATAACTTCAAATATTAGCACAAGGGGGAAATGATATATATTTTCGGCGCAATTCAAGAAAAAAAGCAACACTTACTTAAAAACTAATTAATAAATCTTAAAATAGATATTCAAAATATATAATACCAATGATGAAAATAAATTTAAAAAACACCACAAAACGACAATTAATGTTGGATTGCTCAATATTTTAGCTAGTTTAGTTTGTTCATTATTTTTTTATCTCACAGGGCGAAAAACAATCTTTAAGCAAGTCCTTAAAGGTGACGTAAAGGTGGCTTAAAGGATATACAATCTTTAAGCCACCTTTAAGTCACCTTTAAGGAAGGAGTCTTCTCGTTATCAGACATCCTTCTTATATTAAGAAATTCATAAAATTTTGACACAGTCAAACAGATCATATAACCAAATGATTCTATCAGTTTAATCAAATTTGACCTTCTTGTTTTCGCATCAAGGTCAGGTCAAGGTCACTACCTTTTCCCTCAACTTTAAAGATGATAAAAATAAATGTAGTTATCTGCAGTTATGTAGACATCTGTTTAAGATATGAAGTTTCTATTCTTCAATAAAATGTTAGAATATCAGAATGTCTATCAGCTTATACTTCTAAATTGGAATTAATATTTAAACTAAAATAGATATTGCTTAGCCCGCATTTCCTCTAATTTTCTTAAATTTTGAAGATATTTTGATTATTTTTTTATGCTTCCAATATTAAAATATTTCTGATTTTTACATATTATAAAGACCTTACATAAAGATATAAATTGACGGAAAAGCTAATAGATTGACCATTTAATAAGAGAGAAAAACCGACTTTAGTGATTTTTTCACATAAATCTATATATAGATTGAGCGCTTCAAAAAGCTAATAAAAATGTAAATTGATAAGCAAATCATATTTTAAAA
>WFKH01011926.1:72117694-72128271 GCA_016163765.1 Magallana hongkongensis
GGGGGGGGGGGGGAGCTTTGCTGAATCTGGGCTATGAATTTCAAATTCTGGAGGAGGTTAAGGTTTTTGGTGCAGGTGCCCTTTGATAGCAATGTCTAAGTTACTACTGGTTCTTCGCCAAACTTGCAAGGATGGTGCGTTTTATGATACTGATGCACCAGACAGACTTGAGTGGTCTCTTCCTAGTCAGCTTTTAACAACAACAGATACTGCTACAAATGAAATCAAGGGATTTCAACATTTGCAGTTGACAAGATTTGGATGCTTCGGTCACAGAATTGCTGTCAAAAAACTACTATCCATTCCAGAACTATCAAAAATGTTAACAAAAGGAAGAAAGCTTGTGACTTATTATCACCAGTCTTAGTGCAACTGATGTCCTAAAGGAAAACAGCTTCTATTAATTGATTCGATAATCAAACTCAAGCTCATTCAAAATGTTCCCACCCGCATGAATAGCACTCTGGATAAGTTGGATAGATTATTTAAACTTACCCCAGCTATAATGGCAATGGCAACTGATTTAAAAAGCACAAAAACAACAAAGGAAGAAATTAAGAATTATTCCTTTAATTTCCAGGAGCAAAGTGTACTTCAGCAAGCTGTGGCACCGAGTCCCTACAAAAAAGCAACAACTATTCTTTGTGCTAATACTTACCCACAATGCTAAAGGTGATCCTAGTTCTTTTGAAGTTGGACAAGGTACAGGAATTCATGAGGATGATTCAGAGGTATTGGAAAAAAATAAAAAAAAACATTCCGAGGGATGAGATAAAGAAACAGAGTCAGTATAGAGATATCCCTCTGTTGGCATGTCTTTTGAATCCAGGAACTAAACACCTTGAGTTCTTGAGTGAAGAAAAATTTAAATATGCTATAGCAATTTTGGAGAAGGCTGCACAAGTTGAGATACAGCCTAAAATTGTCAAACAAGAGAAGCCAGATGATTTCGTAAATCCTGAAGATATAGGAAGACAACTACCTTATCTTCCTACATTTCCTGAAGAGGAGGGTACTAAGGTAAAAGAAGAAGCAGACTTAAAGCCATTAGAACAAAAGAGCAGTGAGATTCAGAATCTAGAGAATAACAACATAGAAAAACCTTAGGGAACAAAAAGAAAATTGAAGGATATGAAGTGTGGTTAGATGATGTCATAAAGAAAACAACAAGTAACAGAGAAAGAGACCCAGTGACTCAGAGCCAAAAAAAAAAGTTAAAAATTATTTTAAAAACTCTCCTCTAATGACGAGACAATTCTTGATTGTTAGAGGGATAATGAGATTTTTTCCCTGACTTGCTATTATTGCTAAACAAATACTAGCTGTCACTGCCTCCTCTATATCTTCAGAGCGTGCGTTTAGTCTAGGAGGAAACATTCTCAGCAAGAAAAGGTCTCGTCTCACGAGTGTGGTCAGTGAGCAAATGTGGTCACATTTTCATAAACAAAAACATGTCTTACTGACAAATTTCAACGCCAAGAGACAATATTATCAGCTTGACCAATGCTGAAGGAAGAAGAGTAATATGTCCTTCAGTCATACACTCATCATTCATTTATTCAAGTTTGAGACTTTTCCCTCTTTGTGTTTCTGTTTGGTTTATGAAATTATGTAATTTTTAAAAAAAATTAAAATGTCTTTTTTATGTAACAAATGGCAACTAATACAGTTTCTTAATAATATTTCATATGTAAGTACAATTAGTACATACCATATCATACACTTTAATGCGTAATCTTGAGGATTGTTCTTATCTTCACCATGGAATTTTCTTTGTGTGAAAGCAACTTCACGCTGTTTACCTTAGTATTATTTCGATATCTGGTTGTGAGATCAGTACCTCACATATCTAGTTTTAAGCACTGATAATGAATATTATGTGATAATTTTCAAAAAAAGATTGACTCTATATTTATTTCAATATTAATCAAATTGAATCATTTAATGTAATGAAATGCCCCATATATGAGAAATGCAGATTTAAAAAATGTTTATTTACCAACAAAAATAATTATTAAATATACACAAGTTGATTTTTACTACAAACTACAAGTGTGCACTGCACAAGAATAACAACATCTAAAAAAAACATCACATATATTCATACTTTATAAAAAAAAACCTGAGTGTTGTTTATAAAACATAATTTATAAAGAATTTAAACCTGAGTGTTGTTTATAAAGAATTTAAAAATACAAAACACAATCTGGTTAGACTTTGTAAAGCAAAGTCATAATTATTAAATATATACAAGTTGCACAAGAATAACAACATCTAAAAAAACCATCACATATATTCATACTTTATAAAAAAAAAAAAAAACCCCGAGTGTTGTTTATAAAACATAATTTATAAAGAATTTAAACCTGAGTGTTGTTTATAAAACATAATTTATAAAGAATTTAAAAATACAAAACACAATCTGGTAAGACTTTGTAAAGCAAAGTCATAATTATTAAATATATACAAGTTGCACAAGAATAACAACATCTAAAAAAAAACCATCACATATATTCATACTTTATTTAAAAAAAAAACCTGAGTGTTGTTTATAATTAAATGCTAAAATATTAGGTTGTTTAAAAATAATTTTCAAAAACGTATTTCCAATAAATAGTGAAGTTTCAATAATCTTTATAATGTAAAGACTAATTGTTTTTACATGAAACAAATTTATCAAGTTGAGCATAAAAAACAGTTAAATATTTACTGGAATGGTGTATAAGTCAAGTACATTTCTACTTTGGTACACTTAACTATTTTAATACTGCATTGAAATTTAAAATACAAAACACAATCTAGTAAGACTTTGTACAGCAAAATAATTATTAAATATATACAAGTTGATTTTTACTACAAACAATTTAAAAAAAAAAACATCACATACATTCATAAAAAAAGAAACCTGGGTGTTGTTTATTAGTAAATGCTGACATATTATGTTGTTTAAAAATAATTTTCAAAAAAGTATTTCCAATAAATAGTGAAGTTTCAATAATCTTTATAATGTAAAGACAAATTGTTTTTTCATAAAACAAATTTAACAAGTTGAACATAAAAAACAGTTAAATATTTACTGGAATGGTATATAAGTCAAGTACATTTCTTCTTTGACACACTTAACCATTTTAATACTGCATTGAATGATTTAAGAAAAAAAACTGAGCATTGTGAGAAGTATTTAAAGCGACTTATTTTACATGATTAATTAAAGATTCAATTTGTTTGGAGTGTTTCTTTGACGTGTAGATCTACGGAGTGGTTGCTGTGGATTTCGTTGTCGGTCAGGTTGTGGATTTCGTTGTCGGTTTTCTTGATGGAGGTAAAGACGAAGTCTATTACGAAGGATTAATAGAATTACAATGCATTGAAAAATCTGGATGGATGTTTCTTTAAACATTTCGGTAATAATCTTACTTTCATGAAGGAAGTCTACAAAATATCAAATATACAAAATATTAAATATACATACATTCAAAGGGTGAACAGATCTTCTCGATCAAATAAAATATTACTACCACATGGGCAGCAATTGTTGCACGCTGTGTTTATGGTTCTTTTTCTTGTATTTATAGTGTACATTGCTATCATCAGAAGAATTACTGAAATAAAAGAATTATTCATTTTTTTTTTAAAATATAGTCTTATTCAAAAGCAATATACCAATTTATGCAGCATGGTCTTTAAGGGATTCTTGTATAGGCAAATTATGCAACAACTGGGTTGTACGATGTTTCTTATATTTTCGTACAAGTTGTACAATAATCACCATGAAGACAATCAGAACAACTGTAAATTGAGTGAATAGTATATAGAATATATATGTTATGGAAATGAGAGATATAAAATTATTGAAAAATGAGAAAACAGAATACCTATCACAACTCCAAAGATGTAAAGAAGCACTTGCCAAAGTGCATTGTCTTCACTGGTGTCGCCTGCTGATGTGTGGGGTTGGAAGTTGAGGTCTGCATGCTGGTGGGGCTGGAATCCACCTATATGAAAAAAATAATAATAATATACTAACATAAGCTAACCTTCGGTCAAGGGCCTAAGGTTTCGTGCATGGATAATCGAACGAATTGTCAAGTTAAATGTAAGGGTCAAATAAAATAATAATAATATACTAACATAAGCTAACCTTCGGTCAAGGGCCTAAGGTTTCGTGCATGGATAATCGAACGAATTGTCAAGTTAAGTGTAAGGGTCAAAGTCGACAATGAATAAATTATTATTTAATACACTTACACATTTCTGTTTTTCGATGTATATTTTTACTTCGATGGGTGTCTTGATATCTTCGCAAGATACATCTCCTTGTAATATTTCCACCTTTCGCAGGTTCCCCACATAGATTCTCGGTACGAATAAGTTCGACCCACTCATCAATTTATTGAATTCGATAGTTTCCTGTTTAAAAACACCACTCGCAATGTAGTTTCCTCTACCCCTCCAGCTGCAATGCAGCACGGCGCCTATTTCTTGACATTCTTTTCCATTTATCTCATACGCTTCACACTGAACTACATGTACCAAGAAAAGAACCAACGCTATCAACCTTCCCGCCATTATGACAATTTGGATGCTGAAGATAATTCGTACTTAAAATAATTCGTAAACAGCGTGCTTAACTTAATAAGATATTTCGTTATTAAGGTCTTCCGTTTCCAACGGAAGACCCTATTGTTTTTGTTAGGTTTCTTTTTCTCTATTTTTCACTATTATTATTAGGGTCTTCCGTTTCCAACGGAAGACCCTCTTGTTATTCTATTGTTTCTTTTTATTATTATTAGGGTCTTCCGTTTCCAACGGAAGACCCTTTTGTTTTTCTACGGTTTCTTTTTATTCTTATTAGGGTTTTCCGTTTTCAACGGAAAACCCTTCTGTTATTCTACTGTTTCTTATTATTATTTTTTTTTTCCCGCAAATTTTGTGCAGCCCATTTCTCGAAGATTTTTTGACTGATTGCTATGAAACTTTCAGGGTTTGTAGATGATGTTAAGGTCTAAAAACGGTTTTTTCAAATTTTTGAAATTCACTTATGGTTATGAGTTATTGCCCTTTAATTGAAAATTGGGGTGTCTTTTGTCCAGAGTTGATCTTGGGAACTACACATGATAGTTGCATGAAATTTGGCGAAATTGTAGCTACGTGTTGAAGTTGTGCTAGCACGAAAGTTTTGGCAAATTTCTTTTTTAGTTTTTGTGCTATATATCGCCAAAGTTTAAGGTTTTTTCGGGGCTTAAATTTTGTGGCTTTTTGTATTATAACTTTGAAACTAAAAATATTTTGTTAAAACATATAGAAGAAAAGTTGTTTAGAATAACAAGGGCCTTCAGATGAAATAAAGAAAAAAGGGCTGGCCCCTATAATTAGGGGTCAGCAGTTCATACACGTCTTTTTCTGGTAGCTAAAAATTTTATCATTTTTTGAAAAAAAAAATAACTAGATTACTTTTTATAAATTAAATTTTGTAATTTGGTATGAAATTAAACAAGCTCTGTGCTATATTTATTTGTAATTTCATAATACAAATATGCGAGAATCGTACATGAACGAGTTAATTGTCTACATAGACACACAAGCGAACAATGCCGTTTCAGGGCGTAGCATTTATTGTCATTGTTGTGATTAAATTTCACGGTTTTATTCTGTTTATCTAAATCATTTATAAATGCAATGAACATACACAACTACTTATTTAAACGTGCTATGTGTCCGCGCAGAGCAAATCTCTGTCGGGGCCTCCCTGTCATAAACAGTGACGAACGGCATTGTGGGAAAGCGATGGATGCCGAAACGCAGAAGAGAAGTTGTGTATTTTTTCGCCATACATGTTGTACGTTCACATGCACTTTCAATCCACAGTGAAACACATGAACATGTACAGGGAACACTACTTCGTATTTGTATAAGGAGGGATATATTCTTCAGACTTGTTTGAATCGTTTACGAGGAAATTCTGACAGTCACAATACTGTCGGCAGATGTTTACGTTTACACTGATCAGCTGTTGATAAGCTGATAAGAGTTCCGAGTAATAAAAGAGAAAAGATGGACATTTAAAAGTGTGATTTATTTGGATGTTACTGAAGAAGGTAAGTCTTTTTACTCATTTTAAAGTTTCTTGTCTTTAGTGGTTAAAATGTCAGCATGTTAACTGGTTAACATTTAGTCTAGATGTAATGTAAGTACGTGCACACTGTCACTGATGTATGTTATTTTTTTAGCCCAGACAATATAAATCCTTTTAAGAGAATTGAATCCCAAATGAATACCCTAGAGACATAATATCAAGTAATTAAAATGGTATACTTCAGAGTTAAAACATGACTTTAATATTTTTATGATGCCGATCATTGTATCATTAGAGAGGTTTAGCAGACCAACGGGTACCCGGTACATGTACTTGTACATGTAGGTTACAAGTTAGAACTATGCGTACCACTGTACCAGTTCACATAATTTTTCTTGTTCAGCAGTTATGATGTGTACTTTAATTTTCCTTGTTAATGTTTTAAATGTATTTTTAATATTCTCTTTTTTTATTCTGACTGCTGGCAGTACTGGCGTGCGAGCAGTTCTCGCCGAGGACCATTTCTCGCCGGTGCATTGTTACATCATATATTCGTATATAATTTTATGTGTTGATAAAATGATGTAACAATGCACTGGTGAGAAATGGTACTCGGCGAGAACTGATCGCATGCCAATATTGATTAATTACAGACAAAAACTGAAGGTTGCGAGTGTTATTTTTTATTGAACACCATTGTTTAAAATAATTCTTTATATATGTGACGGTCAGACCGGTTTGAATACCAGTGCCAGATAGCTCAGTTGGTAGAGCACCTGACTAGAGATTCAGGGGGCCCAGGTTCAAATCCCGGTTTGGTCCTTCATTATTTCTCCCATCCCGTTACAATATTGGTGCTGTGACCAACCCCTGGAACTGACAGGTTAACTCCTGCCAGGGGAAGAGCCAGGGGTGATCTTTGAGGGTGGAAGATCATTTAAGGGGGGAGGAATGTGACGGTCAGACTGGTTTGGATACCGGTGCCAGATACATGTAGCTCAGTTGGTAGAGCACTTGACTAGAGATTCAGAGGGCCAGGTTCGAATCCCAGTCTGTTCCGTCATTATTTCTCCCATCTTGTACATGTATATATATCAGATATATAACAGATGATTAAGAGTCATCACATGTTTTGCAAGATGCAATAAGTATACTAAAACCTTTACCTTACAACACAATACATTTAAGTGAATATTTATGTTTCTTGATATTATTTGGTGTGGTTTTCTTGACAGCGTCGCATTCAAGTCAGTGTCAGCTACGTTATGCATAAACAATTTACCCGCTCCTAAACCACAAATTTTCTTATTAGTGCATTCAGCTTACCGCTGATCGGCTGCTGTTGCAGCAGACTAATAATATATGCACGGACAAAACACAATGAACTTATCAGAGAATGAAAAATTCATCGAGTTACTTTCAACTGTTGGAATTTGGGTATTTTTTTAAAATTTGTACTTGTGACAAAACATATATGTGGTACATAAAGCTGTAGCTTTATGAAGAAAATTTGGGTTAGACCATATATAGCTACCATGCAAATAAATGATATTATCAATTCGAATTTGGTGAGGTTTTTCCGATAGCGTCAGGATCAATTCTGTCTGTTGCGTCATACATAAACAAAACAAACCGCCGGTGTTAAAACTTTATGATTGGTCAACTCGTTTTCTTAGGCGGAGCTACATGTATCTATAATAATGCACGCTTACGCAATGTCACAGCTTATGGATTTCACAGGACACTTCATTTACCAAACACTTCGATTTTCCCTTGTGCAAATTAAATCTCAATCTCTCTCTCTCTCTCTCTCTCTCTCTGTATTGTATGTGCCCCAGTTCATTTTATGTATATAAATGTAAATGTAAAATGTACATGTATTACTACTTAGTTACCAGTTGAAGTAATATAGATAAATATCTCGATTTCTGTATCTTTTGATCGACAAACGACAGTCAATAAACGAATTGAACGATGATATTAGAACCATTTTAGCAAGAGCTTGGACTTTTGGTAGTTGTGTCAAACAGCAATGTGACGTAGGCCTGTCTATTTCATCGCTCGCCGCTCAGTCATGACTCTTTGAAATCAACAAGATTTGTCTGGCTTTTGAGCTAAGAGAACGCAATCGGTGCATATATCGCTTGAAATCGCGTCATATTTAACTTGTTTTGACGCCAGGAATAGATAGCTACGCCCTACTGAAAGTCCAAGGTCTTGTTAAAATGGTTCTATGAAAGAACTTGAGACGGAAGTGGAAAGCGCAAGGGGGTATAAATGTACATGTACGTAGAATTCGATTCGTTTATTCACCCTTGCCCTACCACATTCTGTGTAAATCTATACCAAAATATCCCCATACATTTTACAGCAGATGTTATTTCTTCACTTGACTCTGAAATTCTTTTAAACGCCATCACCAGCCCCATACAGTGGCGTATTTTGTTTACATATAAAAATAACGACTCCTGATCTGCTTTACGAGGTTGGTTTGCCATTTGAAGATTGTTTAATAAGAAAAAGTTTGGGGCAAGTACTTGTATGAACAGTCGTAAACTGAATTAATTTTTAAAATGGATTTTTTAAGTATGCACTGTTCATTATATATGGCTATGTACATGTAATTCAAACCATAATTTTCTTCTTAGAGCTAGAGCTATATGCTTGTTGTTTTGTCCGTGCATAATTTAGTCTGCATCAGCAGCCAATCAGGGATAAGCTGCTGCGTCCACCATAAGAAATTTTGTGGTTAAGGAGCGGGTATTGTTTATGCATGACGTAGCTGACAGACTTGAACGCAATGCTATCGGAAAAACCTCACCAAATTCGAACTAATAATATTTACAAAAAACTTGCAATTTATGGCGCACGAAATATACGCTAGTTTTATAAAGATTGACATACCATGTAATGTACCACATTCTGTGAAAAAATGGGATTATTAGCTCACCGAGACGAAGTCGGAGGAAGCTTATGTTATACTCTTGGGGTCGGTCTCAAAGTTGTTGTTGCTGGTCCTGTATCTTATTAATTGTCCTATTTTTACCAAACTTGCATATATGATGCATCTAGACCTACTGATGGACTTGAAACACAAGAATCTCAGATGCTGGAGGAGGTTAAGGAATTTCGAGAAGTTTAACGATCTCCGATCCCCAGCAAAGTTCGATAACTCTAAATTATCCGGATTTCTTTTATTCGCACCATGAATCTGACTTTTATACAGAACATTTTAATTTAGTATTCTACTGCTAGTATAACCATCAGTCACACAACTACATGCTTGGCGTAGTGGATCCACGGAGATCTCCCACTTATATTCATCTTGGTATAGAGTTCGAGCCATCGATGCACCGGAACTTTTTTTTAAAACTTATTAATAACTTGTTTTTTTATTCCATTATATCCATCGTAGGAAAATTTGCAATAACTTTGTAAATTGCATGGATACCCTCTAAAAATATCATTCTAATGATGAAAAAAAAATACTTTGAGACTGAGCATCGACGAACCTTAAAGTTTTTGGAGCAGGTGCCCTCTGATGATTTTATCTTAATTATTACTGGTCCTTACTTTACTAAACTTAAATGGATGGTGCGTCTTGTGACTCATTTACTAGACAGGCTTGAATGCTGAATCTGAACCAACGGTTTCGGATGCTGTATGTGGTTAAGGTTTTTAGAGCTGATTAAAGGCTTTGGAGCAGGTGCCCTTTGATGACGATATCTTATTTACTTCTGATCCTAAATTTAACAACCTTGGATTCCAACTTGCATTTCAAATTTCATTTTAATATGTGCAACCCCTGCGAAGAAAATGAAACGAAACTACATATAATTGGAATTTTTTAAGTTCAAGGGGCATAACTCTGTCAAAAATGGCTTGATCGTATCCAAAATCGAATTGACTTGCATTTCAATAGTTGCAACCCCTGCGAAGAAAATGAATAGTAACTGTTGGTGGACAGACAGACGGACAGCAGCAAAGCAATATGTCCTTTCTTCTTCGAAGGGCTGGCGCCTGATATCATCTTGTACAATATAACTTTAGATTAAATTTATAAATTGTCAATGGACCGCTTTTATAATGGCTTAGCAAAGTTTCTGTTGAGTCCCACACGCTCTAAACATATTTTTATCGAAATAAACCTCACTTTTTTTACTTGAACGATTCATGCAATTTTTGACGCACACCACACCGGTCGCCCTTTCTTTGTCCTCATGAATCGGTTCATATTACGTTGACGGGTGTGGTGGCGAACTTTCCGAAAATATTAACATTTTTTAACATCTTAAAAACGAAGTCCAATGGTTACAATTTTTGGTGTGAAGCATCTGTGTGGTAAAAATCTAAATTGAATGATTCATGGTTTTACCACTTCTGAGGCACTGCGGGGGGGGGGGGGGGGGGGGGGTCACACCACAAATTGTAACCATTGGACGGCGTTTGGAATCAGTGATAAAATCCTTTATAAGAATAAGTTGTATTTCTCTTTCTTTTT
>WFKH01011926.1:72153682-72164947 GCA_016163765.1 Magallana hongkongensis
CAATAACATAAAGAAAAAATTGTTTCAATATCTCTTGAAATAAAAAAGCTGTCCCTGGAAAAAAAGAGAAGAAAAAATAATAATAATAATAATAATAATAATAAAAAACATAAGAAATACAAAAGGTCTTTCACCTGAAAGGTGGAAAGACCTAATTAAGATGCTTGTAAGAATTATCGCCAAATCGCCGAATTAACAAACATATATCGGATTAAAGTCAATCAGTTCTTTTAATCTATTGTAATAATTGCATTTATCTAAAATTAAATACGAATAATAACACTGACTATTCAAAATTAAAACTATCCTCCGCTTCCCGGCCGTTTTCAGCGAGTACAGGTTTCACGCAACAAACATGTATCACAAACGGGAGAACTGATTTTAATTAAAATGAAATACATTTGTAATATATCATATAAATAAAGAAAAAAGGCTAGTCATAATTACTAACTTGCTGAATTTTATCGGGCAAAAACTAAACAAAATTATATCGAGAAAATTCAAAGCGTTCAGGCCACGCCTACCTCATTAATAAAGCGCGCAAACCGTTCACAAAGCGTGCAGCTATTTTTAGCAAAGCGTACCGTGCAAGAAGCGAACCGTACCGTTCACAAAACGAAACGTACCGTTCACAAAGCGAACCGTACCGTTCACAAAGCGAACCGTACCGTTCACAAAGCGTACCGAACCGAACCGTGCAACTGGTGTAGTAGCACGTTTCAGGGTCTGTAAATTATCTAATGTTTCAATGTTTTTTTTATTTAATACCAACAATGTTTTATCCTTTTTTTATATGGAATTATAGTGCAAATTATTTATGTATATAATATCTATCAATTACAGTCTATTTACATTAAAAAATCAAATTTTTATTTAAAAAATTGCAATACATATCGCAGTATTTTAAAATATCGCCACACAAAATTCCCCCACCCCCAATACCTAGTCTGGCACTGCACCCGTTTTATTCTCAGACCGGCTCGGTTTTTAACCCGTATTAACAGCCCCCTTCGATTCCCGAAATGTTTTATCTGGGATTTGGGAAAAAACCAGTGGAGAATTCCATGCACAAGAAAAATGCAGTTTCCTTTTCTTTACAGCAATAATAACTTATTTATGCAAATGTGAAATATAATCTAGTGTAGAAATATATTTTAAAAGAATACTACAATGATGAATATTCGACCACAAAATACTTACATCCAACTCCCTTATTTGGAAGCCATTTCAGGTAGACGCCCACTTCCAGTCCTCTTCATAATATGTTTTCTTGCAGCTTTTTTTTAATCGACATCGACATCTTTGCGTCCTGCCATCTCTTCTTGACTTCTTCGACTTCCCGCGTGCCACGTTATGAAGATTGCTATTTTTAGGGGGGAGAGTTGTTTAGGCGACTACAATTTTTCTTTGTCTTATAAAGTGTAATTTCTACTTATGCATACATTGTATGTATACCAATAGACTGAGGACGTTCTAGTGATGTATCATACTCATATGGTCATTTTAATCTTAGAAACAAATTCTAGTTTTAAGAAGATTTTTCAAAAGTGGTTTTATGTGCATTTATTCATAACATGTGTGTGCTTTTTTTTAATTCATGTCTTACATTCCATTACATGTGTGTGTCTTTCACTTTATTTCATTAATAAATTTGTTTATATAATGAAGTATACTGAATGTTCTGACCTAATTAATGAGCGGCGCCATATTCCGATCACGTGATTTGCCGCCATTACGGTGCTGACAACAGTAGACAAGTGCAATATTTACTACGTCGACTTTGTCTCGTTTTGTGTGTGAAACATCACTGTGATGGAAAAAAGAATTGTAAATATATATTTAAATCTAATTTAATTCACGTTCTGTTTGTTGTTTGTCTTTTTGTGTTTGTAATTTTGTTTATAACACAGTAAAACTTGGATCCGTACCCGCCCACCTCGCACATTTAACGTAAATTGGTTTTATTTACATCCCTTAATTCTCTGACTTGAATGTAAGTAACACACCGAGTCGAGAGTTTGAGTATATAATTGGATGATTTATACAAACGATCAAATCCCGAAATGTGAGGTGTAGTCATCCGGAGAGAATGCTGGTCGATCTCCAATTTATTTGCAGTTCAAAATTTTCGCATGCAATCAAAATTTAGTTATCAATGTTTTTGTATTTCTTCAACCAACAACACCTAATAATAAGTTGCTTTTAACTGTTAGTTTTCCATTCACCAAAAAGTTATGTATAATGATCAAAAGTGAAATAAATAATATTTAAAAATTGAAATCTAACAAATGAATCTGACCCAGGTTGGAAAACAAATGATCTGAAAAGCTGGCCTCATATTTTGTATTAAGTAAACTATTTGATATTTTCCAAAGCTTATGATGGTAAAGAAATGAAGTTATTTAGATCTCTTTGGGGACAAAATTATGTCAACTCCAGGTGGCTAAGAGATATTCAAAGTATCACTGTTGGACAAAATATTTTCCCGAAAGCAAAAGAAGCTCCATCCCAGTCTGGAGTCGGACGTGCAGATTATCATGCATGGATTTTAATTGCCTCCGATGGAGAAGATAGCTGCAAGATTGAAAATGCTAGTTGCACATGCCAAGCAGGTTTAGGAAGAGGATGCAGCCATATTTCAGCCATTGGATATGCTGTTGTCATGGCATGGAATCAAGGATTCGCAGGAAAATCTGTTACAGATTTCCCAATGTCTTGGGACAAGGGAGCAACATCCTCTGCAGTTGACCATCAGGCCGAGCTCAAAGAAATTTATTTTTCACGGCTAAATAAAAACAAACCAATAAATGGAGATAACATTATTGTGAGATGTCAACCTGAAAAAGAATTTAGATTTAAGAAATTAGAACCACACAATGAATTGCTTGATTTTTCACATTCATCATGCCTTTCAAAAATATTTCAGTGCTAGGGCACAATTATAAATAAGATGTTATCTGAACCCTATTAAATAGGCACATCTGCAGAAAAAAAACAAGTAACCCAAAAGATGTGCATCATGGAAATCATGATCTTGATTATTCAAAACCATTTAATTTTGCTGATATTCAGTGTCAGTCTTGTAGATATTTTTATAGAAAATATGTTTGTTTGAAAACAAAATTAATGAAGTTTGTCTCAATACTAAAGAAAAACATTCTGACATGTGGTTTGATACTCGCAAGGTTAGAATTCCAGCATCTGTGGCTAACAAAGTTCCAAAAACAAGTAAAGCAAATACATACAATTTTGTTACAAACCATTTATATCCTAGGTTCAAGGGCAACAATGCAACGAAACATGAAAAATATCAGAACCAATAGCCAAAGAAATCTTTGAAAAGAGATTTGATGTAAAAGTTAAAAAATTGTTGCACTGTTATAAATAAGATGAACCTTTTCTGGCTGCAAGTCCTGATGGCACAATTGATGATGATATGCTTTTAGATATAAAATGTCCAGTGAAATCAATTGATGAACTTTTAAACAACAAAAGTTATGACATTTTCTAAGAAAATAATACTATTACTGTTAATAAATCAGGCAGAAATGGATATTATACACAAATACAAATGCAACTTTTCTGTACTAAAAGATCAACGTGCAAATATTTTACATGATTTGCAAAAAATGGGGATTCAGTGTGCATTGATGTACAATATAACAAAACTTTTGTTTCAAATATTTTACCAAGAATCAGAGCAATTTATTTTATCATCTTCTTGTTAGAATTGTTGATGATTTTCCAAAAGGCAGATTTGTTTTCAGTGAGAAGTATGAAAAATTATGTTCAAATTTGTGAAAACGAAAATAAACAGTCTTAACACTTGTACATAATTTCTCGTTATCTTCAGGAAAGAACAATAAAGTAGCAAAAAAGTAGTGTAAAAATTCTACACTATGTAGTAATTTCCATCAAAAGTAATTAATGCACTGCATAAGCACCTTTAATAAGCTGAGGTGTCAAATTACAGAGAGTACTTTCACTACTTCCTTGTTCATTTTTTGACCGACTTTATTGATATGATGCTGTTCAAAATTCTACGATTTCATTCTACGAATTGCCCGTTCAACATGAATGCACACTGATGCTATTCTACGGGATTCAACAACTTCTTTTTCACTAAGCTGCTTTCTGCCTCGTAAAAAGGAAGGAATGTTAAGCCCAACATGTAAACTAAATAATTCTTCACCAATTGTGAATCCACTGTCAGCCATAACTTCATCATTTGGACTTAAATAGTTGTAAACCCGTGATTTTTTGGTGATAACCTATCACTTGCTCTGCCCGCAAAATACTTTGACAAAAACATCATGTTACCATTTGGTGCAATACAAACAAGATATTTTAATGTATTGTGCGACGTGTAACTGCTACAAGTTGCGGTCCTGGCTTTCAAGGACAATGACCTCTGGAGTTACACTTCTGAATAATCTATGATGCATGTAATTTTAGGATATGTGTTTCTAAAAGAAGTTTACCGGTAGAGATCTTTGATTAGTGTCCTTTGGCAACCACATCATCAAACCTTTCAATTGAACAGCTAGGATATCTATCCATGAATTAAAAAATTCTACTAGCAAGCTGATGGGAAATTCCGAATCTTTTCCCCAAGTCTTGAAACTGTAAACCTAAACATAATCGAACTAATGTTAACAAAGCTTGTTCATCAATTGACAATAAATAAGATAAATCTTTGACATATGTACCCTCATTATATCTACAAAAGTAGAATAAACTGTCAGTGACAATCCTGTATAAAACACTGAATCTCTCTCGTCAAATTTTAAAGATGAAAGTTCATGGGTTGCTTGAGTAATTAAAGTATTAGATGTTAATTGTAGACAATATAAGTGGTCATGCAATGAATAAATTGTCTGAGTTGTTGCATCTGATTTTGTTCGGTATGTAACACAACACACTCCATACTGATGGACGATAACAGGTGGTGTATGGGTAGAAGCTGTTGCTGCTGATGGGGTATTGATTTCCATGTCTGTGGCTTCTGCTGCTGCTTCATCTCCTCAAGGCCACTTTCTTCATCCTGCTCCTGCTCTACTCCTGATTAGACACGTTCCTTACCAGTTTTCTCCTACCTTGCTTTATCTATTTAAAAATCATACATAGTATTATATCATACATTTCCTTACACATATTGTGTTTTTACATACCCAAGGATGATCCTGCATACATAGTTAACTTCAACCAAGTCCCACACAGTCATTGTACCCGCCAGCAGGCAATTACTGGTGAAAGTATGACAACTCAAAATAGCTTCATGTAAGTTCAAACTGTTATTAAGATTACTAAACTATTCTAATAATAGTCATATTAATATGTGAATGACATTAACTGCAAGTATCTCATGAAAGTAGAATTAAACAAAATTCAAACTGAATTTTACGCCAAGCATGTATTTTTTTTGCACCCTCACCTCTTTGTGATATTCCATATGTAATTGTGGGTCAGGGTTCAGTTTGGTTGGACATCAATCAATGAAATGAATTTAACAGACCTTAAAGCTGAACACCGCTCGTAAATAGGCCCCGTCACACAGATACCTGGTATATAAACCCTTCGATTTCGTTACACCAGATTGCACACCTGAAACTCGTGGCCGACGTGTAGTTTTCCTCTCGTGGTCAATGGATTTAATGCATTTAATTCTTATTTTATGTGCATATTCTGTTTGAAAATTATATTTTGACCAGTTTATTTGATGTTAGTATTCTCCTGGCTTGAAAAAAAATGCGTAAAACTCGATAATTTCATCGCGACCGAGTAACACGGCGAGGCAAGATGTACGTCCACACAGGTGAGACCTCTACAGCAAAATACTTTAAACTGCTAAGAGGTCTGTAGCTTATATAGGGGTTGTAGGGATAACGGTGGTTAGAGAGAAATATGGCGGACAGTGCCTATTTACGAGCGGTGTTCAGCTTTAAAGATAAGATTAATTAGCCCTGGTGAAAACTGTGAAGGTGCACATTTATCATATTTATACATAAACATGTATGTTAAAGAATACTGTATATGTCATCATATATAAAAGAACACATGTGGTATATATACATGTGTATACACTACATGTGTATACACATGTAGATATAGTCAGCATATTCATTTGTTATTTAAGATCAATTTACAAATAAAAGGCTACAACTTATAAATTGCGACATTTGAGCCATCGCAATCCGGTATCCACTTTTGCTGGAATGGCAAACATCCTGAAAGGCGCTTGACAAGGACAATTTTCGAACGTTAACAGTAGATGATACATGTAGTGACAGTGGATAAAAAAGAATGGGCATTTATCTATCAATAATTGTTTACACAAATAAATCTATTAAGCTCATTTAATCCTGTAAATGATTATATATATATGATTTTATCTATCACGACTTTTATTCACTTACATGTAATCCGTACGTACCTCAATAGAATTGCTGACTTAGTCAACATGTAAGGATGTTTTTACATTTTCTTAAAATAATACCCGAATAGTATTTAAATAAGCGTTGCTTTTTAGGTAATTGAAGTAACAACAAACTAAAATAACATTAAAAGATCTTTTATATAAAACCCTATCATTATACACCCAACATCAAATAAGTAAAACGTTTAGAATGGATAATATTAAAAACCCAGTAAAAGAAACTATGAAATGGGGATATATGTATATGAGAGTTCCTCCCCCCTTGTTGTTTATATGCAGACTTTGCCGTGAGAGAAGAATTTTAAGCTATATTTGTTACACATGTAAGCAATTGGTATGTTGCATGCGGTGTTTCCTTCGGCTTCGGGAGAGCAGGTGCCCTCTGTGTCGGAGTGGAATTCCACCAGGTTAATTCTTACCTCAGATACCTATAAATGGTATTACATGCATAAAATAGATTTCTTTTAATTTATTTTGTTCTTCTCATTTTCTTTCCGATGATACCTTCTCATAAATTGTAATATGGCGAGGGAGGGGGGGGGTAACTTGATAATTATTATCTTAATATGATTTTAAAATTCATTTTACCTCTCTTACTATTGGAAGTGTCTCAAAGTGCACTAAATGTATTGGATGGGGTCTATCTAGTATTCAAACTAAAAGTGTAAATCATCCAATGTTTATAACGTAGAATTAGGCAAAATTGTTCTATTTGGACACACTCCGTAAATGCTGCATAGTTACATACACGTAAAAATTATACTTAATATCACAAAATTGAAAAACAACCCAAATACATCACTGTCAATATTAAATAATGTCATTTTTATATTAATGATTAAATATATGAAAATATAATTATGTGAGAACTTAGTCAAAATCGTCTGTTCTAGTCTCTCTCAAATGGTCTATGTATAGCTATCCTATCCAACCTACCAGTCAGATATATACACATAACATAACACCCATACACGTGCAGCTGGTCCGCTAGAAGCGGGGACAGTCTTCTGGTAACATCAAAGAAACCGCTAGCACCAGGGGGACTCTACTTTTAGAAAGGGGCGACAGGATTGAATTTTACAAAACAAGACATTATTTCTATCAATTTTATTAAAAAGGATGTAAATTACATATCTATTACTTTCATTATTTTTTGTGATTAAGACATTGGTAAATCATTTATATCATATGTTTTTCTACAATATAAACTTTTAAACCATTCCACCACTACAGCTACACAGACACTTCCAATGGTCAGGGAGAAGATCCATTTTAATAATTAGGGGTGATTAGTACTTTTTTTTTAAAGGTTTTAATATTAATTTAAATTTAAGTTCTAAATTAGATGTATATACCATGAAAACTGCTGTAATCAAAGTTTAATTTAAATGAAAGATAATAATAAAAATATCGTAAGGTTTTTTTTTTTATCAAGAAACAATCCATTCCAGCCCTTATTTAGATGGGTTATCTACCCTAATATGTGACCTTCAACAATTTTTCGCCACTTTTCTTCGAAATTTTTGAAAATTAACTTGACTCGAAAATGATATTGTTAGTATTCCTTCTGGTATTCGTCGCCCAATGCGCAATGCCGTGCCAATGACAGGACAGTGTCTTGCAGAGACTACGAAGATTTTGCTGAGGGAAACGTCAGGAGGATGGAGATTGTTATTATCGGACGTCTGCGAGGGGTCATCGATATCCGAAAGTCATACAGCGGTTCGTTGTCCTCCACTAGGAAGTCCGGTGCGAGGAAATTGTACGGAACCACAACACCATGCAGCAGATCAACGGAATGACATGCCAGGTACATGTAAATAAACTAATTGTGTGAAGCTGAACCTTTCTCTTCTTTTTTTTAGAATTGATTTAACGAACCTTATTTATTTTAAACAGAAGAGCGAAGAGACGACACGTTCGGCTTTTGAACCCTGGACGTTAGATTCAGACTTCCCATTGAGTACCACCAGGCGATGGAAGTCGCATTGATTTGAGCTCAATTTTTTTCAAAATTTAGTTTTTCATTATTAATGTCTAGAATGGTCAATATGGATGTTTTTAATGCTCTATCAAAATATTGAGTTACAAGCGAGTTACAGAGGCTAAAATTCTTTGTTTTGAAAACAAAGCTCGAGTCTTGTTATTGTTTACATATGTCTTAAATTGGTAAAAGTTTCAATCTAATGTTGCATTTTGTTGTTGATAAACTTATTCATGAACACATTTAATAAGTTTATCTTGTTTCTACAATTTATTTTGTCAAAGAATTGGTAATTTCTTTACTTTACATTATTTGTTAACAAATATAAGACTCGAGCTTTGTTTACATATCAACAACTTCTTTCCTCTGTATCTCGCTTGTAACACGATTTCTAACATTCAATTTTTGGTAATTCATTCAAAATACACAAGTAAACTATTTAATACATAAAAATCAAAAATAAAATTTTCATCTGAAATCGTGTCCAGGTCTCTTTAAAGGCTTTTCAAGCGTTTTTTTTCGTATATTTAGATAAACCATGAATATATATTTGAACATTATTGAACAGAATTGGTGTGACCACATTTGTGGTTGTCTTATCATCGGTTCTGGTAGCCTGCGCTATTCGGTGTCATCAAGTTCCACGAATAGATATAGAGTCAGAATCACTTACAGAGTTTCAAAAACGACTGAATTATTTTGTAGTTTTATATGTTTGGGGAAAGCTGTGTAGACGGATTAATGAAGACCACCAGGTCCGCAAACCACCCCGTCAACAGACACCGCCACCCCGTCAAGCAACACCACCACCCGTTCCTCAGCTACACCGCTCTACAAGACTGAGACGTGCTCCAAACAGTCCGAAGCTTTAAATGTGTTATTTGAAATGTACTCGTTTTTTGGGATATTGTACTTTTTCTAAAATGTTTCATGTTTTTAATTTTTAAAAAGTAAATGTTCTCATAAACTGACTTTCTTTAAATGCATTATCTTAAAATATTTTTTTTTGTGTATCTTTTTACTTTGAAAACTAAAATTTTTCTCATGTCATGATTTCGTTAAATAATTATATCTTTTAAATCTGAATTGTTTTGTTTTGTACCTCTTATTGTGTAAATTTAAGAAAAATTGGTAAAACTAAAAAACTCAATGTACACCCGAACTTATGTTTTCTTTGTTTGACATTTTTTGTATAAAAAGGTCAAAATTTCCGTAGAATTCTTCTTGGTTTCATACCATCGACGATTTTCTCTTACTGATTAATAATGGTCGTTAACTTGTCCTCAATAACATTAAGTTGCAACTGGAGGGACTGAAAAAGAAAGAATTCTAAAAGTAGATTCATAGTCAGTCGGAGAAAGATTGTATGAAGCATACAATGTAAATGAATTTTGGTTTTTTTAATGTTAGACAATACCTATCAGATTCATTAGTAATCGCAAAAAGACGTATCCGGGAAGAGTATTGCACAAACAAGGATGTTTTATTATAAAATGTATTGTAAATATTTATAATAACATAATTTAATTACTAGTGTAATAAGACTGCTACCCCAAGAGGGGGATAAATCCTGCTCCTGGGACAGTCGGGTACGGGGGTGACTACTACTTATCTGTAATTGCTGATTAGTACAGTCAGCAAAAATTAATGAACAAAGATCAAAGTTTTAAATTGATAACAAATTTATTTGCAAAAGATGAATAACGTAGATGAGAAACTGGTACCTCCAGTTGAACAAATCAAAGAAAAATATATATGAAAATGACAAAAAATAACAATGAAAATATTACAAATTTCACTTTAGAGTTTAAATAAGAAAAATGAAAAAAAAATTCCTACACGTTTTTATTTTAATTTAGATCGGGTTCGAAATTCAAAATACTGATAAAGTATAGCGCCTAATCTGAAGAGGATAAACTTCTGAGAGAAAAAAAATAGTTTTATTGAATAGTGCCTTATCAAAATAAATGCCGAAGTCGGTATTATGTGCTTTGAACGGGAAGATAGGCTTACCCGAGAATTAGTCTGCTATAAGCAGTGGACGCAAGGCGAGCAGTCCGCCGAACTACTCGAAACACGCCTTTATATAATATATATACTTATAAATTAAGGCATTTTGCAAATAAACTACAAAATGCCTGCACCAGAGTACTTGCTTACACCTTTGGTATTTCAACACATGCGTGATGATGTCCGTAAGGTGTAATTGAATTTTAAATGATAAGTTATTATTGTGAATTTAATCAAAAACCTACTTTCATTTTCGATAAAGAAGCCCGAGATAGCAAAAATGAGAGTGAGGTGGTGGACACGCTTTGGCGGATCTAAGACAGGGATCGTTTGCATCAAAATACATGCTTGCAATGAAATAATATTGAATGAGTATGTAAACAGAGAATATATTAATTAGGAACTTACCTGGATTACACATAGAAGTTAAGATTTGACAAATGTTGAATAAATGAAATAAGGCAATTCGTTTCTTGAGTGAGCGATTTTAGTTTTGATAGATAGAAGCTAGCGAAGCGCGACCTCTAGCGAACTTGGTAACGGCGTAACCAAGAACGCGGTTTGACTAATTAACGTCTTGGAATGTTTATTTCTCTCAAACCATATCAATGGTACATGAGGTACAAAAAACAAATATGATTTGATTTGAACATATTTTTATTGTACAAAAATACAATTGGGATTGGGCACAAGTTCCATAACTTAGACCGCCCTCTCCCAATACAAAGATGTAATACAATATATGTGTACACAACATAAATAAAGGTCAGTGGATATAATGGCGGTAGACATATATGCAATTGACATGTATATAATTTTCAACGGTGTACAAGAG
>WFKH01011926.1:72165047-72198872 GCA_016163765.1 Magallana hongkongensis
TATATGCAATTGACATGTATATAATTTTCAACGGTGTACAAGAGTTTTAAGATCAGTTAAATCTTTCAGTGTTTTTAATATAATTATAAACTAATGTAAATAAATGATTGTTTTCATTGTCACTTATTGCACTGTCACCCCAAAGTAAAACATGAGTGTTGACAATGTTAAGATTTACAATTTGAAAAATGTCATTAAATAGAACATTTCTAGCATCTTTATATTTATTGCATGTGAAAAAATAATGGTAAGTATCTTCGAGCTTACCACATGAACAGAGTGGACTGTTTATTATATTACATCGAAATAAATCATTATTAAGTGCACAATTGTGACGAAGTCTAGTATGAATAATATTCAAAAATCTATCACCATATATGAAAAATTAGGTCTAGTTCTACAAGTAAGTACATTTTCATTTTTGACAGAAACATGTATTTTTTCCTTAAAAATTCGAACAGAGTCACTTTCACGGACATCCGTTGAAAGCGCATTCCATTCATCAACAACAGTAGGAACAAACAAAGATTTATACAAATCCAAACGACATTTTGGAATAGAGTAATTCTGTGCATTTCTGGTAGTATAGTTAGATACAGTAGCCCGCTTGTTTGGAAAAATATCCTTTACATAATTGGGTAAAATGTTTCGGTCAATTTTATACATTGTTTTTAGCTTGGATATTTTCCTTCTACTATAAAGCGTTTCCCACCCTATTTCAAAGTAAAGAGATTCCCGAGAAGCAAAAATAGGTAAACCTGTAACAATTCTTGCTGCAATCAATTGTATTTTTTCTAATTTGTCAGAATCAGAAATAGAACATCCGCCCCATACATCAGATGCATATTCTAACTGAGGCCTTATAAATGAAGTATATAATAGTGACAGTGATTTTCTGTTAAGTTTAAATTTAAGTTTTTTCATAAGTCCCAATTTCTTTTGAGCATTTGCTATAATAGAATTTATATAAGATGACCATGAAAGGTCCTCAGAAAATATAACACCTAAGTGTTTATGAGTGGGTACGAATTCCAAATCGCATCCTTGAAATTTTAACGTAGGTGTTACTGTATTAGGTTTATTACTAAAATAAACAGCCTTAGTTTTTGAAGGATTAAAACTTAAAAGCCATTTCTTAGACCAACCTTCTAAAGTTAAAAGACCCCGATTAAGATTAGATTCCATATCGTGTACATTGATTGCAGCATGTTGAAGACTATTATCATCTGCAAAAGTCTGCAAAATGTTAACATATTATCTGCTATATCGTTTACATAAATAAAAAATAACAATGGACCAAGGACAGAGCATTGGGGCACTCCGGCATTAATATTCTTAATAGACGACAACACTTCTCGATACATAACTCTTTGCTTTCTATTTACAAGGTAACTATTGAACCATTTGAACAGATTTCCAGTAATACCGTAGGTATGGAGTTTAAACAGTAAACCTTTATGCCAAACGCGGTCAAATGCTTTTGACAAGTCGCAAAAAATCATACAACAAGATTGACCTTGATCAATTGCTCTTAAAATATGGTCGTACGTTTCTATTAGCTGATAAACAGTTGAGTGACCCGGTAAAAATCCAGCTTGATACTTATAAAAAAGATTATTGTCATGAAAAAAGTTGTATACATGTCTAAAAATAATTCGCTCCATTATCTTAGAAACACAACTTAATAAGGAAACAGGTCTATAATTCGACATTAGTGATGAGTCACCTTTCTTATATAAAGGTAAAACATTGGATATTTTCCAAGAGCTTGGAAATGTACAATTTTTTAAAGAACGATTAAATAATGTATATAGAGGATTTGCTATTGTATACATAGTATTTTAAAGCATTTTATGACTTATGTTATCAGGCCCCACAGCTTTGTTTACTTGAATGATTGAAATAATATCTATCACATCTTGTTCAGAAATACATACATCAAAAATAAAATTGTTACATTCAGAGGTGAATTCAGGTAATCTAGCCTCATTGTCGTCTAGACATGAAATGGAGGAAAAATAATCATTCAAAACCTCAGCCTTCTCTGCATTGGTATAAGCTATGGATTGTTTACCGTTTTTGAAGGCATATTGCAATGGGGGAATTTCTGTAGATTTTTTAATATCAAAAACATTCTTCAATAATCTCCAATATAATTTGGAATTATTTTTACTGGAATCTAAAAGATTAAGCTCTAAATTGTTATAATTAATTGTCAATAGCATACTTTTTCATATTATTAACTTTATTGCGTGATTTTTTAAACTTTTGTATATCTAAAGCGTTTCTAGAATTTATTGCAATCTTCCTTAAACGGTTTCTTTGTCTAATCTCTTTCCGTAAGGCTGAGTCAAACCATGGTTTATCTTTGGGTCTGATAGTTACAGTTTTTTCGGGAACAGAATTCCTAATATGGGATAAAAATGTTTCTGAAAAATTGTCGGCAGCTTGATCTACATCATCGGCCCCCCTTATTACTGTTTCCCAATCTGTATCTATACTACTATACTAAAATAATAGACTCGAATTTTTGGGCTTTAATACCGAGAAATCGGAAGAGTACTGTCTTTTGTTTTATATATTTTAAACATCATTGGTACTTGAAGATTACCATTTTGTTTTTATTTTTTCTCAATCAAGCTTTGCTAATTAACAATCAACGAAAATTCCTTTTAAAAATCCGGAAATCATCTGGATTTTTTGGATTTTACAGTCTTGCGCATGCGCATTACATTCACGCTAAATCACGGGAGGCTCCTTAGTTTATGTTTCCACAATATCACATTTGCATGGATAAACTCAGAAACGATAATACAAATACGTGTAAATTTTCATTGAAAGTTTGTTACATGTATATATTCTGTTCATCAAAAAAAATACGGGAGATAACTCTAACTCAGTGCATTTGATATGAAAAATCCCGAGAGTTCCGAATGTTTACATGGTGTGAGTAAAAAACGTTGGTGAAAAAGTGTTGAATTCTTCATTAATATGAATTAAATTTTTAGATGAAACGTATTTACAGCCTCAAAATGGTTTGTTATGAATAATTTGACTGTTATTTTCAATAAAGCTTCATTAATTTTCTCAAAATCGGAGCGAATCTGCAGTTTTTTTTCTACATTACGGGTATATGGGAGGCATTTTAACTGTGTTGAAGGCCTGTCCCGAGACACAGTTAGATTATTCTAATAGAATAATATTAGATTATTCCGATATCATATGCAATGTCAACCCGTGCACGGGTCAAAGTCTAGTGTGTAATAAGGAAATTAAGTTTATCAAAATCCGCATTTTTGTAAAGCCAAACTTTGCGTTTGTAAGCACTGTTGAGATTTAAATTATATTTAACATAAATATATGTAGCTTTATGGTCACTAATAGTATGATGCACATCTAGGGTGTATTTCTTTCGTCTGTCCGGAACGCATCCCGAACGTCCTATTCGCACTGTACCAATGAAATGCACGAGGATATTCCGGGTAAACATCATGGCGGACAATACATTGATTTTATTTCTCGTCGCTGAACTGGATGATGACGATGAGGATAATCAAAACACCTACGATGCTGAATCAATTACAGCAATAGTTGCTTCATCAACGTAAGTGCATGCCTCTTAAATAAATGCGCGTTGCTTAATTGTAAAGCTAATTTTTGTTAGGTGATGTAATTTCGGGGGTGGGGGTTGGTAGTGGGTGGGGTGGTGTTGGTTACTGTCTCCTTCCGAAAAGGGGTCGAAAGTTGGTTGACCCCCCCCCCCCCCTCCACCCTTCCCATTTTTGCATTCTTCTAAAATGATAATGATAATAAATTAACCGAAACTGAAAATAAAAGATTATTTTTGCACAACTAAAACATGCAGTAGGTTAGAAAGAGAATGTACAAAACAACAACTATATAATTTTATAACCTAGCAACTACTTGAAAACATAATAACATTTTTACCTCTAGTTTACCGTATCTTTCAGTGCTCGCCAGGAGAAAATAAAGATACGTGGATACGTTGATGAAGTAGTACCTCAGTACATTTTGGATGATTTTAAACGTTTCTTTAGAGTGACAAGAACAACCTTTGAAACTATTTGTGAAAATGTGCAGATGTATCAAGTGCTTCTACCAAGTTGGACAGGAGGGAGAGAGCATATACCTATTTTCAAGCAACTTCTAATCGTATTATGGTATGTTGCTAGCCAAGAAACACTTAACCGTATTGCCGACAGATTTGATATTGCTGAAGTTTCTGTGGTTCGATGTAGAACTCGTGTTTTTCATGTTTTCTTGACTTACTTAAAAACAAAGTTCATTACGTGGCCCCAAGAAGGAGTTCTCAGGCAAGAAGTTTTAGATGGTTTTGAAAGGAAAGCTAACTTCCCAGGTGTGTTAGGTGCTATTGACGGTACACATATAAAAATAAAAGCACCAAAACAACACCCAGAGACATATGTTAATCGAAAAGGGTACCACTCTGTGATTTTGCAGGCAGTATGTAGGGAAGATATGCGGTTCACACATGTTGTTGCAGGTAGTGTTGGCAGTTGCCATGATGCAAGGGTGCTGAGAACATCTGATCTCTGGGAAAATGGACCTACGAAGTGCGGTGATGCTCACATTATAGGGGATGCTGCATATCCTCTTAGGAATTGGCTATTGACCCCTTACAGAGATAATGGACATTTAACCCCAACTCAACGCCACTATAATACATGCCTGTCAACTACCCGAGTAACGGTTGAGCGTGCATTTGGTGTGTACAAAGGTAGATTTCGAAGATTACAATATGTAGACACTCACAAAGTTGAAACTGCTGTTGACTTAATTATTGTTTGCTGCATTCTACACAATATTTGTATTCTGAACGAAGATGAAATGATAGACTACTTCGAAGATGATAATGCGGTAAATCATAATCCTCTGCTGAGAAATCAGGCAGGTGGAAATGCTGAAGCAAATGCCAAACGCGATAATATTGCAAACAGTCTTTGAAATTAAGAAGTGTTTGAACCTGTTTACAGATTTCTTTCTTGCCTACACATATGATGTAATTGCAAATGTACTTTTAAATTACAAAGACATAATTTTGTAACATTTATGTGTTGTTTGGAAAAACTCATTAAAGCATCATTAATCCATGCCGATTTAAACTCTTGACATGATTACTGTATACAAGGTAATTTTTGCTCACAGTCAATGGTTGAATTTTTAAAAGGGTCACATTAAAAAAGATTACAAACATTATATAGTCAAATTTGACCATGGGCATTTTTGAAACTGATAAAAAATGCTCTAGTAATATTGGGTGAAAATAAGATGGGCAAAAATAACCCTGTATACAATATTGACATGTACGATCTAGTCTAAAGATTAGATTATTGATTTTTAAAATAACACTTCAGACAGTGCATTAAGCATGAAAACAAAGGCTAAAATAATCAAGTTTTAATCAAAGTGAAAATTTTCAACAAAAAAACGATGTATATGTACCATAGTTTTTATTAAACAAAAGTATCAATAAGAAGTTGAGTATTTTCTCTGATATAACAAAACACAATGTATATATATATATATATATAAAAAAATGACATTGAGTATTTTCTCCAAGATATCACAAAAACAATATATATTTTTAACAATCATAAAAATAAGGAATCGAGTATTTTCTCTCAGATAACAAAAAAAATTATGTGTAAAGAATGTAAAAATGGCACTCGGCTACATCACAAAATTCAGCAACAGAACAATCAAATCTGCCAGAAAAAGTACAAAGACATTTTCGACTAGTAAAAATAGCATTTGGAACTACTGAACTACAAGTAAAGTACACAAGAATGTTTTCAAATTGACCCAATTTAAAAAAAAAAAACAATAATGCAATTACTGATTACACTCTGAATTCACATTTTAAAATTACAGTTCTGGAAAATCTTCCTTTTTTAAAATGTTTTACCAGATAGACACATACAAAAATAATGAACTGTGAATTAAAATAGAGAATTTCTTCTGTCTTAATTTTAATAGTTATCTGTTTTAAATTTCAAACCGAGAACATATTTTGTTTAAACTATTGTACATTTATTAAATGTAACTCCAGCTAACATGTCCTTGTATTGTGCATGTACTCTCAAAATTTTATGGCTTGTACAGTTTTAAAACCTGTTGTATTTCAGACCTGCATACTGGACAAGATTTTAGTTTACTGGCACAACTTGTACATGCCAACATGTGGCCACACTCAACAAATGCACATTCAATTTTATTTTCATCTTCCATGCATATCTTGCAAACATCAGTATCTGTAAAACATAAATTTGTTATAATACATGTGACAGATACAAAATTTGAAACCAAACCAAAATGCACTTGCTATTGATACAAACAAGAAAAATATAATTAATATGCAAGTATTATAGAAAAGTATAGATTTTAATACTTATATTCGTCAGTTGAAATTTTTGTTGGGGGGTTGGGGGTTCAAGATTCTAATTATCACATTTGACATCCCATTTTTACATACCACAACATACAGACTGAGAGTTTACATTTAATCGTGTATTCTGTTAAAAAAATTAAGCAAATATGAAGGGGGAAAATCACAACCGACAAATCAGCATTGGTTAGATAGGTACACCCCATTTTTCGTTTAGTCAAAAGTGATGTATTATAAAGATGACCGATTTGTGATAAGGCCAGTATTCAATGTTTTGAACATTTAAACCCTTCTACTATTTTGCATCATTGGCTCCTTTTTTAAGCAACTCAAGGAAACCGCCAAAGATTTCCATGCGTTCATTGTGCATTTTCTCCTTTCTTTGACACTCGTCATCATACCTTTTCTGTTGGGTGTCCATGAAATTTTTAAGGACTTCAACAACTTCATTTGACCTTTTTCTCTTTGGTTTTGGCTCATATTCAATAGATTCCTTTTTTACATTCTTAGAAGCGCTACTACATGAATTTTCTGACTCAGCATCAGACTCATTTTCAGTTAAATTTTGTTGGTTATCAGTAGCAGTTAAACTTGCAGCTATAGGCTTTGAAGCTTTTGAATTACCACTACCTGAGGACACAACATAGGACTCTGCAATGTTTGGCTTTTCAGCCATGAAAGCCAACTCTTTATCATATGGGTGATATTTGGGATTCCTTCCTGATTTCTTATTATGATCATGCACATTTTTTAATCCCCTCAAAAGGGTTTTCCACCTCCCCTCACATTGTGCACCTGACATTTTATGTCCTTTTCCTTCCAAAACCTTACTTATTTGATCCCACATTGATTTCTTTCTCAACTTTCCACTGTTAGGCAAATCCATTCTACTTTTGTATTCTTCTATCAAGAGGAGAGTTGCTGACCGGGTCCAAAACATACCTTGACCTTCTGAAGTCGAAGCACTGGAACTTGATGCTGTTGATTCCTCTGCAGAGACAAAAGATCAAAATTGTGACAGTTTAACTTTTATATAAAGTAAAATTATCTTGTTAATGTAATGTTGCTATGCATATGAAACAATTACAAGTATTGTTTTGATTATTAGTATGTTTGGGGTGCATTATCTTGCTTGAGAATTCTTCACTCACATGGAGATGTCACTATTTGTTAGATTTAAATTTAATATATTGATACCTTGAATGCTAGGTTGAGCCCGGACACAGACATGATTTGCAAAAATGTCCATACTGTAGAACATCTTTTTACAGGCTTGGCATTCAAACATAGTTCTTCTTCTTTCTTGTGGGGTTGTATTCATTTCTAATACAAGGTCCTTTGCCTCTTCAACACTAGTTCCAATGCCAATTGGTTTTCTTTTATTGCCTAGATATATTTAAAAATAAGATTAAAGTATACAAATAACATTGACCATCTTCAAAAAACTCCGAAATTTTATAGGCCCTGCTTAGGGTATATTTTACTGGAATAATGTTTAATTCATCAGTAACTAATGAATAATTAGTAATGTTCTTTTGTAAAATGCAGCCCTGGGATTCTGTTTTATTAGTCAGCTGTTAGTAAGTGAGGAACAACCCCCATTGTTTCCTCCTTTAGAAACCCAAAACAAAAGGCACCTGAGGTTTCGATAGCGTGTTAAAAAATGGAAAAAAAAATATCGAGACGATAATTTCTAAGAAAAAAAACCCGTCAATCACATCCGTGCAATAAGTTTGTACTTTCATTAAGCCGTAAATAAGCTGCTGCGGAAGATCCTTAATGGAATACACTTATAAATAGGACGAAACTGCTAGATGTATAAAACTACTATGCAACAATTTTTGGGATGTAATACAAATAAAGCTTTTATTCACATTTTCTTACATCCAATCCAGAAATATGTCGCTTTATAAGATAATAAAACATTTTTTGATTTAAAATAATTTGTATACTGCGTTTACCTGTGCAATTATGAGCCGTGAATAAGCCAACAGAGCAAAATATTACAGGTAGGTTCACTTATTTCAATCCATATACATTCAATATTTATTGGCTCTAAATCAATGCGTCTTTTCACTCGTAGTGAGTTTGATATATATACAATAATACCCCCTCCAAAACTGTTCCTGTCTTTGCGAAAAATTGTATTAAAACCATCAATAAACAAATCTCGGTCTAAAATGGAGGAGTTTAAGTGAGATTCTGTAAAACATAAAACATCAAAATCCGAGACTAAACTAAGTAAATCGTCTAATTTGTTTCTAATACTTCGAATATTCAGATGAAATATGTCTAAAGTATATTGTGTTCCAGTACAAGGCCCAGGGTTAGTCTCAATATCTCCTGATAAAAATAATAGCGTGAACATGACTTGAAAAAAATAATTAGTAACTAAAGAGTATTGAGCATAACACTTCAACATTGTTTTATACAAGTTTCCAAACCATAGTAAGTTTTGAAGTAAACATTTGAAAAGTACTCTTAATTGAAACAGATTAAGATAAAAGCATTTTTTCACACACCGTACACAACTGTAAAATAGCCCAATCGCGGCATGATACTGTTCAATTGTGTCACCCGCCATTGAAAGACATGTTGATTAACGTTATTGAAACTATGAGAGAGCACTGCGATTAAAAAGACAGGTGTGAATCCATACATGTACTGACCGACCATGACCTTCGTTGCGTAACATCAAGACAATAGTTGAAGGTAAAAACACAGTAAGCAAACACTTGAAAAAGTGTGTGCAAACAAATAAAGAATGCAAAGTGAAAAATAAGAAAGGAACAAATGAACAAAAACAAGAAAATGTAGAAAAAAAGAATAAACATTATGGCCTCAAGTACAATATTGGTCAAAAACCAAATTGATAGGCATTGGAGAAAAAAAGGGAAAGTATAAATGGGTTTACAATGTTATAATACTACTATATAGCAAGCAAAAATGTAGCTATGTAATTAAACCACAACTATTAGATTGGTTGTACATACATGTATAATACATATTATATAATACATATTATTTTCATACATCAGCAAATACGTGTATCTACTGTTAAAGACACGATGCTTAGAATAACACACATAACTGATTGTACATTGTATTTAATTTATACCATACATTGCTCACATGGGTTTGTGGTTCAGAACATGGGATCTGCGTCCTAGCCTTGTTGTTCGTCACTCTGTGGCAGCGCGATTTTGTGCAGTTCACTGATGGATTTGATCAAATATTTTTGACCATTTTCGGACAGTTTAGTAAAAATTTTCCCGTCGTTGGTCCAGAAAGAGTGAACTTTACGCAAGCGTTTAGCAGCTGACAGTTCATGTATGATTCCCTGTCGGTATCTGGTGAGGTCCTCGGTCACAAAGATATCGGAATTTTTTAGTTTACTCTTTGCCTTGTACACTGTGTTCTTTGTTTTCCAATTTTGGAAACGACAAATAATTTGGATGCCCCCATGGTTATTTCTGTTACCAATGGGATGAGAACGAAAAATATCGTTTTCGGTTATTTGAATCCCCAGTTTTTCCCTACCAATATCTTTAATGATACTGTCTGTGCTGTTGTTGGAATTAGGTTGGGGACAGTTATGGAATCGTAATGATGTTCGTCTACTATATTGTTCCAATTCGTCCATTGATTCTTCGAGACCCCATATTTGTTGTTGAAGATCTTGATTTGATTTTTCAGCATTTTTAAGTTTGTCGTGTAATGTGACTATTTCGCGATTTTGTTATCAATTGTTTCTGATTGACTTTTGATTGTATCGTTTAGTGACTGGAATGCACTCTCTACTGCACTTTTTAATGTTGGCATTATAGCTTCAGCCAATACAGGGGCGAGTTGGTTCACAAGGTTTTGGTTTTTAAATGCCCCAAATATTATGTCCGGTAGACTAAAAGTTTTCCCCTGGGCTTGGAAAAAGGGTGGCTGGTCTTGGGTTGACGGATTGCGGGTTCTAGGACTTGGAGTAGTCGGACTGGCCATGGCGGCTAAGTATAACTGAGGTTCCCCAACAGAGTCACCCAAGACACTAGAAAATGTATCTTTATCACTTAAATCAGGAAGAAACGATGACAGAAATCTTCTTCGTTGTGAATTGGAATTCTCAACAGGGCTCGTTTGTTTTCGTTTAGAGCTAGACCTGGGTTGAGAATGTCTCGACATGAGCACTTTTCACCGTGCAACACAGGATCACAGATTTTGCAAAAATTTGCACAATACCACATTAAATTCCAAAAGTTCTTCTAAGAACACTAGTAGCAGTTACTCACAATGTCATTTACATAATGGTAGCATTAATAACACACACAGATCTAGAAACCTCCCAGATTTTCTCTCCCGATACAACTATAGACTGTCACCTGACGTCATATTGGATCGATCGACAAATTTATTTACAAATGTACAAATGCAGGGTCAAGTTAGGAAGAGTACAGGAATTAAATAAATCGAGCTGATATTATTTTTAATAAATATGGACAATTTTTTTAATAAATCAATATCTATGGTATTCATAAGCTTCCCAAATTTATAAGTGTTAACATTTGATAAATATTTTTTTTCAATTAATTTGTTACGGAATCTAGAAAATGCCTGGCATTCCATAACATATTCGTCATGATATTCGTCACCCAAAGTGTTTTTATTACATAATAAACAAATTCTATGAAATCTTTCTATATTACTCCATCTTGGCGAAAAGTGTAGTACGGGTTCATTGGAAAAATTTTATGCGATTTTAGTTTTGATCGAAAGAATTTTTTTTCCAGAACGGGGTGCCCAGGAACGCGGTTTAACTAATTTACACTATGGCGGAAAGTAAAGAGCGAGATACTTTGAACATGACAACTTTGGTTTAAAAAATGCAAATAAATATGCATACACTAGCGTTTTTTTTAGTTTCAAACATTTTAATAGATTGGTAGTGATTTTTATACATTAATTGTGTTATCAAACGGGGAATTTGGGGGGGGGGGGATTACCCTCCCCAATTTCTTTTTCGAAACAGTCTTTTATCTGAACTTCAAATTTGGGACAGTGATAAAAATATTAGTGAAATTTGACCTAAAGAACAAAATTTAGACATGACGTCCTAAATACTCACTCACTGGTTTAAAAAAAATCATTGTAATCATTTTCCACTCAGAATTAAGACCATGTTCTTGTATTATATATAATTTATCATCAAATTCAGTTTAAATTTTTTATCCCTTTTCTAAATATCCAGCTATGCATTTTTTTTTATTTCAATTTTAAAGAATAGGTTAAGAAAACTATAAAGAAATAATTCGGACACAATATATATGGAAAAAAATATGATTCAACACTATTGCATTATGTCATTCATTTGTTAAGTGTTAATTCCCGCGCTCGCGCGGGTTATCATCTAGTGAGTACACAAAAGAAACGATCAGCCAACCATGAAATATTACCATCCACCTTATTGGATAAAATTACAGGTGATTAACCTATCAGGTAAACCCTAGTAAAATACGTTTTGAAATAAGGACCAATATTGCTGACTGTATAAACAAAATAGCACTTGAACCGTAATGTAAGTGTGAAATAGCTTATCACAAGTATTGAAGTTATTATTATTCCTAGCTTAGTTAATTGTTTATGCAATTATGAGTTTTAATAAAATAAACATATGGTATAGGATGCGTTTTATCACATTCCTCCCCCCTTAAGACAAAAATATATTTATTTTGTCAAAACAAAACATAATGTAACACACATAATAAAAAAGTCAATCAATGAGTGATTTATCATAATGACACTAAATGTTCTTATTTCTTTTTCAAGGACACCCTCAAACGTTGAGCATTGCCATTATCATCGAAACCATCACTTCATCACGATTCACTGTCGCATTGGTTCTGGTAACTCTTTCTTCATCAAAAGGGTATTTCTTTCGCACTCCTCTAGCAATTGTTTCCTCTTTTCTTTTTCCTCTTCTCTCTTTCTTACCCTTTCCTCTATCTGTGTCATTTTCCTCGGAAGGGGTGTGTTCCCAGGTGAAATATATGATCTGTTATTTACCATTATGTTCACCAATAAACCATCCACATTATTCTTTCGATGACTGGCGCTTACATGTTTTCTGGCTGATGCTTTTGTTTTAAAGCATTTCTTGCAAGATTTACATTTGGCTAACTTTCTCTTCTCCTTGTGGATATCTATCCAGTGCTGAAGAAGTTGTCCGTATCTCCTGAAGTAAGTACAGTTTGGGCACTCATCCACTGATCATGTCATCCCAAGGGGAGGGAATAATGGGCGTTGCTCCTCCTCAAAAGTCTTTAATTCACTTTCGAATTCACTCAAATCAAATTCAAACTCCATGGCTAAAATTAATATATATAATCAAATATCGACGTCTTACAACAATCCAAATGATATTATATTTAATTCTTTTTTTTTAATATTGATAAAATCTCTTTATTTAAAACATATAAATATCTAGAGTGCATGCATTGCATGTATTAGTATAAACAGAAAAAAAAACCTGGTTAATTATGTTTTATTAAAAATCTAAGATGTCTCGTGGTTTCACGATACGTCCAGTTCTGGTTGTAACTGGCGGTTCAACCTCAATTGGTACAGCTGCACCATCTGCATCGCCTGCATTCAGCTCTCTGTTTTCATTCGGTACTGTCACCCCGAGGTAAGGTTTCAGGTGATCAACATAAGCATTAAAAGACCGCCCCCCTTCTTTAGAAAGTGTGTATGTAACATCATTGATTTTTGCAGTTATTTCAAATGGACCTGTCCAACCTAAGCCTAGCTTTTGCGATGCTGTTGGGGGATACCAACGCCAAACTTTGGACCCTATTTTATATTTTCTAACATTCAACGTTTTGTCATGATAGTCTTTTTGTCTTTGAGCTGCTACACCTAGGTTTTCATATGCGAATTGAAAAACGTTACCCATAGCATATTTCACCCATTCTACATACTGAACCGAACATTGATGTTCAATGTCGTTTGGGGGATTTCCAACCATGAGATCAATGGGACATTTAATTTCTCTTCCCAGCATTAGTAGATTAGGGGAACAGTGAGTACTTTTATGCTCTGTGGCTCTGTATGCCATTAATAGGTATGGGAGATAATCATCCCAATTCTTTTGGTTATCTTTAGCAAAGATTGAAAGCATTTGTATTAATGTTCTGTTCAAACGTTCTACTAATCCGTCTGATTGTGGACGGTATGGATTTGTTCTAGTTTTCTCAATTCCAAATTTTTCACAAACTAATTAGAAAAGATTTGACTGAAACTCTGGACCCTGGTCAGTATGTATTTGTTCGGGGCAAGCAATCCAACTTTGTAAACACTTCTATAACCAACTTGTCTGCAACGGTTTGAGCTGTATGGTTAGGGACAGCATATGCCTCCTTCCACTTTGTAAAATAATCACCGATTACGATGATATATTCATTATTCTTTTCTGTCATAGGCAAGGGACCTATAATGTCGATAGCGACAACTTGTAATGGGGCTGAGGCAGTAAACTGTTGAAGAGGACTTTTACCTAACCCATGTCCAGGTTTACACCTTGCACAAAGATCACATTGTGCACACCATCTTTTGAAACATTTATCTATACATCTATACCTGGCCAATAGAACCTTCGTTTAATCAAATCTGTAGTTCGCTCAATGCCAAAATGACCTGAAGATCTTTCTTTATGTAATTGGTCAAAAATTTTCTCTTGTAAAATTCTAGGTGCCACAAGTTGTTTTTGTTCACCACTTAATCTAACTGGATTTTTCAGTATCCTGTAAAGTAACCCATTATCAACCACAAGGGAATTCCACTGACACCACAGATTTCGAAAGTCTGGATGAAAACCTTGAGTTTGCGACTTTGGAGGTTTTAAAGGTGAATTCTTTAACAATTCCATGATTGGCGAGATGATAATATCACTTTCTTGGAAACCTTGAAGTTCTTCCCTAGACCAAGAATCAAGCCAATTAGGGACAACAGAGCTACTCTCGTCTTCAACTTGAACTGGACCAACAACAGCGACATCTTGATCAGCATCAGACTGATTACAGTCCGGCCCCTTATGAAAAAACTGATTCAAGTAAAAATGTTCATCCCCAACTTCAGACTCTGCGTCAATACACTCAAGATCTTTTTCGGCACAATCAATACAAGACTCATTCTTACACTTTCGAGGAACAATTCTAGACAACCCATCAGCATTTAAGTGTTTGTTTCCAGGACGATATTACATTTCGAAATCATAAGAGTCAATGATACTGAGCCATCTAGCCATCATACCCTCAGGTTCTTTAAATCTTTTTAACCATAACAGTGGAGAATGATCGGACCTCATGAGAAACTTTCTACCTAACAACTAATGCCTGAAATGTCGAAGAAAAGTGACTTCAGCTAAAGGTTCTCAATACTGTCTCTGTGCTTTGTTAAATGTGCGACTTGCATAAGCAATGACCTTTTCTTCACCCTCTTTGTATCTGGGACAGGACAGTACCCATACCGAAACCACTCGCGTCAGTATCTAAGATAAAATTCCCTGTTTGATTTGGATAACATAAAATCGGAGTTGTTAGCAAAGCATTTTTGAGAATCTCAAAGATTTCTGGCAACTTTCATCCCAAACAAATGGAACTTTCTTTCTTTTCAAATTTACTAAAGCATGGGCTTTTTCTGAAAAACCCTGAACAAATCGTCTATAATATCCCACAAACCCTAGAAAACTTCCCACTTCTTTTCGAGTACCAGGTACTGGCCAATTCTCTACGTCTATGGTTTTTGATGGATCGGTCTGAACACCTTGAGCAGAAACAATATGTCCTAAATATTGAACTTCTTTCTGAAATAATTTGCATTTTGAAGGTTTTAATTTCAGATTCGCTTCCCTAAACCTAAGAAAAACATCCCTAAGATTTGACAGAGTTATTTCAAAATCATTTCCCAAAACAATGACATCATCAAGGTAACACAGACATTTTTTCCACTTTAAATTCTTTAGAACAGTTTCCATCAGTCTCTCACATGTGGCATTACATTGAAATGAAATAGGCCTCTATGACTGCTAAATGCTGTTTTGACTTTATCTTTTTTAGCTATCGGAATTTGCCAGTAACCACTTGCGAGATCTAAAGTACAGAACCATTGTTCACCTGCCAGGGTATCGATGATGTCATCGATTCTGGGAAGAGGATATGCATCCTTCTCCACAAAAGTATTTAACTTTCTGAAATCTATGCAAAATCCTGGACTTCCATCTTTTTTAACAACCAAAAGTATGGGAGATGACCATGGTCCACTACTAGGTTCTATAATATTTTGTTCTAACATTGTGTCAATTTCTTTATCAATTATTTCTTTCTGTGACCATGGGAGTCTACGAGGTGGTATTTTCACGGGCTTCTGATTTCCTGTATTAATCTCATGTTCTACTAATTGAGTGCGACCCAAGGGACCCTCTGGAGATGAGAAAATGTCTTCAAACTCAACAATCAGATATTTCAACTTTTGTTTATTTTCAGATGTGAGATCAGTTGGACAACCATCTAGCAAACACTTCAAGTGATCAGGGAGTTCATTTCCGGAGTTTTTCTCACCCACATGTTCAGTAGAGTTACTTGAGGTTATAATCGATGAAACAACATGTACGGAAACAACAATTGTATCCTGAGTAAGCTTGATGCCTTTTTTACTAAGGTTCAGTACTAATAGACAGACTGTTTGTTTTTCTGGTCTTACTACTGATCTAGCCACCAACAAACCTCTATGCTTGATGTAATCTGATGGTTCTAGAAGACACTCTTCCCCTGTCAATTCCCTATTTAGTGTTCCTTCAACAAACATTTTTGATTGAGCTGGAATTGTTACAGTTTTACTCAGGATTACCCGAGCTTGATCATATTTATCTCTGGGAGAAAACAAGTCAATTTTCCCTTACTTTGTTTTGAGGATTTTCTTCTTTACTTTCAAGCAAACGTCATACTTTGTCATAAAATTCAGACCTAACAGAGCTTGATTCATGTGATCTGAAAAATGAATGTTGGCAACTATAATCTCAGTTCTGAAAACTTTGTCTTCTATTTGCATGTCTAACTCTATTTTCCCAAAAATGTCTAGATTATCTCCCTTAACAGATTTCAAAACAAGAGAGACAGGTTGTAAATCAGCAAAATCCATCCCCAACTCTTGAAAAAATTCTGATGACAGAATTGACACAGATGGTCCGGTATCAAGCATTGCTAAAATTGGTGCATTCCTTATGTTGACCTTGACACTCAAATAATTCTTGGACGACGACACATTTGCAAGTAAATCTGAACTTTGCTTATCATTGTTTTCAAAACAAGGCATCGTTTCTAGTTTTTCTGTCACCTGAATACCAATACTGTTTTGATTGTTAATAATTAAGGTCTTCCGTTTCCAACGGAAGACCTTATACTGATTATGATGGTAATTCTTCATTACTAAGGTCTTCCGTTTCCAACGGAAGACCTTGTACTGATTCCGATGGTTATTCTTCATTATTTTAATTCTTCTTCTAGACGTTTTTAAAACCTCAATAACTTATTTGTTTGTCATCCGATTTCATTCAAATTTTCACGGTATATTGTAAATTGAATTAGGTTTCTAGAGCAGAAAAAAAATTGAAATCGCAACTTCCGGTTTTGAGTTATTCCCCTTTTTCTAAAATTTTAGGGGCATTAGTTTCCAGACAAAGGCTCCGAAATGGTCCGTAGCAAATAATTTGTAGTTAAAAACCTTTATTATTGACACTTTGAATATTGTCCTCTGATTTTTGTATTTTAGTTATTCCACTCGAATTAATCAATCGAAATCTATGTTTTAAAAATAGCACAATTTTTCTCATGTTTTAGCTTCGTAACTTTTTAGTTTGAAATATTTTCTAAATACGTATAGAACAAAAGTTGTGCATAATGTTAAGGGCTTTCATTTGACACCAATAAAATAGGGCTGGCCCCTTAAATTCAGGGCCAGTAGCCCTTAAAAGATTTTGCTTAATAACTCAAAAACGGTTAGGATTTCGATATGGCTGTCACTGGAATAGTTGTTTGTTGGGATCTCATAAATGTCGTTACAATGTTATTTTGTAAGTGATTTGTGTAGTATGAGTGTAAAAAGTTTTACATGTTAACATGTACCTGGTTAACGAAGGTCTTTGTGCGTAAAACTGGCATAAAGTTACCACAGAAAGTATGATGGTTTATACAGGGGGCTTTAATGAGAAAAAAAAAATTAGAACACATGCTTTTTTTTTAAAGAAGTTTAAGTCATTGTTGTTTAGTTCTTATAGTGCACAAACCTTAAAGACGAGAATCGGAAAACAAAACATTCTTTTTCTTTTCTAGTAAAACACAAAATACGTTTTGAAAAAAAAAATTCTATGCATTACATTTTAGTTATCATACTGCATGCATTTAAAATCCACCTTGAATCAGAGCTGTGTGCGTATCATTACGTAAGCTATCCCTCGCCCGCGGCCGAAAAATCGGTCACCATGGTCGCGGCTGGACTACATAGGTGTTATCTAATACACGAGAGTTGCGTCTCTCATATATGAGTTAATTTAGCTGCGAACTGAAGAATTGTTAAGAAATCGTTCAGTTAAGTATTAAAAGCAATACCATTCTCAATCTAATGCGATATCAGATATATAGATCAATTGTGGGTTTTAAGTAAAAAAAAAATTCTATTTGATAGATTTTAGTCATTAAATTACAAACTTTTCAAATCTTCCTAGGTTCTGGGCTGTGCGTGTGTATGCGTTAAACCTTTACGTAATATATCCTTCGCCCGCGGCCGAGGAAATCAGCCACGGCTGCACTACCTAGCGGTAAACGGTTATCTAATACACAAGATTCGCACCCGCACACTTACATGAATATGAACGTGTTTGAGTTTATATAGCCGTAAATACACTGTACACTGTTTTAATTTTATGTTATAAAAGTTTGTTCATTTTGTATTTATTTAAATTAAACATTGGAGAGTAAATTAAAAAGTCGTCCTGAAAATTAATAAAACTCTAGGCCGATAAAAAATGTTCTGTCTTTAGTTATTTGTCTCTAAACTTTGCTATACGTCTGATGAATATTAATGTTATTCGCCATTTATAACGCCACTGCGCACGAGTGCGGGAAAACCTAGCATTGAAAACACGATGGAAGAAGAGTTTGTTTACAAATTTGAATCACGTTTTTCATGTCTTAATTTAGATAATTCTTATATCAGATGATACTCGAAGCATTATTATTTTGATATAAATTAATGTAGAACGATATAAATTGTTAATTACGTGTAATAAAGACGAAACACGATTTTAGCATCATCGACACGGTAAACGGAGTAAATACATGAAGGCCTACCCCTCTCCCTGAGGGATGCATGTACTGAGAGTGTCTATTTATTCTTTATTCAAAAATTCCTCTAAACGAAAACCCACTTGTGGTTTAAAACTTATAAAGTAAAGACACGGAACACATGGAGCACGAACCTGACTATGCTGAGCAAAACCCCTACAACTTCATATCATGGAAACTTAAGTTTAATTTGGCTTTAATTCCTGTTCCATCAATCTACATGGTCTCCGATGACAATCTTCCCTTTGTTCCTATCCTTGTCAGGCTGTCTCTTTTTTCTTTCATTGCTAAATCTGTCAAACTTAACGGTATACCTATCATTTTCGTCGTCGCCATTCTTGTTGATAGACCAAGATGGATGTCACGTGACCCATTTAAGGCGTGGTTATTCAAATCTTTTGTATTTTTTACCGTGCCGGTAAAAATTAAAAAATTTTTTTTTGATTTCTTGTATCTTTGTTATGCGATTGACTTATAAAGCGTAATTTGTGTGAAAGTCCTATCTTTAAGTAAAGAAATGAAGCAAATAATCAGATCTTATTATTGTTATTCACCAAAAATACGCCACATATACCTTTAAGTCAAAGGTAATTTGTTCTTGGGATTAGATGTTATGAAATACGACTACATTATGCTATGCAGGCGGTCGCCATAGAAATCATCAAAGTATTGCAAGTGTGGACAGATTAGTTCACTTGACTTACAGACTATAATATAGCGACATATCTGCCTCCAAAAAATATATGCGCTACTCAAAGTTACACTTAAGTTAGATGGACATGTGTTCATTCTTTATTGCTAATTATATGAAAATTGATTGTTAAAAAAACCGTTTTATTGAAGTTGTGTGGTATGAGGTTGTCATGCAACTTAATTTACTTACAAAGTTAGCTACAGCCAGTGAAATACTAATTTTAGGTCAACAATGAATACCCAATCTATTAAAATACAAGATAAATAGAGAAAGCAAATATTACTTGTGACGTTGTGACGTAATTTTTTGATATATCTTAATGATAAAACAGAGAAAAGCAAAAAAAAAAAAAAAAAAAAAAAAACCCACACAAAAAACAAACATGGAACTTGCATCAAATTTACTTCATGTACATGTTACCCCAAAAATCCGACCGAGTATGTCCCTTTGTCACATTTAATTAACTGAAAATAAAAACCGTAACACCATAATTTTACGCTTATTTTTATTGAAGTTTCTCCCGTTTTTTTTTTTTCAAAATACATACGTAAACTTTCTCCGAGAGAACTACTTTTGATCCGATAAAGGAGAAAAAATGACATAAAAATAGGGATTTTGCATATTATTGCATCGTCGAGAGAAGTAATATTCATTTCTGTAAATTATGTTATTTAATTTTACGTTACATAGCGGTGTCTGTATATCAGGTGTAAAATTTAGACGCTCACTTATGCATAAATTCTCCCGATGATCTTTGATAGTTGATTATTATTTTGAATGTTCAAGACTACTCGTATTAGTAAATAATATCAGCCCTGAAAAAAATTTCAGAGATGCCATCAATTTTGACTATTTACCAAATTTTGACAGCACGCAACAATTTCAAACTTGCACATAGTCTTCAAAAAATTAGAAAGATTTAATTACAGAAGTTACATGTTTTAAGGCGGGTTCGTTTTTAAAAAAAAAATACATTTCCTTTCATAAATCATGAGTACATGTATATAACAATCCTTGCTACCCTTAACAATTTAACTCGCCATTAAACTTCTCATTGTTTAAACCCCTGTCACACTGGAGCTGCGTCCTCACGGCGATCCCGCTGTGTCATTGAATAATGTAAAACGCCATGGTAAACGAACTAGAGTCTGCTACAGCGCCGTAACAACGCAACGGCATCTTCGTTCGCTGCGGTGGGATATCATAGAACATTTTAGAACGCCATGCGACAGTGCGCACTTTGAACATGCACAAAGTACGCGCCGTGGCTCTGCGTTCTGATAAACACGCCGTAGAAGAGAAGTAAAGTCGCCGTGACAGCGCCGTAAAGTCTCCAGCAGCGCATGTGCACGCAGTCAGCGCGCAGAGCACGCCGTGGACTCGCGGTAAAAACTCCTAGCACGTCATGAGCGCTCGGCGGATACCCAGCGAGAGCGCAGTCAATTGCCAAGTAGAACTCTGTGGAAACGTACTTGGGAGCTCTGTTAGAACGCCTCAGTCGCCGTCAGGATGCCGTGACATTTTCACTTATAAAATTTTTAAATAAGATTGTATATTTTTTCTTAATTTTCGTTGCGATCCTACGGCGATTCCATGAATTTTACATCGCCGTGAACACACCCTGGGAACGCAACTTGGTGTGACAGGGCCTTAAAGAGTTTTCAAAACAATTACACAAACTGTGTTTGACAAATAGTTTTCCTAAAACATTTTCTTCCTGTTTTTACACAGGTTTTCAATCACAACACGTTTTTATAACAAAAGCAGAAGTAAAATTTTAGTCATTATAATCATTTGACACCAAATCATATAAATTGTCAACTCGCAGCAACAACGGAAGACCTACTCGTGGCTTTGCCACGAGCTCTGCTCTAGTTGTTATTCTTCTTCTAGACGTTTTTTTAAACCTCAATAACTTATTTGTTTGTCATCCGATTTCAATCAATTTTTCAGAATACTTTATAAATTGACTTTAGTTTCTTTAGCACAAAAAAATTTGAAAACGCCGTTTCCGGTTTTGAGTTATTCCCCTTTTTCTAAAATTTTAGGGGCATTCGTTTCCAGACAAAGGCTCCGAAATGGTTCGTAGAAAATAATTTAAAGTTAAAAATCTTTAATATTAACACTTTGAACGTTGTCCTCCGATTTTTGTATTTTAGTTTTTTCCAATTATACCACTCGAAATATTTAATCGAAATTTTTTTAAAAATTGCTGAATTTTTCTCATGTTTTAACTTCGTAACTTTTTAGTTTGAAATATTGCTTAAATACATATAGAACAAAAGTTGTGCATAGTTTTGAGGGCTTTCATTTGAGACCATACAAAAGGGGCTGCCCCCTTCAATAAAGGATCTACACGCCTGGAAAGTCTTTGCTTTATAACTAAAAAACGGTAAATATTTCGATAATGCTGTCGTTGCGAAAGTTGTTCTTCATTATTTTATCAATCTAATTGTAATTTAGTATTGTTTGGATATTGCGCAATATAAGAGTTAAAAGCTTAACATGTAAACAAGTTTTGCTAGATTTAAATAGACTCCCTGTACATAGTAGTATTTTAAAGTCGCAATCAATACTTTTCTTGTTTACATTGGAATCTACAAATTTATCAAAATACGTTTTAAGTATCCCGTGCTTTTATCACAACTCGTTTTTGAATATGTCATGTTCTTATAAAAAATAAAAAAAAAATAGGGAGCGGTTAATTAAATAAAGTTGACAATTGTTTGGTTTTCTTTTATTAATAAGGCAAAAGAAATAAAAACAAAACGATTGAGCATATGATTATAAGCATACAATAATTGTAACATATTAGAGCGTAAGCTTTGTGTAATGTATTTACGTAACTCTTTACTCGCACTTGGCCGTTAAGAGTTATCATGCCTTGAACGATTTGTGGTTATTTCGTACAGAAGCTTCGCACGCTGAGACTACCTTTAGGTAGAAGCACGCGAAATTTATGTGTGTCGCCGTCAAACGTCAATGATTAAGCACTGTATTTGAATTTTCCTCCTTTGTTTTATTAAAAATATCCTTAAATATCTTTATATTTCTGTATTTTAACTTAGTTAACATTTTACATGTACCTGCGATGCTCCTAGCTACGTGCGACGACAGGCATTAGCACGATCTTTGTTAATGCATTTAGATATTATTAGAAATTATTATACATGTATATAATTAAAATATAAATAAAGACTATCAAGCATATATTATGTTACAATCGACCTATAGACCCCGGACTTTTGTGTACACTATTACGTAACTCATCCTTCGAACATTGGCCAAAGAGATTCATCAAGTGGGAACTGGCGATCTACGGTCATCTAAATTACATAATCCTAAACAATGCTTAACCCAATGATACAAACATGGATTCATGTAACAAACACCTTATCCCCTCTAAATCTGCACATTTTAGATTTTTACAGAACTTTAATTTCTTGATATATATTAATGATACAACAGAAGAAAGCACAAAACAATCAAAAACATGGAACGTGCATCGAATTTACTTTATGTACATGTTACCCCAAAAATCCGACCTAATATGCCCCTTTGTCACATTTATTTAAATTAAAATGAAAATAAAAAACGTAACATAATGATATTTCGCCTTTTTTAAAAAAGTTTCTCCCTTTTTTCAAAAAACATAAGTAACCTTTCTCCGAGAGAATTACTTTTGATATGATAAAGAAAAACCTGATATTAAAATAAGGATTTTGTCTATTATAGCATCATTGAGCGAAGTAATATTCATTTCTGTAATAAGGTTATTTAATTTCAAGTTACATAGCGGTGTCTCTATGAAATAGCACCATCTGGTGTAAAATTTAGACGCTCACTTTTGCATAAATTCTCCCGCTGATCTTTGATAAACATTATTTTTTTGATAGTTCAAGTCTACACGTATCATTAGATAATCTCAGACGACACACACTTCTGTATAGAAATGTTCAGAGTTGCCATCAATTTTGACTAATTACTAAATTTTAACAGCACGCAACAATTCAAACTTGCACATAGCTTTCAAAAATTTAGAAAGATTAGAATACAGAAGTTGTCATAAAGAAACGGTTACGTGTTTTATATGCGGGTTTATTTTAAAAAAAAATACAATTCCTAACATGAATCATGAGTACATGATTATAACAATGATTGCTACCCTTTAAAAATCATACTCGCCATTAAACTTCTCTTTGTTTAAAGAATTTCTGAAACGATTACACAAATTGTTTTCGACAAATAGTTTTCTTAAACAATTTCAAAACATCTTCCGGTCTTTTTCAAAACATGTTTTCATACAAGCTTTCAATCGCAATACGTTTTCATAACGAAAGCAGAACTGAAAGTTTAGTCATTATAATCATTTGACACCAAATCATATAATTATATTTTCAACTCGCAGCAACAACGGAAGACCTACTCGTTGCTTAGCAACGAGCTCTGCTCTAGTTTTGTTCTCTTTTTGGTCTATAAACCTAACTTTTTGATTGGTTTTTTCTCAGTATGGACTGAACTTTCGACCTCAAGATCAGCCCATTCTAGTTTTCCGAATGTTGTGATTTCTTAGGACATTTGGTTTCAATGTGACCCACACCTCTACAAAAATTGCAAATAATTTCCATGGGAGTTCTATTACTTTGACCCTCTCTGTCCCTGAAATGTGACTCATGTCATCTCGGTGAGAATGATCTTTGATATGAGTTATTTGAACCATTCTGATAAACAGAATTGCGTGCGTTGGGACTAGAACCTCTCTGTCTGTTCTGCACTCTTTCACTGGACTCACTCACTCTCAACAGCTTATCTAACTTTCTTTCTAATACTGCCATTCTCTCAGTTAGATGACTGGACTGAGCACCTCCCTGAATTTCACTGGAGTTGGCTACAGATTCCTGAACCACTGTGAAAACCCTGTCATCTGTAGGTTTCTTAATTGAATCAATATGACCTTCTACTGCTTCATACTATGATGCAAATGCAATTGACTGAGCCAAATATTTAGGATGTCTGAATTGCACATGTTTCTTTAAATCGGAATTTCCTAAACCATGGATGTATCTGTCAACCAAAAAGATTTCTAAATTGCTGTATGGCATTTGTGGATAAGCCCTCTGTGCGACTCTACGAAGAGCATAACCATAATCTGTCTCTCCTGACTTTCTCTTGTACTCTTTAAACTCGCACTTGTATACATCCTCTCTTTCTCTAGGGGAGAATCTTTGATAGAGTTCTTGTTTAATGGTATTATAATCATTCAGTTGTCCCAGTGTAAGACCCCCCAACAGTTTTTGAGCTGAGCCCCTCAAATTGATCACTAGTCTCTGAGTTTTTTCTACATCATACCAATTGTTCAAATTAGCTACCATTTCAAAATGTGTCATGTAATCATCAAGATCCCACTTTTGATCATCATATTTTTCAACCTGGGCTTTTTCTTTCTGTCCTACACACATACAAAAAGGAGCATTGGTCTGAGCTTGAACATTTGAGTCCTGTACAGGTTGATGATACGCAAGATTACTTGCATTTTGAACTGAGCGCTGTGGTGCAACCTGTGACTGAGGATAAGCATTTGATATTTGGTCATTATAATGAGGATTTTGATAAGGGTCATTTGTGTATGATGTTGCATTGACCTTAGTTGTAGAATGGTATGGCGCTTGTTCTACATAATTTGAAGCATTCTGATATTGTGAGGAATAAACAGGATATCCTGTTGAATATGCATGACTCCCTTGATTTTGTGTTTTGTAACCAGAGGAATTTTGATCACGTGGTGGATAGTAGTCATAATTTCTGTAGGCACCTGATTGCAGGTAACTTGACGGATAGGTATCCGGAACAGTACGAATGTTTTGCTGATCATACCTGTAACTATCATCATAATAGTCAATTCTTGAGAACTCTCTGTCGAACCTGGGTGGTGTCTGCTGACTTGCATGTTGAGAGGATCCTTGATAGATAGGGTTTTTTTTTATCCCAGTCATACATATCTCTGTTGTACCTGGAGCCTAGAGGTCTATACTTTGGTGTGCTGTGTTTCAAAACGGTCGTTGGTGCTAAGTTAGTATCAGTTGCATGCACATTTTCAGGAGTTTTGTTAGGGGACAGGTTTTGTGGAGAATCATTTGCTTTTGAATCAGTGTGCTGATAATTTCTCTCAGAAGAGAAGGAAGTGTCTTCCTCTTTTTCTTGCACCTCAAAAGTAACTTTTTCTTTTAAACTCATATTGAATGTTTCATTGACAAACTTTTGAAAAAAAAATCAATCAAAAATTTTAATGACTAACAGTGTCAACACCCACACTGGTCACCAAAAATGTAATAAGACTGCTACACCAAGAGGGGGATAAATCCTGCTCCTGGGACAGTCGGGAACGGGGGTGACTACTACTTATCTGTAATTGATTAGTACAGTCAGCAAAAATAAATGAACAAAGATCAAAGTTTTAAATTGATAACAAATTTATTTGCAAAAGATGAATAACGCAGATGAGAAACTGGTACCTCCAGTTGAATAAATCAATGAAAAATATATATGAAAATGACAAAAAATAACAATGAAAATATTACAAATTTCACTATAGAGTTTAAACAAGATATCTGTGAGCCAATGCTCACTAGTGATACCCCCGCTCTGATGTGAATATGCAAAATAAGCAAAGTCGACATTTAACAGAAAGCTGGCATCCGATTGGTACAGAAATATATCCCACAATATAGCATGCCTAAACAAATAGTGTGTTAAAATTTCAAGCATCTGCGATAAATAGCTGCTGAGAAATCTTTGAGGAAAATTTGTTTGAAAATTTTGGCTAAAAATAAACAAAGTACTCATTTAACAGGAAGTTGACGTCCGATTGGTACAAAAATATATCCCACGATAAAGCATGCCTATTCAAATAGTGTGTTAAAATTTCAAGCATCTGCGATAAATAGTTGCTGACAAATCTTTGACGGAAATATGTTTGAAAATTTTGGCTAAAAATAAACAAAGTCGTCATTTAACAGGAAGTTGACGTCCGATTGATACAAAAATATATCCCACAATATGGCACGCCTAAACAAATAGTGTGTTAAAATTTCAAGCATCTGCGATAATTAGTTGCTGAGAAATCTTTGACGGAAATTTGTTTGAAAATTTTGGCTAAATATAAACAAAGTACTCATTTAACAGGAAGTTGACGTCCGATTGGTACAAAAATACATCCCACGATAAAGCATGCCTATTCAAATAGTGTGTTAAAATTTCAAGCATCTGCGATAAATAGTTGCTGACAAATCTTTGACGGAAATATGTTTGAAAATTTTGGCTAAAAATAAACAAAGTCGTCATTTAACAGGAAGTTGACGTCTGATTGGTACACAAATTTATCCCACGATATGGCATGCCTATACAAATACTGTGTAAAAATTTCATGCATCTGCGATAAATAGTTGCTGAGAAATCTTTGACGAAAATTTGTTTGAAAATTTTGGTTAAAAAATAAGCAAAGTCGTCATTTAACAGGAAGTTGACGTCCGATTGGTACAAAAATATATCCCACGATATGGCATGCCCTAACAAACACTGTGTAAAAATTTCAAGCATCTGCGATAAATAGTTGCTGAGATAAATGCGACAGAAATTTTTGTTACGGACGGACAGACAGACGGACAGACAGACAGACACACAGACACACAAGGGTAAAACAGTATACCCCCTCTCCTTCGGAGCGGGGGTATAATAAGAAAAATGAAAAAAATTCCTACACGTTTTTATTTTAATTTAGATCGGGCTCGAAATTCAAAATATTGAAAAAGTATAGCTCCTAATCTGAAGAGGATAAACTTCTGAGAGAAAATAAAAATAGTTTTATTGAATAGTGCCTTATCAAAATAAATACCGGAGTCGGTATTATGTGCTTTGAACGGGAAGATGAGCTTACCCGATAATTAGGCTGCTATAAGCAGTGGACGCAAGGCGAGCAGTCCGCCGAACTACTCGAAACACGCCTTTATATAGTGTGAGTACACAAAAGAAACGATCAGCCAACCATGAAATGTTACCATACACCTTATTGGATAAAATTACAGGTGATAAACCTATCAGATAAACCCTCGTAAAATACGTTTTGAAATAAGGAACAATATGGCTGACCTGTGTACACAAAATAGCACTTGAACCGTAATGTAAGTGTGAAATAGCTTATCACAAGAATTGAAGTTACTATTTAAGTATTGAATTATTCCTAGCTTAAATAATTGTTTATGCAATTATGATTTTTAATAAAATAAACATATGGTATAGGATGTGTTTTATCACACTAGTGGTAAACAACAAGACTATATACGACAAGAACGGATTAATCTTTAACTTCTTGTCATGGACTACACTTGTACTCTGTGTGGCAAGACATTTTCTAATGAATTTACAAGACGTCACATGAAACTACATGTAGACAATGTAGCGTTAGAGTGTAAATTTTGTGGAAAGAAAATTAAACGTAAAGACAACATTAACCGTCACGTAAAACCATGCGAAAAGAAAACGAAATGTTCTCACTGCGAGAAATCATTCAACGGCGCATAAACTGTTAATATGTGATGGGTGTGGAAAGGATTACTTGTGTGAAAAGGAACACATGGCAAGATGTAGGGTAAGATTTAATTAACGAATATAAAAGACTTATCGTGGTTGAATCTTGACCTTTGGGACTTGACTCAATAATGATGAGGTTCGTAATGGACTGTTATTAAAATGAAAATTTATCTACTAATATCAACCAAACATTATTTTAACAAAAAAACATGCACTTTCAAGAGAGAGAGAGAGAGAGAGGTGGGTGGGAGGGGGTGATGGGTGTTTAATTATTCTATTTTAATTTCATTACAATATTATATCAATTTATGAGTCTTCTTTTCAATCAACGCCAGACACGTCTAAATTCAAGATATTTGCAGAGCAGTAAGGGTAAGAAAACAACGAATTATTTTATTGCAACGCAGTTGAACAAAACTTTTATGCCATTAAATATCTGTAAGAAACTATCTTAACGTTATGACAAATGACTTGAAGTAAAGTTGAGAGAGGAACAAACGTAACAATAGTGACCGAAAAAGAACCCAAAACACGGCGTTGAGTGCAGTCATCTCTTAACAAAAAAGCTGATTTTAAAACAACATGAAACATACACTCTCTTTTACTTGATTAGGAAAATTATTAATCAAATTACCGACTTGTGAATACACACCTTACTATGAAACATTACGAATTAAGCTTTCAAATAAATAAATGAAATTATGGATAGAATAACGTTATACATTACTTACGCTTGATGCTGCCATTGTTTCCCAGATACAAATGAAATGAAGATGGCGATGTTTTCTCTTAAATAAATTGATATAAATACAAGTGTTCTATCCCCAGATAGGGATATTATTCATCAATATACAATCAATATACATCCGTTTTTTCCTTCTCTTCTCTTAGACGATCGATGTTGTAAAAGAAACTCATGATCAGTGACACTGTAAAACTTCCATAGCAGAGTCCTATCGTTGACATCTACTTATGATTACGTTGCAATAACATTTTTGACATGCGTTAAATACCATGCATTCAGTCGGGTTACTCCAGTTCTAATTTCTGAAATTAATCATTCAATATAAGATTTCTTTATTAGTAACTAATTGGAATATTGAAATAAACATATACAATAAAATTCTTTCAAAAATTATTTTGTAAGTAATAAAAGGTCAGAAATTCCCATCAGACATGATATATATATATATATATGATATTTTTTTAGCATTTTTTTTAGTTCCATTTTTTTTAAATCACAACTTTTTTATTACAGAAAAATCAAAATGATCCGGAACCCAGTCGCAATTTTGCTGAAATAGAAACTCAGATATTCTATTTGATTTTCATTTTTTTTCTTTTCTTATTTGAAAGATATTATGGTTGTTTTTGTTGACTATCGAGTCTCCCTAAGTTTTATTGACATGGGTTAACAGACCAAGCAGATATACAAACAGTGCTTATTTTTTTTTTGTATTTTTAAGCGGTATCGGAGAGAGTAAATAGTGAAGACAAGAAAAAAAATCTAAGTACAACTTAAGCAAGATTCTTATTGCATCCCAGTCCTATCTGCAGAGATTTGTCAATGTATTTATTAGAGTCCACGTCAACATTTAAATAAGAAAGATGAAGAAAACCAACATGAAAGAAAATGAAGACTGGTATTGTAAATGTAACCAAGCATTGTGACCGTTTATTGTACCTCTTCAGAAACTTAATTGTGGGGCAAAATAATTCTTTCAATATTAAGATAAACTGTCCTACTCATCGGACATGGAATTAAACCCACCCCTTACCTCAAGTCAATTAGAGGATGCAGAAACAGGAGAGGCGGGGAAGGAGAAAGTCTTCAAAGTTGGAGACCAAGTATAAGCACCATGGACTGATGGTGGTATGTACCAGGGAGAAATTGATATTTGAAAGTGGTATGTTTGTTTATTGATACTTATTTTATTATTGACACTAAAGACAAATCAGCAAGAGAGAGATATTGCCTACTGGAAGACTGAGGCTCTAAATTGATGGTAAAATTAGGTTAATGTTTTAATATATATATATATATATATATATATATATATATATATATATATATACATATATATATATTTGATAAATTAATTATATAAGTACCTACACTAAATAAGTACCTACACTAAAAACAATATATTGAGCAAATCTGGACTTGAAAATAAATTTTATTGGATTGTAAATTTCAATATTTTGGTATATATTTATTTCAATAAATACTTAGTACATGCATACATATTACCCCCTCTCCCTTGTTCCTTTGTCGCTTACTATCACTATTTTTTTATCAGAAGCATTAAAGAAAAACAGCTCTGAATCAGCCAAAAAAACCATATGGCCAGATCTATCATTATCTCCCCAAAAGGGGAATCTTTGTTGACAAATATTCTTGCGTAAGTAATGTCTCTATTCATTATCAACATATACATGCACTTCCATTAAAATAATAAAGCAAAATATTTGACTTCCCTTATTATTGGTAGATAAGTATTGTCTAGTTACCGGTAATCGTCTGATTTCTAATATTATAGGTTGTTGCTGAAAACCCAGAAAGTTTTACTATCCCTAGGGGTTAGATCAAGTTTGTAGAAGGATGCGACCTATATATTGATGCTAAGCGGATATCTAATGTCAAAAGCCTCTTCAGGGGGAAGACAAAACTTCATTGCTTGAAATTGTGAAAGCTATCAACACCAAAATAGGGACCATTTGCCGTGCTATAAAAGAAAACAGACTATCCAAATAGCTATCCTGTGTTCTAGTTCATTAAGTTCAACATTGTATTACTTTCGTTGGTAATAATTATTCGATCTTAATTTGCCCAAAAAAATGGATTGTGTTCTGTGATTTAAATGAAAACCATGATAGACACATTGCTTTTTCATCCAGTTGTAAGTAATATGCATGGTTTCAGTTCATATAAGAAATAAACAGCAATGTTAAAAAGTTCATCCGTCGTCTAATTATAGGTGACATCGATCGGGCGTGGTCACAACATGATCAAATCATAGCTTGGGTTAGCCATTTGACTATCCAAAGTTCATATATCGGTGAACTTTTTAATATCGCCGTTTATTACTTATATTTACATAAGAGAAAGGCGAATCGTTCAAAATTCAAAATTTTAAACATAGCCATGTTTTTAAGTTTATAATTATATGCAATCGTTAAACTGCAGGCTCATAAAGGGATCATTGTGACATCAAAATTATTACCTTTTGACATGTTAAAATTTCACACAGAAATGAACATTTCTGCTCTATGTAAGAAAGTAAATATCATGATTATATTCAAATAAAATATTATAAAGGCTTTTGATTGTGAGCAACTCTGAACATTCGTGCAGTGTACATGAAAAATTGTGACTTCTTGGCCCTTAATTGTTTTAAATATAAAACTTGAAACTTGATGATTGGACGAAAAATCTGTGGGTCAAGTTTTTGTATTATATTAAAGGAAATATTAATCATGACACACCCTTAGATCATAAGCAATCTTTGTGTGAAGTAAGAACTTCCAATGTTTCTCCATAAAAAGGATATTGACTGGACATGAATTGTGCACAGAAGGACAAACAGACGGACGGACAAGGTGATTCCTATATATCCCCCAAACTTCGTTTGCAGGGGTTTAGCGAGTAAAGAATAGACCTTCGTGAATAGAAAAATGATCAGTATGCAAGCAAAATAAGGATTGGTTGAAACTTTTCAAAACATCTACACTCTTTTAAGAAATGATTGATGAAGACTTTAACAAAAAAAGGAGAACTGTATTTTCACCTGGACTCTAACATTGCCAGTGTATTTAAAAAAACAACCCATGTGTGGACATACGACAGTAATGGCGACCACAAAATGAAGGAAAATTCTTGCCAATCAAAAAGGGACTGTCTTCATCCACAGGAATACATGGAGCTAAAATCACATATTGCTGAAATAGAAAAAGCCGTTCCTGAACCCGAAGGATTTGTACCTTGCGAAATGCGTGACGGTCATATAAATCAATTAGGCATGCTACAGTGTTCTACCTGTAACCCGCTGGAATTTGAGATATGGTGAAAAGAGACAGTGGCATAAGAAAAGCAGACACAATTTACGAATTGTATGACTCATAGTTATTATAAAAGTCATTGTTATTTTTATTTGAGCATTAACTTGCGCTTGTGATGTAAATATATATTCTACTATATATGTGATAATAAATGACGATGTTAATAAGTTTCCTATTTGTTATGTAATCATATTACATGATAAGAATCACACGGAGGGGTGTTTAACATCATAAGGATACCTAAATACTACCGGAAGGGTGCATCTCACCTGATGTTTTTTTAAATGAAACTGACCAACGTTTTTTAATCAGGGAGAAATGAAGTGTAGTCAATATATCTACCTCTTTGCTCATTAGATAATTAACGTGCACTACAACCCTAGCCCATTTCCGGGAGTTATTTACAAGAATGGGAAAATTGGAAGACATTGCTAGGTATTTTCTAATGGTATGCTAAATTGTAATGGTCCTTGCTAAAGTTTCAGTCAGGGACTAAAAGACTACGGAGGTACGCGATTGGGAAACGTCCGACTAATCACTGCTTCTGCTGTACATAATTTATTGGGAAATATGAATCTCGCAGCTTGAATTTTTCGTACGACCTAGAATTGTTCCGTCATGCAACGTCGAAAAGGTATTCATTTTACCTGTCATTTGCGGGGAATAATAGTAATCATTACTAGCATTAAGAGATCAAAAGCAGTAGGCCATGTAGTTTCCCCAACAATTTTAGAAATAGAGATGCAATAACAACAGTTTCTTTTAAATTTTGATGTAAGCATGTCTTACCAGAAATAGTCTGTTTATTACGAAGCAAAGCACATAGGGTCTTTTGGGGGATTAGAAAAATTATACCGTGCTTTGAGATGTACTTAGTCGATCAAAAATGATAAACAGGTAACAAATACAAGATATGTTTACTTTACACGGACAGATTAACAGGAAATTCAAACGCACGCGAATAGTCGTTCCCGAGATGAGATATAAGTGGGATGCTGACCAAGCAGTAATGAATTTTATTTTTAAAAAACGATGGATTTAATTTTTTTTCATTGACGTATTTTCTAAATATGCCTGGACTGTCGATTTAAAAACCACTAAAGGCAGTGAAATGGCACGCGCTAAAGCCTTCGTGCTTTCTCACACAAGCCCCCTAACGAAAATAAGGAGTGACAAGGGTTCCGAATTAATAAACGTTCAGAAACTTGGGAAAGAAAACGACGTGACTCATTTCTTTTTATAAAAACGAAAAGAAAGCAATCGTAGCAGATCGAGGCATTAAAACTGTAAATTTCGATAGAGTCGATTACATGACTAACAGATAAATCTATTGGATCCGACAAACAGTTTTACAGATATAATAAAGAAACTATCAGCTAAAGTGTACGTAAAAAATTGTGTTTGTTGTGGACGGTTTTGAGATCATTAGAGTAATAACAAATTAAAAAAAAATGATCCCTAATATAAAACCCCTGACCATTATACATCCATCTCCACTTATCAAGAACATCATGAGTTTACGAAAAATTAAAATTACAGGAGGAATATGGTGGTGCTATCTGTAAACCAATGTTTACCATCACCGTTTGTGTGTAGACTGTGCTGCAAAACGAAAACTTGGGAGTTGCATGTGCTATACATGCAAGCAAAAAGCATGCTGCAAGACATGTTACAAA